>OZ026596.1:42294357-42324357 GCA_964020085.1 Micromussa lordhowensis
AATTTAATCAGCACTTCACTACAATTGGCCCTACCCTTGCTAGTGCAATTAACCCTACCTGTGATGACCCCACCAAATATATACATAATAGCCCTGCAAATAGTTTTTACTTATCAGCTGTCACTGAAGAATATGTGGCTGAGTTATTCTCAAATCTAAATGAAAGGAAGGCTTCACTGGATATTCCTAACAAGTTAATATGACTTGCCAGCCATGAATTATCTAAACCTTTCTCATATATCTACAGTCAGTCAATCATACAAGGTATTGTGCCTAATGTACTTAAAGTTTCAAGAGTAACCCCAATATTCAAATCTGGGGATGCAACAGATCCTGCAAATTATAGACCCATAGCAGTTCTATCACCATTTAGTAAAATCCTAGAAAAAATTGTCAATGATCAACTCATCTTATTTATAGATAAATACAATATTTTGTTCAAATACCAGTTTGGGTTTAGAAAAGACCATTCTACTGAGCTTGCTATTCTAGAAATAACTGACATTCTTAAAACCTCAGTTGACAACAATCTCATTACATGTGGGGTCTTTCTAGACTTTTCGAAAGCCTTCGATACTGTCAATCATGAGATACTGCTAAGGAAATTACATAAATATGGAATACGTGGAATAGCTCTAGATTGGTTCACAAGTTACCTTACTAACAGAACTCAGTATGTGAAACTAGGTAATGTTGAATCTAGTTTTCTCCAGATTGTTTGTGGAGTTCCCCAGGGATCAACCCTTGGACCACTGTTATTTCTTCTTTACATAAATGATCTTGCTAACTCCTCAGATGTGCTTTCCTTTCGACTTTTTGCTGATGATGCTAATATCTTCTATGCTACTAAAACTTCAAAAGATCTTGAGGCAGTTATGAACACAGAACTCCAGAAAGTAATTAACTATTGCAATCTCAATAAGTTGTCTCTTAACATGAGGAAAACAAAGTTTATGATAATAACATCTCCACAGAAGCCAGCTATACACAATATTAACATTTTAAACATTGAACGCAAAACTAGTATCAAATATTTAGGTATTTATTTAGATAATCATTTAAACTGGAAAACTCAAATAGCACATGTACAAGGCAAATTGACTAAAAACCTTGGAGCCCTGAACCAACTAAGGAATTACCTGAATTTAAAGATGTTAAGACAGCTGCATTATGCACTTATTTACCCTTATCATAATTATGGTGCAATGTGTTGGGGCAACAAATATCAGACTAATCTAAATAAGATATGCACTAAACAAAATAAATGCATCCGTAGTATTTTTTTTGCAAACAAACAGGAGCCTTCTTTACCATATTATCAAATCCTTGATATTTTAAAATTTGAAAATGTTGTTAAATTCAAAATCTGCTCACTGGCATTTAAATTATACAACAATCCATCAACTGTTCCAGAAATCTTCCATAACTTTTTAACATCTACAACAACTGTCCACTCCTATAACACCAGAAATTCCACTAAGCTTAACTTTTACCGACCACAAGTTAGAACTAACATTGGCAAATTTACTTTTAAGTACTCTGCTACTGTCATGTGAGAAGCTGTCCCCTTGGCATTAAAAAAAGCAAATACATTTAACAAGTTTAAGAAACGTTATAAGGCCCACCTAATTTCTTGTCAATCAGCTAATATATGTTTTGTTTAATGGTCAAACGTAAAGTATGTAGCTAAACTTCGGTTTTTGCTTGTTGCTGTTGCTGCTGCTGCTGTTTGTTTGTTTGTTTGTTTGATTGTTTGTTCCTTGTTTCCTTTTGCTAAGCTTGTCCTTTTTAGATTTTTCTCTTGGTTCAACATATCTCTAACATGCTCAATTTATATACATTTTTTTTTTGTTTTTTTGTACATTAGTCCTAGGCTCTATAAATATTTTCTACCATATTTCAGTTAAGCTCAGTGTCAGTTCTTTGTTTACTTAAACGTAGATGGTGGTCAACTAGAAAGCCTTTGCTACTTTGACCACCATACACATTTTTTAACCTGTATTGTAATTATTTTATCTTGTAATCGTGTGTTGTAACTATACTCTCTCACTAGGCTACTGGTTGATGGCTGAACCATAACCTGAAAAATAGTTTGTCATTTACAGGCATTTAAACATGCCTTCTGAGTAAATGATTTGGACAAGCCTGTGGGGATTTGGTTGAAACCACTGTTAGATTCATAGTAACTGATGAAAGTAGGAGACAAAAATGACAGCAACACCCAACCAAAGTCCCTATTGGTTATAAGGATGTCATAGCTAACTGACAAAGTGCACCTGGGTGGTTCCTTTAAAACTGCTTGCATCACGGATTCAATGTTGAAAGAAATATTTCCCAGCTGTTAGAGAGAGATATATCATTACCAAGTAGTTCTATTCTAAGTCAGTTTGTTTTCAGAGTATGTGGCTGAAATCTACGAAACGCTGATTTCAACTTCAAGGGAAGATTTAAAGGCTGTGGAAGAGGAGTTGGATAGGCAGACCCCACAGGCTTTGCACAGTATGCTGGAAAACAAGGAAAACAAGGAAGAGGCAATTGGAAAGTACCATTCCAGAAAGCAGAAAGAAACAGTTATCTGCCCCCCAACCTGTTCTGGTTAGTGCAAAATACCCTTGTAGGTCGACCTAATTATTGCGTAAATGGAGCAAGATGAAAAAAATGAGAACTTGAATTGCTGAATAAATTAATCAATCAATCAATATTATTAATCACTGATGTCATAAGCAGTAATTAAATCAATCAGTTAAAGAAAATGTGAATTTTTTTCCTCAGTGGTGAGTCCCTAGGTGACAATAACCTTTGTCACTGCCTGGAGAATCTCATTCAAAAGGCTGACACTGTCTTGCGTTAATGACAGTTAAACTTTTCTTCCACAGATGCAGAACTACAATCAATAGTCCAGCCCGCTGCAAATGATGCTCCTCGCAAACGGAAGACATACACGTGCTCAAAGTGTGGGAAACCACGTAAAGGCCACAAAAGAGGACAGTGCAGCACAACTACAGCTGCACCATAAAACTTGAGTCAATAAACCAAAAACCATTTCTTTTGTTGATTTTGGTGAAGAAAGACGTCACCTTGAAATGAGAACCCATGTGTTTGTCTTCTATCAGAAGTGAAGGACAATTTTATGTCCAGTGAGGAAAGTCACTGCACTGTGTAAATTTTCCTTTAGAAGCTGTTTGAAAAGTCTCTTTTTATAGCTGGTACTTGAATGGTCTCAAACAACATAAAGTAGTAAACAACACAGTTTTGTGGTGACAAAATTCCATTTGCTATTTACTACATAAAGACCTTTTGTATGATTATTATCTCTGTTCTTTTCCAAAAGCAACAAAAATTTTGTAAACAACTGGTATTATCAATCGGGTTAACTGCAGAATACCTTGCCACTCATTGAATACGAATAGCAACTACTGTTATATATCTTGTTCTTCAATGCACACTGACATGTGTAAATGAAGTGGTCATGGAGTGGGAGGGTATTCTCCAGTTACTCTGATCAAAGATAATTTCATTAATTATCTTCCTTGAAGATCAAAATGAAGTTAAAGTACCTCACTACAAAAAAAAACATAAAAAGATGCAGGGAGATGATGAGAGTTAATATACAAATTTATACTTCATCATCATCTTCTTCCTCATAACCATGGTACTGGTGTTCAGCTGTGGGAAAGGCAGATCGTATTGCCCTGTAGACACAGCAAGGAAGAGGAAGTCTGTTTGACTTGCCAACATACTCCCACACCAAAGGAACAAATTGTCTGTATGCTACAGATCTCAAAAATCTGTAAGGGTAAAAGAATTTCAAATAAGTGATCATATGCACAAAGTTCCTGTGATTTTGCTGGTTTTTTTTCAATGTGATTCTCTCTCTTGCAAAGATTAAGTACATGCATTTTCCTTTGTTTGGTATGAGCAATTTGGCTAAACTACAGAATACAGGGGCACTTATTTATAGCTCATTGAATTACAAAGGTGCCTATTGTGTTATGCTTCGTTCGTCAAACGATTTTGACACATGTAAAACAGGTGGTCCGAAGTGGCCCTGTATTCTGTGTTTGCTCCAAAAGTCAAAATGGGTATCTCTCAATGTTCCTTCCCAAAAACAACAAAGAAAACTTACTCTGCCTCTGCTCTGTCCCCAAGTGTCAGCATAGTGGTATAAGACTTTCTCGACTTTGTCTTTAACCCAATGCCTGCCGTTTGTAAGACCCACCGGTCTAAGCAAACACTGTCAAATCCCGGGTGCATCGTTATGCACTGACCATCTTTTTCCACCTCCTCCATTCTTTCAGTCCATCGATTCACTTCCATGCAACACCGACATTCCTCTGCTCTAACCACACAGGTCAACGAGCAATTCGAACACCGACACCTATGTACATTAAAAAGCAAGCAAATCTCTAATTCAGAAGAAAAGTTAGCGTCAGTAGAAATACTGGCACTGAATTGAAAGAAGCCTCTTGAGAGTTCGGAATTACTGCGCCAATGTGAAAACAATCTACAAACGCACACACTCTACTATAAAAGTAATTGATGCTGAAAATTTGATTAACATCAAGCAAGTGACATGATTCCGTACCTATATTAAGAACTAAAAGAAAGTCTCGCAATGAGAGCCTACACACCATTCTCGGACGTCGACTTCACCAGAGAATCTGCTGAGAAGCATTTGTTCTTCTTCTTCCTCTTCAGCAACTTGCATCGCATGTTGAGAAGCTTCCTCCTCGTTTCCTACCTTCCTACTTTCGTCGTATGGCACAAAATCCCCTGTCGCCGATACAAAACTATCCTCTGAGGTGTCAGACAATCTACGGTCATTCGCTCCAGCGCAGTAAGAAAAAGTCTGAATCCCAAGCCTTGCGAAACGCTCCATGATTTGATGCGCCATTGAAAGCATCAAAGAAAGTGAAAGTCTTCCCAACTGCCCGGAAGGGATCGAAAACCAGCCAGTCTTGCAGTAGTATGTGGAACAGCAAGCATAACCAATGCCAAAGATCTGTGTGACCATCTTACAAATCATTTCTCTAAACCTGCACAGTCATCATTTCCTTCTCACACCAAATCAGTCAGCTTGAATAGAAGAATTTTTTTTACGTTCCATCTCAGGGTCCTGATGCAATTTTACGTAACCACAAAGGACGCAAGTTTGAAACTGTTAAGGGCATCCGTAACTTGCACTCTGTTGTTACCACCCCAGAGCAATGCAAGGTCCTAGTGAGGAAGCGATCCTGTTACTGTGGTGAGTGTCTCTTCGACAACTTCAATGACTGCCAGAACAAGGAACTGGTTGATGGCTTGCAGGAGATCATGTTACAGCGGGAGGCATCTGCTGCTACCACATGAGCCCAAAGTGAAACTCCCATGGCCGAGCCTGTCCACCTTCATGTTGCTGACCTAGTTGGCAAAGACAGCATCATTGCCATTGCAGCGGATGAAGATGATTCTTATCATTATTACCTCCTGAAAGTTAGCAGTGAAGGCCCTGTTGAACTGGAAGAAGATGTCACTGATGATTATGGGTGTGCATTTACTGCTGGAAACTCGGTTCTTAAAGGACATTTCTTTTTAAGGGACAACTTGATTGACATGACTTACAAGCTTGATCAAAAGAAGGTCGCTTTTGTGTTTCCTGGCACTGTTCGTTACGTTTGTTCAGAGCTGATAGAGAGGGGTAGAGGTTGAAAAAAGGTTTATCAAGTTGCCTGGGATGTCCATGAAGACATTATTCCTTCACTGTAATATTAATGAACAGCTGTTTGATGAACACAAACTCCTAATTAGTTTTGCCTTAATAAGAATATTCCAAAACGCACAATGTTTTACCTAAAAGTGTGTAAAATGAACTAGTTTTAGGACATGCAATGCATTATGGGTAAAATTAAGATTGCCGACTTGCTAGTAATGATGATTTGCTAAGATAAATATAAAGTGTTAGTATGAATTTTGACAGATTTCTAGATATTTTACAAAATTAAGAGACTGCAAAGCATCATGGGTATAACTAAAAATGCTGACTACAAAGCTAAAACCACGCAAAACATAATTAGTTAGGCCCTTAGTGTGTTTTACTGTGCAAATTAAAGTGTTGCCATGACTTTGGAGAAATTTGTAGAAATTTTGTATTTTTGATGCATGTTACACAATCGTACATGTTTATTGTGCTACTGATCCACTTCTTCCAAATCAACGAGGACCATGTGCTCCCCCTCTTTATGGCTTCTCTTACACCGGACAACGCCAGGTTTTACGACCATTACAATTATCTTGATTTATTGTACACAATGGTCAATTCATATTTTGCCTATTTCAATTCCGTGATCTTCAAGGAACAAAACTGAGTGCCTACTTTTGAAGCTTACTGGAGGCTATTGAGTCTATTATTCTGCAAATGATTTTACGCTAGGCCGTTCGTCAAGGTAATTCTGTCGGCATTAAAAATGTTGCTAGTCTGTTCAAAAGTTAAGACCAATTCAAGTCAGCAATATATTCAGGATGAAAATTAAGCGTGCGAACGGAGTCATCTGAGCACAGTAATCACGCGAGCGAAAAATGTGGTGGATCATAAACAATGACATGGACCCCTCCGAATCATCTGATAACCACGAGACCTTTGCACGACCACATCCATAGATAAAAAAATTAAACTATTTCCCAAAGATATTTCCCTCTCAATAACGATCTTATCGTGTTGAAATCTATATAGCTGACAACAACTTCATGCGAGACAAGGACGTCCTTTATATTCTGGTTGTAACTGATTGCTTTTCCTTGCTTCCTGAATCACATATTTTTACAGGTCTACAATATAAGAGCTCTGATGATGGTCACGGACGTTCAATTCGAAACAATGGGTGTAGCTGTTGGCCAAGTAGCCACAGTAAGGGCAAAGTTGAGTGAAGAAAGCACAAACCTAGATTCAAAAGGTACAATTATTGAAAACAATATTGTTCTCAAACGCCCATCGTTTGAGAGTATGGTATCACTTTGGCTTCTATATAAAATGAAAACAAATTAACTCAAAAAAGATCACGGGTTTATCATAATTATATCTCTGCAGTTAATAGAGAAGAAAGGATCAATGAAATAGTTGGCCAGATTCGGAGGAATGAATGGAAGGAAAAAAAGAGCAACCCTACAAAGTGTATGGTACGTTTTTCACTTCCCTTGGCAGATAATCGTTTTTATAGTAACTAAAAGTTACAAGGCTCGGCGCTAAAAGAGGTGTGTTGATATCTTTCCTTTTTTGCTCAGAATCGACAGGTGGCCAAAACTCCTACCAGAAAATCGATAAAACTACACCTTGGCTGGCTCCATAGATCTCATAGCCAATCTCGATACAAACAGGTTAGGATAAATGATGGAGGGGGAGTACGCGAGTTTACTTGCGGCGATGATGAGGACATTACAGTCAAATATCTCAAAACCAAAGCTAGCCAGCTATTTTTTCCCCAAGGTGTTTCCAAGTACGGTGAATTAACTGAAATGGAGCTTGAGCTGGGAAACTTCACTCAAAATAGCATCTCAGCTCTCAAAGACCTGATGGGAGAGGAATGCACGTTTCAAGAATACTTAAAGTGTCAGGGACTGCATGCAAGTAAATCTCCCATTTACCTCTTTTTAACACTGACAGGAGATATAGAAAGCTCATCAAGGGAAGATCCTATTCTTAGCCCGATAATAGTTGCAAGTTCCTCGTTCGCCGACGAGAAAGGGTCAGCAATAAAGAACGTTTTCATGGGATGCAGCAGAAGCGAACTTACAGGAGAATTTAAATAGTTTTTATTCCGCTATTATACATTAGAATTCTCCTTTTTTTGTCTAGTATTTATTATAGGATTTTTCAATAATGTTTGTAATTTTTAAGTCTTAGCTTTTTATACTGGGTTTAATATGCACGGCTCTTTAGAAGACCACTTTGTAGTGAAAGGATCCCGTGGTTAAATAAAGCTATATTATTATTATTATTATATTATTATATTATTATTTATTATTATTATAATCTCTCCAGATGGCAAGTACACCAATCCAAAACAAGTCATGCGACCAAACACCGGTTACGAAACCTCAGGGGCCATTGTTTGGCTTGGCTTTGAGAGAAGACGAAGGAACTATTTGCACTGCAGAAAACACAGATGACCATTATGCAATGTATACAGAATCCTCTTACTCAGAAATTGTTCTCAAATTAGTCGCGTTTTCAAGAAAAGATTGCTTCGACATGAAATGTGTCTCGGAGTCTGATCTGCAAGACATCGACGTAGAAGAATTCGATCCTTTGGAACATGGCTTTATGGTGGTTCACATTTCAAAAGGCCAAAAATGTTTCCTCAACGTGCATGATGTTTAACCATCTGATGTACCATCCAGCCCATCTCCTGGCAAGGTTTTGCCCGAGGCAAGCGATCACTTTGACGGGGCAAAGTCTGATCACCTTATTGTTTCTCCACCTTCGGAAGTTTGGGGGTATGATGCCGACTGCCTAATCCTTGGAGTAGTGGTGTCTTGTTACACGACCGTAAGCGCCTTATATGTGTGGTACCGGAATGGATTATCATACAAACAGGGAAATAAACTGTCTTGCATAGCAATCAGAGAAGCCGGCGTGTACACCGTGGAAGTCCAGTATGGGGAGAAGAGGGATATTTCTGAACCTGTCAACATACGTCCTTTTTCAGATGATAAGAAGTTTTCTTCCTCAAACGCAAAGGATGGGGAGGAAAGCGGCGCATCCAACCCATCTAAAAACGAGTCTTCGCTTCCAGTGGTGGACAGAGAAGAGATCTCATTCTTCACTAAAGACGAAATAGGCAGAGGCGCATTTGGTGTTGTGTTTAAGGAAGAATGGGCTGGCACTGAAGTAGCAGTGAAGAAAATCAATTTAAGGAATGCCAAGCGCATTCGGCCAGTACTTGAAACGGAAGTTAAAGTACATAGCATGGTCCGGCACCCAAATATAGTTCAGATAATGGCAGTGTCATTCTTAAAGAACTCTGTTCTCTTGGTGTCCGAGAAGAGACGGATTCAACGAAGCCGTAAAAACAGTTAATAAACAACTCAAGTTCTACTGCCGAGAGAATGGATGGAAATTTATCCAGCATCAAAACATCTCCGAAAAGGAACTAAACAAGGGCGGACTACATCTTAATTTTAAAGGTAATCAACAATTTTTTAAGAACTTTCAGATGAGTTTAGGTTAAAATGATGCGCTATCCACCAATGCCGTGCCTATTCCGGGTACAAAACGCAATACTGAGGAATCTCATGAACCTACCTCAGTGTTGCCATCTCAACGTGGTCTTAAATTAGCTTCTTTAAATATCAATAAATTAATCACGCACATAGATGAGCTTAGAATTCTTTTAGCGCATAACGAAATAGATATTTTATCGATTAATGAAACTAAGCTCAACGAAACTATTGCCGACGAAACTATTCGACGCGATAGAATTACAAACGGTGGAGGAGGAGTTTGCTTCTATGTGAAAAATTCAATAAACTTTACCATACAAAATGATTTAAACATAGACACTCTTGAAAATCTATGTCTAGAAATTCAAAAACTTAGATCTAAACTAAACTGTTTGTTGTTGCCACGTGATATAGACCACCTGATTTTCCTATTGATATTTTTTCACCTTTCGAGACTTTAATTGGCAAACTCGATTCCGAAAATATTGAATATTATCTAATGGGAGATCTTAACTGTGATATGATTGCTACTCGATACGACAATAATACATGTAAATTAATGAGTATCACTGATATATATGGTCTACAGCAACTTATCACTGAACCAACCAGAATAACTCCTACGTCTGCAACTTTAATGATGTAATCTATACTAATTGTCCAGATAAAGTTGTATGCTCAGGGGTTCGTCATATCAATATTAGTGATCATAGTATAGTCTTTGCCTATCGGAAATTTTCCGTGAATGGAATGTCTGGTGGGCACAAGGCTATAACCTATAGAAACTTACGAAAATTTAATCGAATAAATTTTCGGAACGACATTGCGTCCCAATGTTGGGATCAGATTTACAATTCAACTGATCCCAAAGAAATGTGGCTAAAATGGAAGTGCTCGTTTCTATCTATTGTTAACAAGCATGCCCCTTTGAGAACAATGCGTGTTTGCACACGTAGTTCCCCATGGATTACATCCAAGCTTAAGAAACAAATGCATGATCGGGATATCCTAAAACTCAAAGCTAGCAAATCTAATGATTCAGGTGACTGGACACTTTTTAAAACACGACGCAATTTAGTAAATAGCAAAATCAGACTAGCAAAACAAGCCTACTATCAAAATAGTTTCAATGAATATATGGGCGATTCTAGAAAGACCTGGCAGACTATCAATGAACTTACTTCGTGAAAATCTGGGAAAAAATCAGTAACATCTCTGAAAGTAAATGGGGTATCAATAACAAACCCAACTGTGCTGTCGAATCAATTTAATAATCACTTTGCTACTATCGGTTCAAAACTTGCCAGCAATATTGATTCCTCAAATAGTGATGGTTATCAGAAGTACCTCACTGGCACAAGTAAACGGTTTCAACTCCGTCCTACCAATACAAATGAAGTTCTCTCGCTTTTGAATAATCTAAATAAGTCAAAGGCAGCTGGCCTTGACAAAATATCTGCTAGGCTCATTCGGGAATGTGCAGATCTCATTTGCATCCCTATACGTGATATTTTTAACCAGTCAATAAGTCAAGGCATATTTCCGGATGATTGGAAACGGGCAAAAGTCACCCCACTTTTTAAAGAAGGTGATCGGGATGATCTAAATAATTATCGTCCAATTTCAGTGATCTCAGTTATAGCCAAGTCTTTGAAAGAATTGTCTATGATCAATTACATGCCTATCTAGAAGAGCACAATATCATCTGTAAATATCAATCGGGCTTTCGTGCTATTCACTCAACCGTCACGGCTCTCCTTGAGGCCACGGACACTTGGGCATACAACATTGACCGTGGTAAAATCAATGCCGTTGTTTTCTTAGATCTAAAAAAGGCCTTTGACACAGTGGACCACGAGATCCTTTTATCGAAATTAAGCAATTACGGCATACATGGGAACGCGCACCAGTGGTTTAAGTCATATTTAGAGAATCGTACTCAAGTGTGCTCAATCAACGGATCACTCTCTGAAAGTTGTTCATTAAGTTGTGGTGTCCCCCAGGGGACAATTTTGGGGCCACTACTATTTCTGTTATACATTAACGATCTTCCAAACTGTTTATCAAGTTGTGAACCAAGGATGTATGCTGATGACACCCATCTTACTTATGCGGGTGATGATGCAGACAATATTCAGCTGCGTCTAAATCAAGATTTAGAAAATGTTCACAATTGGCTAAGAGCAAACAAACTCACTCTAAATATGACTAAAACCGAATTTATGCTTAGCGGATCTAGGCAGAGGTTAAATACTCTCACAGAGTCCCCAACATTTGCAATAAATGATTTTCAAATTAGCCAGGTTACTACCGCAAAATCACTTGGAGTGATCATCGATGATAGGCTTGATTGGAGTGGCCATATCGAGAAAATAACTAAGAAAGTCGCTTCTGGTATTGGGGCCATAAAACGAATAAGGCACCTTGTCCCTCAGTCGACCTTACATCTAATATATCAAGCTTTGATACAGCCACACTTTGACTATTGCAATATTGTTTGGGGAAACTGTGGGTTAACTTTACGGAATAAGACACAAAAGCTACAAAATAGAGCAGCCCGTGTTTTGACCTACTCAATGCTGGTCACCTGTTTAAACTTCTAGGGTGAAAAAATCTACATTGCCAACAGCAAATTCAAAGAGCTACGATGGTTTACAAGCCTCACGTAGGGGCCAAACCACCCCCCAAATGTTTCATGAAGGCTCTATTTGCTTCTTTCATATATTTCTAAACCAAGTTTGGCAAATGAGCTTTGATTGTTGTCCAGTTCATTTTCAATTGGAAGTTGTGACAAAATGTCAGATTATGACGTCATAATTGATGACGTCACTTAAACGCGTGTTAATTTTTTTAGAATCTCATAGTGAAAGTTATGTCATTGGAAAGGCCTTGACTTGAGGAGTAAAATACCGAAAACCGTTCTTTGCTACGACTTTTATTTCTCGAGTTATGGTAAATTAAATATTTTTTTGTTGTCCCCCCCGGAATTTGCTTAACCATACTGTTCCTCTATGAAGTCAATCTCTGGTTTACTTTCTACAGGTTTTTTCTAGGAAGGCTAATAATTTAGTCAAATGGAAAGCTTAATGTTGCCAAAAATCGTATGGTTTTAGATTTTTAATTCTTGGGTTTATTAAGAAGATATTAACGGTTAAAAAACTGGTGACGTCACAGGTTTATGACGTAACAAAACTAGTTTTAACGTAAAAATACTACAGCTAAAGTTTTTATTCCCTTTTTCTTCTTTTATTCTTGCTATGGTCATCTGTTACATCAGATATGCAACATAACTGGATTTGCTGGAACAAAATTACTGGTTGAGTTTGGGGATTTTTCTCAAGGGGGGGAACTCACAGTCTGCATCAATATTTTTCAAAATTAAAAGTACCATATCTCATTCAATTTTTGTGATATCGACAAAATTTTTTCAGGTTTCAACTCCCCTTGACGTGCTCTTTCCAACACATAATAAAAAATATGCATACTTAAAACTTCAAAAGTGGCGAAAAACATGACGTCATCATTGTGACGTCACACATTTAACATTTCTTGACATTTTTCATGCAAAAATAATTAGCATCTTCTCTTCTTTCTATTCACCAAGTTTGGTATAGATAAAGTCAATACTTTCGAAGTAATGCAAAATAAAGTGAAATACCCAAGAAATCGTGAAACATTTGGGGGGTGGTTTGGCCCCTACGTGCTCTGCACGGGTTGGCTCCAAGTTATCTTATCTCTAAATTTGAAAGGCGAGAAATCGCTTATAACCTAAGAGACTCTGAGTATAAGCTTAATGTTCCATTACCGCGCACAAACTATTGTAAAAATAGCTTCACCTATAGTGGTGCCATTCTCTGGAACAGTCGTCCTTGTAATTTAAGGGAAGCAGAGTCCCTTGGGCAATTCAAGCGATTACTCAAAGGAGTACTGTAAGGCACGGCATTCGTGGAAAGCAGCTTTTTATTAATATATAATACATACGTATATGTATTCGTTATTATATTATATTGTATTATATTAGTTTTATAAATTTTTAGCTGACGAATTTTGTACCGTGGATAAATAAAGATACTCACTCACTCATTGATGGTCACAACTTAGAGGAACTTATCTTTGGCGATGTTGACGACGACAAAACGTTCACCATTCAGGCTTGTGATAAGATGTTTATAGGGAAACAAATTTCCCAGGCCGTGGCTTACCTTCACAACTTGAAGCCCCCTATTGTACACAGGGACATAAAGCCAGCAAATGTGATGGTTTCAAGAACAACACAAACGACAAAACTTTGCGATATGGGATTAGGCAAATCAAAATCCGCACAGTCCCTTAGCCAGACACAGAGCACTTCAATCCCAGGAACGCCTGCGTACATGGCTCCTGGATGTCTCGTTGGAAAGAAAAAAGCAACAATTCAGTCTGATGTATGGTTCACTGGGTTGCACGCTCATCGAGCTTGTGACGGAAAAGGATTGCTGGGAAGACCTGCTGGACAACAAAGAACCACCCGTAGAGCAGGAGGGTGGTAATGTCGCCTAAGTGAGCGTCCTCGTGAATGTAATGAAAGCAAAAGCTTTCCCTAGTTTATTGCAGTCCCTGTCGTCCACTGTTGAGGCTTCACTAGGGCAGCTTCTGAAGGACTGTTTCTAGTACGACATTGACAAGAGGCCTAGAGCGGTTGACCTAGTTCACGCATTCCCTAGTTAGCTTGGCGATAGATAAAAAGGAATGGTGAATGCATAAATTGAATTAGTTTGGCGGGTGGTTGGGGTGTTGATTAAACGTTACAAGAGAAAAATCGGTGGTGAAAAATGTACAGAAAATCCCGTTAGTTTCGTCAACAGTTTTTCAGCTCGCACCTTCTAGAGCTGGATGTTGCGTTTTTAGACTAATGTATACGTTTTCAAGACTGACGAGAAGTCATCTTCAAGAAATCCTTCGATATCAGTTTACGTTAGGGAGAGCTTGCGACTTTCCAGATACTGTCATATTGGAATACAACAACTAGATCAGTGGAGTACCGTTTTGTTATTGTTATTTCTGTGTGAAGTACGTTGCAAAGAAATATTTCGTGTTTTGAAACTAGCCTTAGTAGATACAATATTGAAACACTAATAGGAAAAGTTTTTATTTTTGATAAGTGTAAATAAAAAAAAGAAATGTGAGGACAATTCGGCACCAAACTCACGTCCAGACATCACCAATGTTCAGTCAAAAGATCAGTTCACAACTAATAAAAACAGCTTTATAGTTCGTTAAGTCCAGTTCTTATGCCTTTCACAAGTGTCTAAAGTGTATGCAATGCAATCGGCGCTCTTTCTTTCCCTTCTACACCTGCTGGGCCCAGACCAGTATCTTGTTTCTTGCGTATTTCTTATGACGAATCCTCTGTTTCACAGAGAAACAATCATGGTCTACAAAAGTTCTAAACATGGCATACAAATATTATAAATATTCCAAGAGGTGCAACAGAGTAGTGAACAATATGACTTTCATGTTGGAGCAAGTTTACTAATTTTCTTGGCGCTCAGTTAAGTGACTAAACAGACAGAGCCAATAACTCGTGAGGATATGTAAAAAACACCCATCCAGACAATTCATGAATGGACTAAACACAATGAGAGAATAATAGAAATAATTACAGCAAGATTGAGTGAGATAATCATAAAAACAGAGCTATTGACTATCAAGTCAACAAATTATGGTGTTCTGGTTCTTTGTTGGAATTGTTACCAGGTAAGTAAATGAATCGGGATAAATTCAGTGTATCGGAGAAGGGGATATGTATACATAAACATTCGTAGGGAGGGAATGCGTGATGAACCCTAGGAACATCTGCGTGGGAGGCTATTTGTATAGTCAACCCAAAAAACTTTTGAAAAGTTTTTCTCGTGGACATGAACCTTGCCAGAAGCAAATAAAAGCAATTAAAATTTACACAATTTCTCACTTTGGTTTATTGCAACAACTTTTGATAACTCAGTAAATGGAGTATGGTGTTTAACCTGAACAACACCTTATTTTTATGGGCACGCAGGAACAATAAAACTGCACATGACTTATTTTCAGGGGAACTATTGTCTTACACATGAAGAAGACTATAAATTATTCTACCCTTGGCTCCATGTTCACAGAGACAGAACAAATACTTGACAGTATTCATAGCACTACTGTATATGTTTATATCTGGAAACAACAGTCAAACAACTAAAACAACAATTAGAGCTTCTGTTCTTTAAGTAACGCTCCGGCTGAGAACGATAGCAGCAACGGCATGCATGGAATCCATTTACCAAACCACATATAATTGGCTTAACTAATTAAAATGCAGCATTCTGATTGGCTGAAACCTTTAAAACGGCAATTTTTCCCCGATTTAGCTTGATTTTGCCTTCGGAAATGCCGAAAATAGAAAAACTATGTGCCGACCTATTGTCTTGTAATTTCGTACGAAATTCGTATGTGGGGAACACAACGATTTCTGCCCACGAAAGGTTCAGATCAACAAAGTGTCATATTTCACAAACAGTGGAAGCCATTTCATGAGCGTAAATTGATGGGTTCTTTTGGCCTTTATTCAGTCTAAAACGTACCAATATCTGTAATTATAACCCACCCATTAATTTCACGTAATTTTATTGGCTACTTTACGTCACGTGGCCTAAATCGCCGGACAGTTATCACGCAATAACCCCCGCCCGCGTCGATATTTGTCCTCTGATTGTTTCCGTCAAGGAAAAACATTCAGCACAAGAATTTTAACTTTTCTTTTCTTCAGTTAACATGGAAGGAAACCAAACTCGTTTTAATGAGTGTAGCGACAGCGACATTAAAAAGCTGGTGGCAAGTGCTATTCCAGAAAGCACGAAAAAGTCAACAAAATACGCTGTCAATGTCTTTGAAGGTAACAAAAGTCACGAGTAGACAGATTTTTAAAATTTAGTCCTAAGCAAATTTAAACCGAGGGAGAATCTCCTGACAGAAATGTGTAAAACAGCTGGTCTTGCACATATTTACACTCCCCATTGCATTTGAGCCACGTCGGTAACTGTCCTCAAAGCTGCCAGCTTAGAAAACCGCCGAGTAAAGAGCGTCACAGGCCATGCAAGTGATAAATCCATCGAGTCTTACAGTGCACGACCAACCATTGAGCAACAGTTTGAGTCTTCCGCGATCGTCAGTCGATTTTTAACAGCGCAGAATCCCGATCAACCTTCCGTTGCAGCTGTTTCACCTCATGATCAAGCTATTTCGTCTTTGGCAGTAACGTCCTCGACCGCAACTCAACAACGAAACCAACAGGTTTACCAACAGTCGACCTTCAACGTTAATCCGTCAAGTTCTCCAGACTTTACACATTCTGTGTTTCACGGATGCAATTTCTTTTTCAGCCCTCGCAGTGACAATTGAAATTATATTAACCAAAAGCGCCGAGTTTTCGAGTTTTTGATCCAAGGGGTGTTACGAGAGTAAATTCACTTGACAGCTTGTCAAATTTGGTCCAATCACAGTGGAAATAAAGTTAGTTAAACCAATCAAATTTGCTTTGCTCCCTCACGTCAATCACGCGCGCATTCGCCATCAGATCACCACTGGCTTTTTTACCTTGTTTAAGCGAGGTTTAATTGTGAAAAAAATTAATGGGAGGGTTATAAAATAAATAAACTCCTTTCTGGCTTGCTGGTATGTTGGCTGATAATGTCCTTGGCTGAGAGATTGTCCTCAAAATTTCACATTTTCCCTCTAAGCTTTGCTTCTCGGCCAAATGTTCATTTTTCGGACAATCTCTCAGCCGCGGACATTATCAGCTGACACACCAGCCGCCTGAAGGGGTTTATTTACTAAATATCACATCCCAGTTGTAAGTAGGTGTATATAGTTCTTTTTGGTGTAATATTCGAGTGTTTTTCCATGCCGTTTTCGGCTTCGTGTTGTTGTTCACACCACGACGAGTGGAAGCATGGCGAGGTTGATACAAACAAGCTGCGAGTCTGCACTCCTGAGGAATATTCGATGTTTGTTCCAGACCAAAGATGGAAAACCCGCAAGAGGAAGATTTGTATATATTATTGCTCAAGGTTGGAAATGGAAGCGAAGTGCAGCAGGCTTGAGGTAAAGTTTAATTTTTCCCACTTTCAAACATTATAAGTTACACGTAATCCTCAAATTGTGTGATATATTCGGAAAAAAAACTGACTGATGGCAGTGATGCATGTTTCGCTGTATTTATTGTCCGCTTTTTGTTTGCCTAGTCATCTCTAAATAACCGTTGCACAAAATCAAAGTATGTAAAATAATTACAAATGAAGCTTTAACTAATATTTCCAATTATTTGTAATCACCAAACTCATTCATTGTACGACACGATGTCCCTTGTTGTAAATGTTGGTTTAGCCCATTTTAAGATGGTTCACTACACTTGCTATAAAAATTTTGTTTCATTTTGGCATATACTCAATTTTGCAGCTTTTACAATCAATAAATCTTTTATAGCTTGTCGTTGCCATTGTTCAGTTTTACAACTTGAGTTTGATTGTAGAGATTATGTTACTAAAAAGACCTGTTTATATATCCACAATAAAATTGTTGGGAAATTTCATAATGAACTGATTTGCTGTTGAGACGTGGCATTACATTGCCAGCTAGTTGAAAAAATATGGCGTACTAGGGAGAGTCGTGAAGCAACAGAGCCCAATACAGAATACATTTTTCTTAGGATCAACATCTTTGGCATGGTCTCACTGTTGCACTGGTTGAGCTTTCTAAACCTTTTCTAAAATTATATTTATTCCTTTTGAGGATATTTTTTGATCTGTTTCTATTGATATTTTGTTTCTTTGCCCAGGATGTTTGCTCCAGAGTTGAGGAAGATAGTGTAATGCCAGTTCCAGAAGAAATTGATGATGCTCAGGAATTTGTACCCTTAGTATCTGCATCAGCGTCCACTTCCACACATGAAACACATGATCAAGGTACACAACGACCTGTTGTTCCTCTGGTTGCCTACAAAGATCAAACTGAGCGTGGAAAAAGAGAGATGAGGGCTGAACTAATTTCCATCATAAAACACATGGCACTTCCAAGTGTGCTATTTGAAGAGAGTAACATAATGGAATTTATCAGTGATGTAGTAAACAGCAAAAAGTGGGCCACAACATTTGGTGTTGACTTGACTAATGCTGGAGAAAGCTGCAATCCAATCCTGCAGTCACTTGTTAAAGACTATAAGGATTGTATGTCTAAGGAAAAGGCAAAAGAGGTTCAGCAGAAGGCAGCTGCTCAAAAGGCTAAGATTTTAATTGGGTCCACTCTAAAAGACAGCAGAGTGACTTTGTCAGGTGACAAAACTCCTGAAGAGTTTAAAAACCGGGTTGCAGCCACTAACTCGGTTGGTAGGATGACATATTTTGCCGATGAAAGAAGAAGGTTGTTATCCATTGTTGCGATGAATTACCCTTATCGATTCCTGCAAGAGCAGTTTGGTTGCTCTCCGAACACCGTTACTGCTGCAAGGGTTCACAGCATCCTCTTTGGTCGCGGTGGCACACCACCACCAAAGTTCAAGTTCCGTCGCCAATGGGTCCGCCCCTCTGTTCTGGAGGAACTGTCAGATTTCTTCATGAGGGATGATGTATCCAGGCCTTCTTCCTGCAGAAGCATAGTTGTTGATGGAGAAGAAACTCCAGTGAGATATTGGAAAGACAGTATCAATAATCTAGTTAATCAATATCTACTAGAGTTCCCTTCTGGTGTGAAGCGCACATACATCTATAGCCACCTACCACCCAGTGTTAGATCTGACTCGATGTTGGCAGGACTGTGTAATATTTGTGATGAATACGGTCATTCCAATTATGACAAGCTGCTGTCTTTAATGAGTGAAATTGAACAAAAAGTGGGTTTTTCATTGAAAGAAGAAAAAACAAAGGTGTTGAAACATGAGCGATTTTTTAAAAACCAGTTCAGCAAAGTTGCTGAAAAGCACTCTCCTTGCCTTGAACTTTGTATCACCCATGCCTTTGGAACCTGCCCCGAGTCTCATCCCAGCTGTTGTAGTGATGTTGTTGCCTTGGCTAAAGTAGAAAAGGTTGCCCAAGACACCATAAACAGGCTGGCTGACACTGCTACAAAGCAAAAATTGGAAGAGGAGCTAAAGGAGGCAATGAACAGCCATGCATTGTATGCTAGCCACCTTTTAAGGACAAAACATCAGGCAGACTATCACAACTTCATCCTCAACAGTCTTCAGCCAGGCGACGCTGTCGTCATTATTGACTACAAGATGAAGCTCGAACTTGGTGTCTGTTTACGTGAATGTCAGCGGGACTGGTATGGCAAGAGAGGCATATCACTCCATGGCCTTCTTGTCATAGCCCATGTAGATGCAACCAGAAAGGTCAGTGAGGTGTTAGATTTATGGAGCGAAGACACAAAGCAGGATTCCTGGTTCAGCCAAAGTGCAATGGATGTGGGGTTCAGATGGCTGGAAAAAACCTTCCCTGGCTTCAGAGTATATTTGTTTTCAGGTAAGCAGAGTGTCTAAGTACCTAAATGCAGCTTTATAATGTACTAAACAGTTATGAAACAGGGCAAAATGTTAACAATGACACCACCAGGTAAATTTGACATAATCCCTTCATGTACACTGTAGACTTGATGTGGTTTCATAAGCAGCAAATAAAGTCTGAAATGAACAAATTAAACTGAAGATTACAGGTATCTTGAACAAGTAAGACCACCACTTGACAACTTTTAGTTAAAACCCATTTTAGTTGACAAAATATTCAAGTTTACCATGCAATCCTAAAAGGTAAAAGTTGTCTCTAGTACATGTAGTTAAGTTTATATTCTCAGTACTTTTGATGTTTTGTTTTGTCTTTATAGATAATGGCCCTCATTATCACAACTCTGGCTTCCTACTTTATCTTGCTGAAGTGAATGCAGCATTCAACCTCCACTTAATAGAGTACAACAAGTTTGAAGCTGCGGAAGGAAAATCAAAGCTGGATACCCACTTTGCTCACATAAGCCATAAAATTGTGCGTTGGGTGAGAGTGGGAAACAACTTGGAGTCAGGAAACCAACTTGGGGAATTGATTGGGGTATGCAAATTGCTTTTATTTTTTTAAATGTTGCTATCCTTTTGAATCACTAGATTTTTTTCTTGATTAAAAGGGAAGCAGGTAAAACTAGAAGTGTAATTCATTTCTGGATTTTAATTGATGTGTGAGTGGTTTTGTTGGGGAGGAGGTGCTTTTTACCATGTATGTAGACAAGGTAAAGATTCTGTTCAGGTTAAATTTTTTTAACCTAGGATGATTCTCAATTTCCCTTGTCTCCTAGCCCTACTTCATGGATAGCTAGGATTACGAGACAAGGAAGTTATTTTTTTAAATCTAGGTTAAAAAAAGTTAACCTGAGTTTTATTTTGACCAGTTCTAACATATACATGTATACAGCTCTAGTGGGGGACATTCTATGGTTCACAACAGAGCAAAATGATGCTATGCTTTTTACTTCTTTTGTCTTGGGAGTGAAATTCTGTAAATCATTTCTCAAGGTTATTGCTTTGGTGTGAAATAACCTTAATCACCTCAACCTATTATGGAGAAACGGTAATGAGTAAGGAGATCTTCTTTCATTTTTCCAAGTTTTGATGGAAAATACATATTACTTTTTCTTTTTGCAGACAATGAAGAATGTCAAGTGTAGAAAGTTGTTGATTGACAGAAGCAAGGCTCCTGATAAAGTTGGAACATTGAAAGACATATCACTATATGGAAACTTTCAATTTCCCATGTCTGGGCCAAACAGTTGAGGTCTCATAGCCAGATCCCTTCCTGGAATGGGGAAGGAAATGAAGAAAACAAAAGTTCAGATCCAAGGCCTTGCCAACCGCACCTGTTCCATTGCTGGGGCAACCAGTGCGAGTACCTCAGAAGAGATTTGCTGTGAAGCAGCGTCAGCAACCCCGCATACCATAACATCCGAAGAGCCTTACAGTGTTCGGTTTGTGCAACATGCAGCCGCTGAGCAGGTGCTCCCAGTTACCATGGTACCTGTGGAGGAAGAGGGTATTGTAACTTATGCTGTAAACCCTGGTTATGCCCTGAAAGTTGGTGGAGCAAAGAGAGTGCTGTTCACTTTAGAGCAAAAGGAAGTAATGATTGAGTTCTACAATCGTCAAGCACAGTATGGGATTCGAGCGGATGCTGATGACTGTATTGCAGAGATGAAAGCAAGAGGGTTAAATCCTTTATGAAAAACCCAAATAACAAGCTGGTGGAGCAGTTATCATCAAAAAAGGAGACGAACTGAACGTGTAGCTGCAGACCTTCAACAAACACCTGCAACCACTGCACCCACTGCTGGTTTAACTGCTTCCTCAACTATTACAGCAACTGTCAGTTCAGCTGTTAGTTCAATGCCCGCTACCACGAGTGTTATTGCAAGTACAGTACCTTCTGCCACTGTGATGGTCAGTTCAACCTCAAGTACTCACCCAGCAGTTACTGAGGGTGTAAGTTCAACTGTGAACACTTTCCCAGTCTCCACTGCAACTGTCAGTTCAACCGTGAGCACAAGTCCAACTGCTTCTAGCATGAGCTCTGTCGTAGCTGCCTCAATACCAGCGGTCAATGTAGTACCTGTAGTGTTTACAGTACCAAATTGTATGGTGGGAAATGATGTCGTTCCTGGAGTAACTGAGTGGTATTTCCCCCTCAACATAGCCCAGTCAACAATTGACAATCGAAATGGAAGTAGTGCATGTGTGTTTATCGCCATGAATTTTGGCCTGCTTTATAAGAGATGCGGACTTGATACTACTTTGATTGGACAATCTATGAACACTCAGTGGCAGGCTGTTCTTGAAAAAGCCATTAGAGATGGAAATCAGGTACATGATGAGCTCTTTGACCAGGAAGGAGTGATTGTGACTGTTGCGGAGGGCATTGAGTTGGCAGGAGACCAGTGTCAAGTTAGCCAAATTTATCAAGAGTACAATGTGTTTGGTACTAACCCCTTAAGCCAGTTGGAAACTGTCATCAGTTCCCTGTTGCTGCAAAAGTTTTCATTTCACGTCTTGGTTGTTAATTCAATGGCGATGCTGATTGTTGTGGACAGTCAGGGTACACTGATTTTTATTGAGTCTCATGTACATAGTTCTAAAGGAGCAGTTATTTCCCGCTTTACACAGATAGGGACACCCAGGCTCGGAGATTTTCACTGTGGCTCAATGCAATGTTGACACAATCAAGTGGGCTTGGTGTATCAATTTGTTCGATTTCATCAATTTCTTATTCCTAATGGTTCTTGTATGGCAGGATATGTCATTTTGCTATTTCGTGCTGGAAATAACTTAGTTTCATAAACCACCTTGCAGGATGCAAAGAAAGTCTGTTTTACAGCTTGTGATTCATGCAGGCCTTAGTTTTAGTCCTTCAGTTATTTTGATTAGCTATAAAAACATTTTGATCAGCCGGATTGATTGCAGCTGCTATTCTAATTTTAATTCCCACCAAAAACTTTCACTTGTTTGTTCGGCGAGTTGAGAACAGTACTCAGTAGCATCACATCAAAATTCATGAGCCCCGGGCTATTAGACAAGACTTTCTTTGCACGCTGTGCCTTCCTTAAGGCTATCCAATCTGTCTTTATTTGTTTATTTATTTATTTATTTTTGCTTGTTTTTCTTCTTCTCTTAAAGGACCACTTTTAAAAAAAGACTACACTGTGGGAATGGGTTAGAAATATTTATCTTTTTAAGACTAGTTTCTAAGAATTGTTGTGGCTGCATGACTACATTGAAAGCAGGGGCTATGTTGAAAAAAAAAACTAAGTGTATTTAATTCTGAGAATTGGTATTACAGTCTGTCCTGTGGGAAGGATCTGTCTTGATCTGAAAGTGGAGGGGGCTATTGAACTATTTTTTAGAATTTGGTTCTGGACTGGGCTTTGGCCTTGTTTGTCCCATGTTATAAATGCCACAAGAAGGAATGTTACTCCCAAAAAGTAGTTATTTTCTAGTCGATATCTTGCGGCTCCATAACATAGTCGCATAAAGCTTGATGCATAGCAAGATTGCAAAAAAAAGTGTTTAACCAGAGTTTTCAATTGGTAATCCACAGGAAGTTGTCATAGACATTAGAGTTTCAGTCTTGATATCCCTTCTGTTGTAAAAAGATATCTATAACTATTACTGTTAGGTGAAACTCAGAAAAGGTGTATAAATTATTTTGATTTGCCAATATATTTTTATTATGTGAATATAATTATCATGATTATCAGTTACATTCCTACGTTGCTACCTGTTTTTTTCTTCCAAATATCATCACATTTCTGTGCTTGCAAACTATGTCTAGAAACGTTTTAAAGTTATGATAAGATACAATGTTGAATTTTCTTGGACTGATTGGTCATATTGAACATCGATATGATTGGACAAATCGCGTGCGACACAAGTTCAACGCGCGCGTTTAGTCTCTTGCGCGTTTATCATTCGTAATGTAACTTGACGCTAAAATCACTGACTATTGCAAACCTCGAACAAAACTAAATGAATTTCTCTGATTTGAGGAACACTTAAGTTTCCTCTGTGATTATAATGCAATATCTTATTGAAAGTCTCTCATGACACAAGAGTTCCTCACGTGCGCCCAGTCAATTGTGCGATAATCATGCAACGCCTCTGAATAAGCATTGCAAATTATATGAAAAAATGAAAGCAAAGCAGACCAACAAACAAGAGGAATTTCTATTTTGAAGCGTTTACATTTCTAGTTCCCGGATTAAACAAGCTAATACAAAGCGAATTTGGTTATATTCAAATTCTTCATTTAGGGAATCGCGTATTGTACGAAGCTTTTTGTCTTCATTCGATTAAATAGTGGACTTTATTCGCTGGAAGTCTTCCGGGGTTACACGGATATATGTTCCAACCATTTTGTGATCAATATCCATCCCTGCGGCAAGGCAGTCAATGCCATATACCTCGGCGGTCGCTTTAGCGATAGCGAGCTCTTTGGACAACTGTTGGAAGTCCTTCCCTGCTTTCAGCTCATTACATATGTAGACCTTTTTATTGGATGGTTGGTTCTTCCCATACAATTGACAGAGGTACATTTTCTATGGATAAAAATGCACAATAGTAAGTTTTGCGATAACTTTGTCAAAAATTCTGGGAGACAAGTTGAACGCTTGAAAATTATGTTGCTGCCTGGTTAGGGTAGTACATTCCTCCATATGAGTCACCATAGTGCACCCAACTCCAGAGCACACGTTGTGACTGTCAGGATTTGAGTAAATCATTCTGCGGTTGGCCAGGCAAAAGCATTTGATAAAAATATTTCCTTACGCTTGAATCACACTTTGTCCTCTTTGTTGATGTGTCGCCTTCGCCGCTTGACTGGCATGGTCGCTTTCTTGAAGTTGAAACGAAAATCATATCAGTTTTGGGTGAACAGTTTTTAACAAATGCAATTCAAACACCTTACCTCTGTTCCATCACTATCGGTATGGTTGTATGTCTCTACAAAGGAACAACTGACTAATTGAATAAAATCTTGAAAAGTCACTCGCCTCCTGAGACAAACACGTGGAGAGACTGCTCGAGTTGTTATATCGGAAATGGTTTTTTGGCATCGTCCAATAGGAAGGTGACAAAAAAGAAAATAACAATAGATTTCGGCCTTCTCTCATTTCTGATTGCCACTCTGTTTGTATCGTGTTGTGCGATCTGTATGTATATTCGCTCGGCGAGGATAGAAAAAAATCAGGAAAGGTTGTAGCAATGAACTTTGCGGACAGTTTCTTCTGGGAGTTGGTTTTTCAGTTTCTGGAACCCAAGGACCTTGTTGCTGTCGCAGGGGTGTGCGAAAGAAAGCTAATCACGTCAAAAGTATGTGAACTACACATTGCCGACACAAAGAACTTTTACCAGAAACTACCTCTGCAGATGTTTGTTCGTATTCGAACCCTAAATTTGAGTGGAACAACAATCTCATCAGAGAATTTTTTTTTACTTGTGACGGCTGCAAAACGTCTCAGGGTTCTGGAGATCGAAAGATGCGCGAACATCTCCGAGGACGCTATCTTCCGCGCCAAAGACTCCTTGCAGAGCCTGGAAAGTGTAAACATTTCGTACAACATGCAATTCGGAGTTCTGGCTATCGCATGTTTGTGCTCGTTTGAATTTGGTTTGATGGGATCAGCCTAGAACCAAGGGAGATTCTATTTCTCAACAAAACGTTTCCGCGACTTAGAAATGGGGACATCGAGATATATTCACAGGAAATTGAAGGAGATTACTTTTGGGACGCGGCGGACATCGTAGACGAAGCTTTTTCTGAGTGAGCGGACATTATACTTGGCCTCGTCTTTTACTTAGTATACACTATCGTTTAGTGGTGGGCCGATGATCGATTTTAATCGAAAGTTGATCGAAAAGTTCAAGCGACGCGACAATCGATTTTGCTTTTTTCATAATCGATTGTCGCCGAAAAATTAAAAATTTATTGAGGAGTAGTATTAAAATTAATAAAAATGTTTGTTTAATATCTTGTGTGAGTTGTCTTTTTTCATGGACTCCTAACTTCTAAGTCACAAGAGCAGATATAATCAAAGATTGACTGTGTTTACCTGGCGGTACCCTGTTCGCTGTGTTGTTGTCACTTCAAATACCTCACCCTTATTTGAAAGATGTGGCATGCTAAGCCGCTTTGTATTTCGTAAACAACTGAACCAAAACATAAATTACAAGCTCACTGTTTAGCGTTTGTAGTTAACAACAACTCTTATTTATTTATCTTAAAGTACAAATTGGGGTAGTTTGCCCCGCAAATAGCTGAGAAGCTAGTCGAGGCGGGGCAAGACAAATACACGAGCGACTCAAAGTACCTAAAGAAACAATTTAAACCTTAAATTAAAACAAGCCTTATAAAATGCAAAATTAAATAAATACAACACAAGACAAATACACGAGCAACTAAAATAATTACCTTAAAGAAACAATTTAAACCTTAAATTAAAATTAAAACAAGCCTTGCAGATTGCAAAATTAAATAAAGAACAAGTGTATCTATGTACCTACTTTTTGGATAATCATGGGGATTTGAATATAGTCATCCTCCTTTTCTAGAATATCAAATAGCAATTTGCGAAGAACTCGTTTGAAAGTTCTTTTAGGAAGATCCGTTATATCGCGTGGTATCTTATTCCATAGTTTTACTCCGAGTCAAGAGAAGGAATTGTTTTGTATTTCCAGTCTTGAACTTTTAACAAAGAATTTTACAGATGTAGACGATCGTGTATTGTATGAGTGAATATTAGACGTTTTCTGAAATAACTTTAACATGTTTGTCGGTAGTATCACTACCGTCCAAAATAAGTTTTGAAATAGAACTCAAATGTAAGTACAACTGAATCACCAGAGGAAGATAATGTCACCTCTCATCCAAGATGAACAATTGTTCGTTTTGGCTTTGCTCTCCCCAATCTCTCCCCAATTCCCAGTGTCCTCTCAGACATGCCTCGCTAATATGTTGCTGACGAGTCCAACATGGCGGCTAAAATGGATGAGTTGGAGATCTGTCGCTATCCTGGAAATGCCAGGTCAAAAGTGTGGGAATACTTTGGTTTTCATCAAGTGAAGGAAGGGCCCAAAACAAAGGAAAACTTGGATATGACGAAAGTAATCTGTAGGCTCTGCGGAAAACAATACGCCAACAAAGGTTTGTGGCACGTGTGTTTTGTTGATTTCGTGTCATTCTCACTTGAACTGCTGCAATGTAATCTTGATCTTAACTACATGCACAGTCTGAGTTTACTAAGTTTACAACATGTTTAAATACTATTTTTATTAACTCTTACATAAGTTTAAATTTATTCATCGCAGGAAATACAACCAATCTGCAGTTTCATTTAGATCACGAGCACAGTGATCTGAGCACAAAAAGTTCGGCAGAGGGTAGCGGTAGTCAGAAGAAGATCCAGCTGAAAGTTGAACAACACAAAACCTTCCCTGTTGGAAGACTGTCGACCAAAAGACAGAACGACCTAACAGAAGCCTTGATGAAACTTGTTGTTAGCAAAGTCCTACCTCTGAGCTTGGTAGAAAACACAGAGTTCCGAACGTTTGTAGAGATGTTAGAGCCGAGGTTGGTCAATTTAAGATGACTTTCTGTTGTTAAGCTCGAAAATGGAAAATGAATGAAACCAAAATACTGAATTAATAAGTTTATTAAAACAATGGACATTCATGTATTTTACATTATGTCAAAGATTCAAAGGAAATTATATAAATTATATATGTTTTTACTTTCATGTTTTCCAGGTATGCAATCCCTTCATGAAAACTGTTGACCACGTCCCTCCAAAAAAAGCACGAGGAGATGAGAAAAAAAGTTCAGATAGATGTTCAGAAATGTCCTGACTTTGCAATTACTCATGATGGATGGACCAGTGCTAATACAGAGAGCTACAATACCATGACAGGTCACTTCATTACCCCTGAATGGGAACTTAAGAGTGTGGTACTGGAAACTAAGAAGGTTGAAGGAAGTCATACTGCAGAGAACATTGCCTCCAGTCTAAGGAAGACACAGCAAGCATGGGGCTTTGTGACTCCAACTGCAGTTACTGATAATGCTGCCAATGAAAAGAAAGCTTTTGAGTTGTTGCAGTGGGTGAGATTTGGTTGCTATGGTCATAGAATTAATCTTGTTGTTAAGAAGTGTCTAGAAGTTCCTGAGGTCTCTCGTCTTTGTGCTAAAGGAAGGAAGCTTGTCACTTCCTTCCATCAGTCATCAAGTACTACTGATGCTTTGAAGGTTAAGCAGAAATTGCTGCTGAGTAGTGATGCAGTTGGACACAAACTCATCAATGATGTCCCAACTAGATGGAATAGCACCCTTGCTATGCTCAGCCGTTTGGTGGAGCAAACACCTGCTTTGTTGGCCATGGCCAGTGACTCAACACTTAGTAAAGCTGCAACAACTACAATTAAAAACTGTGTGTACAATTTTGAGGAGCATCACCTTGCAGAGAGGCCACTACCATTGTATCTGCAGAGCAGGTTCCTACTATGCACAAGATAATGCCCATCCTTGTAAAAATTGAGAGGTGTATGCAGGTGGATAACCAGGACCCGCCTGTTATTTAGAAAGTGAAACAGATCATCCAGACAGAAATGGCCTCCAGAACCAAAGACAAAGAGTTAGCCTTGATGGCATGTGTGTTAAATCCTTTTACTAAAGGTTTAGAATTCCTGTCTCCTTCTGAAAAGGAACTGGCCAATAAGCTACTGTTGGAAAACGCTCAAAATGTGAGTTTGGGGGAATTTATTGTTAAGAAAGAGCCAGAAGGGGACAGTCAGAGTACCGTTACACAGCAAAATGAACCCCCTCTACCAGTGTTTACTGATTCAGATCAATCAGATGCCATCCCTATTGAGCAGTCTAATGATGTCAATGAGCCTAGTGAGCCCACCCCACCTAAGAAAGCACGACCAGCTGACATGGATGACTGGCTGCAAGATATTATGTGCACGGGGGAGAGTGTGAAATCAGGTCAGCATGTTGTGGCAAATGAAGTCAGTCGATATCTGCACTCTACTCCTATGGACCAAGAGCTGACACTTTTACTGTGGTGGAAGAAAAACCAGCAGTTCTTTCCACATCTGAGTCTTCTTGTCAGAAAATATCTTGCCATACCAGCCTCATCAGTACCCTCAGAAAGGGTATTTAGCCTGGCAGGAAATCTTGAGAGCAAAAAGAGGGCTCGCATGAGCCCGAGTAATGTTGACATGTTCATTTTCTTGCAAAAGAACATGAGCCTTTACTGGTAGTACTTTGTGTTTGAAACACTTATGGGCTGTTTTAGAGAAAATTTTACTTGATGAGACAATGACTTGCCAGTTCATGCTACTGTATGTTGTTTGCTAGGGATTTCATTACCCAGAGACACAGTTGAGTTTGTAAAAAAAATAAAAGAACACTTTATTGAGTTTATTCATCCAATTACAGTACTGTAACACACTTTTAGTAGTGATATAACTTCTGTTAAAGTTGAAATCAAAATGATTACTGATAAGTTGTAAGAACATTAAAAAGTTTAAAAACTTTAAGCTATCACTTTGACTTCTATTTAGATGAAAAATACTTGGAATGCTTATTGGTAGGTTTTTCCGATTATAATTGATGATCGATCGATTGGGGCAATCTGATTATTTCTGATGATCAAATGTGAAATCTCAACCGATTCCCACCACTACTATCGTTTCTGTTCCAAGTTGGCTTTTTGTGACTGAGCGGACATTGTACTTGGCCTCATCTTTTATATAGTGTACATTATCGTTTCTTTTTCAAGTTGTTGAGTAATTCTAGAAGTCAATAAGTTACAAATATGTCATTTTTTGATGAAAGCAAGATTTAATAGCCATTGTTTGTCCATCTCAAGCTCAGAAATCGCTGTTCCCCACATACGATTTTTTTTATACTTCGCCTACTTAAACGTTTTTATGTAATAAAGACATAACGTATGTTTTTAGTCTTTGAATCGAGCTTTTGGTTCTTAAACTTTACGAATAAGGGTTTGAATTTCGCGCTAATAGCGATTTATCCAATGAGAGGGCTCAAATTAATTGAATTATCACTTTTCCTCGCGCCAGGAAGCAACGGATTCTGTTGCCGCAGGTCTATTGTTTCTGCTATCGGAGGTGGGAGGTGGGAGGTGGGAGGTGGGAGGTGGGAAGTGGGAAGTGGGAAGTGGGAGGTGGGAAGTCAGAAGTGGGAAGTGGGAAGTCGGAAG
>OZ026596.1:42329357-42339357 GCA_964020085.1 Micromussa lordhowensis
TCGCAGGCTCCCAAATTTTGGCAAACCAAACAATGCTTTTTTTTAACCATTAAACTGTCATATTTTTCAAACATGTCTGGATAAAATTACGGCAAGAAAAATAACTTTGGTCGGCTAGTCCAGTTTGGCGCCTGCATTTTTTACCCGGTCAAACTGGCTTCACAATTATTTCAATAGAAACGAGGAATATGAGCGGCGTTTTTATTCAAATTCTTATTAGTCGTTTCTTTTGATCTGTTTACTGGCAACAGTTTCAAGAAACGGCTTCAGCAAGTCGGTCTTCTTCGATCACAAGTGTTGGAAGCGACAACACAAACACAAACACAAGCTAGCCAAGCAAATTACTCATCCCATTAGGGGCCGAAATAATGCGTTGCTGGAGAGCGGAGAGTCAAGAACATGCAACGAAGAGAAAAATCTGCGAAGAGTTAAACTCTCAAATGAAATCCGTTGTACAATACGCTATGGATTGTTTTGCAGCAACCTTTGAAGAGCTTTAAAACTACCAATTTTTAAAGGAAAACCCATTTATAAAAAATATATAAAATAGTTGTATAATATTCAATGGCCAGTCTTTCAGAATATTTCCATTATTTTTTGTTGTTAAAAATTAAAAAATATACATATTTAAAAAAACTAGTCCAGAGTCCAGAGTCCAGAGTCCAGAGTCCAGTCTAGAGTCCAGTCCGGGTTTTAGCCTATGCCGGACTGGGGGAAGTTTCTGCAGCTGATCACAACATTTGTACAATGATTTATAATATCAAGTAATCTAATACTTGAAGTTAATTATCCCTTACAAAATGTAGAATGTTGTCAATGAGCTTCCTGTCATGAACTACCCAGATGTTTGCACTTCTGCCCCAGTCCACGGAAAGGAGTTTTGCAAGGAACATTTGGATTTTTTATCTGCAAAGCACCCTGCTGTACCAACTGACATCGGTGGTTTTTTAAAGCATTGTGGTGTTTTAAAAGATAGTGATACACCTGAAGGTAAGTGCATTCAACTTCGTGTTTTAATTTTCATTAATCTAAACATTCTAAAGGCTCATGGCCAAAATGAAATAAATTTTACTTATTGGTTTTACTATATAGTGTATTTTCCTTGTACATTTTGTTGAACAGTTGAAGTGTTCTTAGCAGACATTCCCATCAGTGTACAGTTCTACTTGATTTGTTGCTAAAACAAACCCTGTACTTTATACATTCACACAAGCGGTGATCTCCAATTGTGAGCATATACATTTACTGGTAATTGCATGTGTGTCTGTTTGTGGGAGATATGCCTGTTCTGGTATAACCCATTATGGGTTACAATGCATGGACTAAACCCAAAAACATTTCTAGGTATAGATGATGCTGCCCTCTCCACTGACGAAACACAAAAAGTGGAAACAGTAGTAAACTCTCTTTTGGACAGCACAACTGGACAATCAACTGTATTGTCTCAAGGTATCATCCACTATATGTAACAATGTTATAGTAAGATTCATATTCTATTTTTCGTATAATTGGCAAAATAGCAGATAGAATAAACATTTATTTGATGTGTTTCAAACACAATTTGGATTTGCTGAATTTGTGCTCAAAGAGCAGGAGAGAAAACTTTTTTAAGCTTTGAATTAAGATTAGATCTTATCTTAAAATGCACACAGGTCTATACTTGGATTTTACTCAGTTTCAAAGAAAATGCAAGATATCATCGTGTCAAAAGTTATGGCATACAGCATGTTCATATACTGTCGTATTATTAAATGAGTAAACTCATTGTGACTCTGTCTTACACCTGATTTAGGTAACGAGGAGATGTTTTCTCAGGCTAATAGCAACACACTATTACATGACTGCAAAGAAGTGACCCCAACTACATGCAACAAGGAGACTGGTGAAAAGCGACGCCTACAAAAATGGTCACGTGGACACTTTTTTATTGTCAGGGTTAGTGGAATAATTGACAAATGGAATCCCCTTTTTAGGTACATCAATTTTTCTTATTATCTTTACATCACCATAACTTGTATTCAAAGAATGAATTATTAACCTTAACCTTCTCTTATAACTTTTTATGTCTGTATATTTATGTATAATTGCTCAAAATCTAGTAACAGGAACCAAAGTTTGGTCCCTGCAACTAATCCCACAAATTCAAACCAGTTTGAATTTTTGGGAAAGTCCCTGCAACTTGTTCCTCGAAACGCTTTGCGTGAACTGTTTGTGGGACAAGTCCCTGTGACCGGTCCCTTCGTGTAAACATTTCAGGGGACTAGCTGCAGGGACAAGTCGCAGGGACTAGTCCCCTCATGTGTGCCGACCTTGATGATTATTAGTACAGTATTGTGCACAGAAGTAACTCTTTGCTCTTTTTCGGAGCCCACTTTAGGTTTTTTTAAATTTACACTGTCTTAAACCAATGCAATAACTATGTGTTTTTCTTTCCTCTAATAACAGGTCTGAAAGCCCATCACAAGCCTTTTTAATTATTCTCAATTGGCTGTCCATCATTTTAAAGTCCATCATTTTATATGTGTCATGTCGACGGGATGAAAGTTGCGAAAAAGCCTCTGCTTTTTCCAGCACCTTTTGACAAAATCTGCTCCGCCATTAACAAGGTTATCGACAGTCATATCAGGAGCCACAAGGACACTGACTGCAAAAAGAAATATGATCCAGTCAAGCTCAAGGAACAATTGCCAGGCTTGAACACAATGGCAGCAGAGCAGACATTTGTCTGGCTGGCTCGCTTTAAGAAAATTTTATGTTTTATGCCAAAAACTCATCATCTTTTCTTAAGTATAAGTATAATTTATTTACCGTCAGGTGCACGGGATGAAAGTTGCATAGAATTGTTCTGCATCGTAACTGTTACACTGTATCATGTTACAAAAGAGGGCTGAAACCTCTTCTGCCAAGTTCACGGTCTGCTAACACTAAATAGATTTTTGATCACCTCAGAACTCTGATTTTAGCGTAGACCTTATTTACGATGGCTGAAACGTAGGCCTTGAAGAAGAGCTTATTGTCTATGTGGACACCAAGGATCTCCAGAAAGCTTCTTATTTCAAAGGTAAAATTGTCAATACTAAGGGCAGGTTCGTAATTGAAATTTCCCAAAATCATGGCTTGACTTTTGGTATGGTTTACTGTCAGATAAGTGGAAGAAAACGAGTTAGCTAGTTTCCAAAGATCCTGATTAAAAGAAAGTTCTAAGACTGTAGTATTGGTAGCTGAAGTGTATGCTGTAATGTGTCATCAGCATAAATATTTAGGGAAGCATTTCTGCAACAAAGTTCACGTCATTAATAAATACGTTAAATAAGAGTGGTCCCAGGAGGATTGATGGCTGATTCAATTGACACCACATACGACAGGTGACCAATCAGACAGAACTCCATTAACTTTAACTCTTTGCTGTTGGTTGGAGAGCTAGGACTGCAGTAATAGACCATTTTACAGTTGTCTCCTCAGTGACCTGGCCTTCCAATGGCAGCGAGGCTGGAGGTGACCTTGTTTTGATACTGGTCTCACTGCTTTTGTTGTGTTTTAACAATTGGTTCATGCTTTAGCATGCACTATCGAGTTATGGAGCACGTGGGAACTTTGGAGAGCACGAAAGAAGTGTAGCTTCTTGATTGCTCTCCAAACTTCCCACATGCTCCATAACTTGATAGTGCACAGTTAAAAGCATGAACCAATTGTTTTATAACATAGCCGGTGGAATTGTGCATCAGATCGAGACGCGAAAAACGGACAACAATATCACTATTGATTGTTTGCGTTAAGTGAAATATTAAGCAAAATAGTTGTTTTTCTCTTTTTCTGCCTCATTTGAGAACTCTAGCCCAAGAAAAAAGGTCACAAAATTGCTTTCGTTTTAGGACTGGTAGGCCGAGTCTTTGTTTATATCCATTACTGTCGTGAAATATATTTTCCCCGCGCTAACAATGCCCGCTCACGCGGAAAATTTCTTGTGAAGTGATATGCTCACGCTATCAGCATGCACTATCGGGATTTTGTGCATGCTTAACATATACTGAATTTGACTGCACAGCTCTGCTAGCTATGTTATAAATCAATTAATTGTAATCAAGTTTTTATTATTGTTTTGTCCTGGCTTTGCATCATCTTGAAGAATATCAACCCTGCAAATTGGTCAAAACTCTTTGGTTTATGACAACAGGTGTCACCTAGATTGTCTGCGAGCTGCTAAAAACCTGTTACCGTGGTACTCCCCCTGGGACAGAGCATGGATTTCTGTTATTAAACTTGTAAACTGTCTGCATATTTCCAATCACAAGGACAAAAAAAAATGCAAGGAGAAATATGATCCTAGTAGTTTGAAAGAGGAAATCCCTTATCGTCACACCATGGCTGCTGAAAAGACATTTGTTTGGCTTTCACGTTTTAAAAAAACTTTATGTGCAATGCTTAAGGTGCATCACCTGTTCTTCCTCCACCGTTTGGATAAAGCATTGCATAACTACACAGTTTGCTGCTATAACAATGGCATATAACCTCTACTTCCAAAGGCCCATGGAAAACTCTGTTGAAGTCATAATCTTTAATCTAAAGATTGTAGAATTTCAACGTTTAATGGTCAATTTTTGTTTTTTGAACTTACTAAATAGTTTTGTGTCTGAATCAAACTAAACTTTATCAACAATGATTCAATGTGGAAATTTTTGACTGAGTTAGGCACAGTAATGCATAGTTATATTGTCAAGAGGGAGTCTTAAATAGACAAATAGTTGTCTTAAATAGACAATAACCCAGTTAAGAAGCAAAAAAGTCAACAAAAAACACACGTTTCCTTGCATGTGGGGCAGTACCTAAATCAAAGGCTCCCTGAGCAGCTCATGGATGAATAGCCCAATGCCAAGTTTACTTTTGTCCCTGTGGCAAAACGAGTTTTTGAGCGAAACTATTGGTATGAAAATATATGTCACCTGCACGGTCATTCGCATGAAAATCAAGTGATTTTCATGGGAAACGTTTGTCACAAGCACTCGTTCTGCAAATAGAAACTCAGACGGTGGAAGTCAAAGTCTACATATGTGCCAAGCAGCCCATCAGGCCCGCACTGATAAAAATAATCTAACAAAAAAACAATTTACCATCTTCTCGTGGTCTGTTTACAATGTCCAATTAAAAGCTTTAGATATCAAGAGGGTCGTACAGGGAAGTCTCTGGCACAGTTCACGAACCTAAAATACAGAGGATCACGGTTCACGGATAAAAAAAAATCGTTTTCCCGAATTACGTAAATAAGAAAGTAAGATACTCTTTTTAAGGACCTGTTCTTACATTAAAAACAGTGTTTGTAGGAAGCAAAATCGCAAATGGCTAAATCAAGGCTCCGTATTGCATATTGCATGGCTAAGGCACTCTCGATAGACCACTGTAACTATTCGGAGAACTTGTGTCTCAAAATCACGTAGAGTTGTGTGGTAAAATCACGAATATCGGTTAATAATTCAGGTTCTTCACGGATCACGCAAAACCTTCAGGTCACGAATCAGGAAGAATAATTTCCTAAATTCACGTTTCACGGAAAATAGAATGAGCTAATCCCGCATCACGACCCTTTATCAACACTGAAGCTCGCGTGAAGCCTGAAGTAATTTGGCATCAAACAATTAAGGCTTTAGCTGTAAGCTACTGGAATGTGTGCAAAACGTTTTCTTTGTATAAAAGAAAAAAAATCAGCTCAAGAAAAATTTAAAAATCTTTTCGCTGCTCGCCATCTCTACAAGTCTTCTACATGTACTTTCTAAAGTGCTCCAGCTGCTCTCAAGATAAACTATGTCACAGCTCTTCCTCGCAAAAATAAAAGAACCGCTCACATTATCGCGAATACCATTCGATAGCCCTAGCAAATCTTATCCTTTTCATTAAAAGGTCAACTTTTAGCTTACATGTTTTACTATCACATGATATCATCTGTGACATATGATGACAAATTCACTTAACAACATGTTATCCCCCATAAAATTACATAACAGAACAACACATGCCTTCTTCCCAAACATCTCTGTTTCATCAATTACCTTATTTCACCAAATACAAAAGAACTCCACTTCTTGCATATTGCTCCTATGAAAAAGATCTAACAATTCTTATTGCTTTTTAGTGGAAATTGGCGCTAAATACAATAACATATTGTCTCGGATTAAACGTGATGCGTTTATCTTGCCAAAAACACACCTACATGCCGTTCTCTACACCGTGACATTAGAGCATAGCAGAAATACTCACGCTAAAAAGATAACTCCAAACACGACATAATATTACTTTGGCGTGGTTACAAAACTAACTATCTTGTCTTGTTTCAACAAACGCTCGGAGCTGCAACACTTGGGTTGCTTTTAAATTATGGTATTTCTTAGAACATGTTATCAAATTTAATTCAACAGCAGTGGCTTAACTGCCAAAGGGGAGAACTGTTTAAGTATGTCAAAACTGTACGATGAATAATTGCTTTGTATTTAATACATATCTGAAACTTTATGGAGGGAAATTAATTTAAATTGTTATGGGGTAGGTTGTTAGTTCGTGCAAAATACAACATTACAACCCTTCTATTCACCGGAATTTCTCCGAGCTCCGTTAGCTTTGATAAAGACTTGATATTTTACACCCTCGAATTCATCAGTCTACCCCTGTGCCCCTCAAGAAGTGAGTGAGGAACTAATATTCCCACATGTTTTAAAATGGATATGAAGAACTAGTTTTCTATATTCCAAGCGACAAGTAGTAGAGATATTTACATGGCTACGTTAAAGGCCCACATTCACCCAAAATGCTTTGCGCACCGCTCTTGCTAATCTGAATTTCGTGTGACACGAAATTCACAAAATTGTCGAAGACCTTTTACCATCGTCTTTTTTCATTACAATCCCGTACATATATTTTAATCCGCCTATGTAAATACGTTCCCTCTTTATCATTCTATAGTTTTCCTGTGTTATTTTATATATATTCGGTGTGTATTTATAAAATTAGTCGTTTAAAGCCGACGAGTGCAAGACAAGATGGCGGCCTTTTCGCACCGTCGAGTCGGAAGACCGAAGTTACCGGGCTCCTTGAAGACGATTCGTCTGAGAGAGTCCGTTTTTAACCTCTGGAGAGGAAGAAAACATTCTCACGGCTTCGAAGAAAGAACCGACAGCGAGTTTGCAGAATTCCTGTTGCACCAAGGGTGAGTTCTTGACTGCATGCACATAAGCTGTCATATGAAGCTTGAAGAGTTATAACCTTACTTTGGCTTCCTTTTTTTTTCGAGGATATGTTGACGTTATTGAAATCTGATTTATCCGTGTCTGTTTTAGAGCGACAAACTATGGTGGAAGTGAAGAAGATGTATATGATTTCTCCCTGTCAGTTGAGGATGATGGTACTGCAGGTGATTGTGTGGTCTTTGGAAGGAGGATTACTATCTTGAAAATCTAGATTGTGTAGCGTTATGTTGTAGTATGTACTGTTTATACTGTCTAGTTTTCTTGTATTAAATTTATTTTCTTCTCTTCTTCTTCTCTTCTCGTTATTTCTTCTAATATTTTTGCTATTGTGCTAAATTGTGATGCTTCTGTGTACTATCATTCATGTTTTCTGCAGGTGCATTACCCTTATTTTCCACCCCAATCCGTGAGCACCATGCAAGCTCAAGCAATAGGTACGTATTGAAATAATATTTTTTTTTTAATAAAGATTTTAGAATTTTAAATTTACTGGCCTCTTCACAGACATGTTGATATTACTGGAGTCACCCAGGGGGAGATTGAACATGCTTCACAAAGTGTGATGTTTGCAGCTAGTTTAGTCAACACTGGCTACTCTACTGTTCAAGGAAATCCTTATTCAGTGTTCAATGGTGACCAGTCAGCTGATGCAGTTCATGAAGATGGTTCAACTGAAGGGGCATCACACTTACTGGAAGATTCAGATGATGATCTTGAATTCACTTTCAGGTTAATACTTTTACCTTTTTATCTGGATATAGTTTTCAAACAATGAACACTTCAAGCAAAAATAGTGGATGCGAAGTTGACTAAGATTTTGGTATGTTTCCAAAACTTAGTAACAGGTTACGAGTTGAAAACACTATAGAAAGGAGACATGGTGCTTTATTGGGAGGAAGGGGGAGGGCATTACTATTTTGTGTTGTGTTTTGACATTTTGTTGCACTCGCAAAGTTGTATACACTGAGAAGTGGTCATTTTTGGGGCATATTATTAATGATTTGCAAAACAACAAGGTAATACAGCCAAAAGGTCCTGGATTTTTTGCAAAGAATGAAATACATTAATATATATATAATACATGCATCTTTAAAAATGGAGCAAGTACATTGAAAACTAATGCAATTATAATCTTGTACTGCGCTCGTTGTTACGATGTTAAAAATGAATGCGTTTAATATCTGTAAAGGTCTACTGTGTATTGTATGTACATGTACATGTATTTGTAATTGTATGGTATGTACCTTTCTAAGATGAAATAAAAAAAAATACATTAATTATGATACCACTTCACTAATTCTCCCACTGGGGCTTTTTAGAATTTAGTTTCTGTGTTACAAAACATAGGCAATGAAATGAGCAGCAGTACTGTATTATCATTTACATTCATGCTCTAATGATTATTTGTTACATGTATGTAGCATGGCATCAGTTTTAGAGAAGCTTGAAGATGACCAGTCCGAAAGCGATGACTCTTCAGACAATGAATCCTCAAGTGTCTTTGAATACGAAAAGTAAGTTTCTGGCAGAAGAAACGTAAAATGTAGCAGCAGGACCTGTTTTAGGATCATTTGACATCTTGTGATATATTAGCACATCTACCGTACAAACTAGTACTCTAGGCAATAACTGATTTCATTTAGTATACTGTGCTAATAAATATGTTGAAAGATGATGATTTTGTGGCTTGCCCATGTTAAAATGGATATATGCTAGTGTTAGTGTAATTCTACAAAAAATATCAAGGTCTTATCCTTGAGAGATCTTAGTAGCACATTGATTTAATTCTGAATTCTTGTGTTTTTTTTAACTTCTAGTGAAAGTGTGCTAAACACAGTTTTAGAGGTGGAAGACATGGAAATTTCTGAAAGTTGTTTAGATGAGGAGCGTACAGTCACTATGATTGAGGATAATATTGAAATTGAGGAGATAGTGGTTAATCAGCATCAACATGTTCACTCCCCTAACGGTTGTACCCAGGAAGATTGTGCCCCTGATGATGGTGCCCAGGAGCTCAACAATTTGCCTCCCTTAATGCAGTCCAAAAAAGTAGAAGACAACACAGAGGTCATCCTAAAGAAGATGAAGACAGCCCTGAATACGCTGACTACCTTGGATGGGCTTGAAGAATTTGTTTCACTTCAGAGTAGATCCCGCTATCTGGTATCACAGGAGAAGCTGGTGGAACTTGTGGGCACAACATGTTGTGAACAGACAGATGGGCAGAAATGTGATGCTCAGCTTAGCTTCCACACAAAGGTAGTAGGGTCCAGTTTAGAACTTACCTGGTGTTGCCAGTCTGGCCATGGAAGAAAGTGGGTTTCAAGTGAAACTCTCCCCTCTAAAAAGAGGGGAACAATTGCCCTGAATGATGGGTTGCTGGCATCTGCTGTCATCATTTCTGGTAACAACTACTCCAAATTTAGTCTGTTATGTCAGGCTCTGGGTATGCAGATCATCAGTGAAACCTCTTTTCTAAGGTTTCAAAAGCATTGTGCTGCTCCAGTGATTGAGGAAGTTTGGTTGGAGATGAATGAGCTAGTTAAGCAGATATTTAAAGACTATGAGGAGATCTGTCTCTGTGGGGATGGACGAAATGATTCCCCTGGCCACAGTGCTCGGTATTGTGTTTATACCTTGGTTGAACACTTTACCAGTGCTGTGGTTGATTTCTCAGTAATTGACAAACGGGAGACTGGTGGCAATTCCACTACAATGGAGAAAGAGGCCCTCAGGAGACTGTTAGAAAAGCTGGCTGTCGCATTTCC
>OZ026596.1:42341857-42386857 GCA_964020085.1 Micromussa lordhowensis
TGTGTTGTTGAATTATATTGTGAAGTCATTAAACAACAGCTTGGCTCTTCAAGAATGTTCTATGTTTGATGATAATGGACCTTTCTGATGATATGGCAGCCATTTGTACTCTATTGTTTCAAATAGCCATTGTAGGATGCTCGGGGGAAGGGGGGGCTAATTAGTATGTATTCACCCCCTGAGCATCCCATAATAGCGATTTGATACAATCGAATTCAAACTGGCCTCCATATCCTTGAAAAGGCCTTACGATAATATTTACTGTTCATTTTTACATTTGGGTGGAAAAGGGACTGGGGGCTGGTAGTCGTAGGCAACAGGGAACACAAACAAAATGGGAGTTGTAAAGAGGTTTAGACAAAGGGTACCATTACAGTGACATTAACTTTGTTTGAGCTTTACTCGCTTCAAAGTTTTAGTTCAATAAAACCTAAGGACATTTTTTTTGTGTCAATACTGCGCATTCTCGAGACTTTGTATAGAAAGGAGAGAAAGTGAATGTTATGAGCAACTCGGTGTAATGTACTTCAATCTCGGGCAGTGTGAAAAATCATTGAGTTATCACGAGAAAGCTCTCTAATATCACTTTCTATTTCTCACTAATAGAACAAAATTTGGAGAATCAAAGTCTAGAATGAAATGAATAATAGTAAATTAAGTTCCATTTCGTTACTTGTGTTGACATGTTTTTGAGTTACTTAGAGTATGCAATGCTGATACCATAATAATAGATACCAAATCAATATAACTAGTTATTCTTAAAGCCCATGTACCGGCCATCTGGTGCTGGGTATGCTGCTCTAATCATGCGTACTACACATGCAGGAATGACTCGTCTGTTACCCCGCCCCAGCTTTCCATATGTCCAGAGGGCGTATTGTCTGTAGGCGGCTTTGCGAAAACTCTCCATTGTAAAATTGAACTCCTCCGCTCTTATGTCGCATCTAGCTTTGATGCATACCTCTAAAATCTCGCGATCGAGACAGATGTTACTAAACAAGGTATATGAAGTTATGCAGGTACGTTTCTTACAACAAACATTTTCCTGCTCAGATTCCATTGGCCTGCAAATACGGCACTGACACCAGGGAGGCTGCTCTCCTGATGGAGATGGCTGTTCAGGAATTCCTTGTGCAACTGCATGTTTGGCAAAATCAAGACTTCCTCTTCCTATACTGAGCAACTTGCAAAGCAGTTGAACTTGTTTGTCATGATCTAGTGACTCCACAAAAGCCTGTAATAAAAACATCCACACATTACCAGTGGATAATTGCATTGAAAATTTATAACCTCTCTACATGTACTGTAGATAACGTAAAATTTCGGAAAGAAAACATCGCCTGCTTCTGAAAACAAATGAGATTATTGTGGAAATAAAAGAGATTGCGCCTTTTTAACTAATCATAATCCCTTTCTCGAGTATTTTGCTCAAGACAACAAAGCATTAGCTTACCAGTATCTCTTGCCGTGTTCCTTAAATACTGGCCGCAAAGGCTTCCGCACCATCTGACATTGGCCTGGCATCAGCGGCTCTTTCGTTCCTCTCCGATGTATTATTATCCTGTGATTCAGACAGCAAATGTACATCATCACTCCAATACCAGAAAAAGTGCTTCAAATATGGCCAGTAAGTCTAAATGCTCACCTTGTTTTTACACTTTGACTTGTCGCATTTGCAAGAGGCCACACACTTCAAGTTTTCCTGTTTACAAACACAAGCGTTTCTACCCCTTTTCAAAGCGCATTGTCCTCTGCAGGAACAGGTAGTCCTTTCTATTACTTCTTCCTAGAATACAAAAAAAATAAACGAAAGCATTCTCAACCGGAGTGCATTGCACGGAAAAACACGACGGAATAAAATTCACACAAGGTCAATGTGTTTGGTGCGTAAGACTCACCTCGGCCGTAATGTCAACTTCTTCTTCTTCCTCGATTGACCCTTCTTCAATGGTGGAATTATAAAAATTTCTCGGGACATTGTCCTCCATAGTGAGCAAGCAACGACCGATTCTTTCCTGAGGGTAGGAGTCGCGAAGAAGAAACGCGCGAATAGCTGGAGTGCGTTCAGCCAATCAGATCACGCGTTTAGACAATAAAGAGATTCAAAACAAAAACAAACGACCGCAATGACTCTTGGATGAAGGTGGGCCTTTAACAACAAAGGCTTATACATAGGTTATATTTCCGACTGTAATATGTAACCAAGCTTGCTTTGTCACAATATGAATTTTACAACACTTTCCTAAAACAAGGCCAAGTGTATCCCTAACAAATATGCCCTGCCTTGCAGGCATAAACGAGGAAAGGGTAGCACGAGGGCCAAAAATGTAAAGAACTGAAAAGGCAAGAGACACTGACCTATAGCGAGAAACAGACTTTGCAATAAGCAATACACTTTAATCTCCTTCACCCGTAAAAACTCCATTCATTCGCCTTTGCATTGTTTCCTCCTCCAGGTAACATTTTACCAGGCATTTTTTCGGTCGTGACATCGTCACCTTTTAGCATCGTAGATCTCGAAGCGAGCATCGCAGCTTTCAGGATTTCGAAGTCCATATTGCCGAAGCTTTATAATTTTCAATTATAGCACTCCGTCTCTTCGATGCTACGATACGCTATGCTGCCGCACGTCTTCTTGTCTTCCCATGTATATTTGTTACAGCTACTGCTGCTTAGCTTGACAAATTTCAATTTTACAACTCCACAAGTTGAACCAAGGGTGACATATTTCCATTGTCTGTTCAGCATGTTTATAATCATGCACCTTTGATTTCCCATTTTGTATATAAAAAAATATAAATCTCAATATGTTTTGCACTCCGATGTGCTAATCTAGATTAATGTTTTCATACTCTTGTTTCCTTGCCATGTTTTGTGAATCTGTCAAACTGTATCTCTTCTTTCCTTTTACACTTGGCTTTCTATAGCTTAAAATTCCAGTGACATAGTTTCTACTCACCAAGGGTCGGCTTGTGGAACTTTTTTCAACTTTAAAGACTTCAGGTGGAAATACCTGTTTCCGGGGCACTGATAGGAAAGAGTGCTGTAATTAATTTCTCACATACATGCCGGTGCTGCACACCACATAACACTATCATGATGAATGTGTCTATAGAAATTAAGATCAAATTAAAATAAAGTTGTATGTCCTATTTTGTCTCTTGGCGATTAAAATCTTCATTCTGAATGGTGTTATCTTTGCATAATTGTGTCTATATTGATATTGCAAGTTTACCTTCTTTCCTACCGTGCGCTTCCTGTTCTCGCATATGGTCATACCACTCTCCTCTTTTTCTGATCTTTTCTGCAAAAATAGTCAAAGGTTTGGCTTGTCATTACATTTCATTTCTTTCGATCTAAGGCTGGCTCTTCCACAGCTCTCCAAGGACAGCTAACCTAATACTAATGTCTTCCATGGCCACCGGGTGTCCCGTTTAGTTGTTGGTGATCTCACTTATTTAAGAGAACCTTCATGCACTTTGAATCTGGTAACTTCTAGGCTCGATGAGTTTTCTTCCCCAAGACTTTTTATTTTAGAATTCAACGTCTTCGATAACACAACAAAAACGTAATAAATTCCACGGGAATGATTTGGGATTCATGAAAAAAACCCTGTGGCTTCCGATTTAAATTAACAATAAATATTGATATCTGTTACGGGATTTCTTTTCTTACCAAATTTTCAACCGCACCTAACCTTCAAATGGATAATATTTTCCTATTTAAGAAAAAAAGTATCGTGGTGTAATTAACCAAGACAAACTTCGCAAATGTAGGTGACCATAGATGCACTCCCGGAACTTTAATTACTTCCAAAGAGATTTTCAGAATAATTTCGTCAGTACCTTGTACCTAACATAAGACGTTATGCTTTAGTTCAGTTAATATATATTTCAGCGATGTTATATGTCATTACTTGGAGGCTGTGTATAAGCATGGGATATAGCAAGAAACGTTCGTCATAGGAAGAACAGTTTGCTAATAAATCAGTTTCTTCATTTCGCCATGGAGTAAAGAGCATGATTAGTTCACGGAAGTGCTTTTCTGGCTGAGATTTTACATTGAACCACACTGACCTAATTATTCGTGGTTTTGAGCATTGCTTTGGTTTTTCCTGGTTTCCATTTGCTATCGTTTCTTTAGAATTCATAATAATGTCATCATCATTGTTTTCATCATCATCTAAAGTTTCCACTGGGAGATTATCTCTGTCAATACTTTTAGAGACCAGTACAGTGAACATCTTCTGAATCATCATGCATTTCTTCAATCTCAGTCATTGGTTTTAAGAGTTTTACCCTATCTTCAGGAGGTGCAGTGTTAACAAAGATCAACTGTCTGGAGCGTTTTCTCATGGGTAGCTGCAGGACTATGTAAACTGCTTCTTGTGCACTGATTTCCACACTATTTAAAAATTTATTGCCAATGTCTCTTACTTGTTGCTTTATGCTAAAATTTCCATTTCTAGTTTCTTCACATGCTCTTTGCAAAAGCTGACTCATTCCCTTCTGTGCTTTTGAAATATACGATACAATATATATTGCACAAGCATAAACATCAAGGACAAATTGTACGTCCACATTTGCCCTCCAGGCTTTTAAACAAGCGCTGTTATAGTTATTTACTCTAAGTTCATTTGGATTTCTTTTCAAAAATATAGCAGGAGAATTGAGACTTGAGATCAAACTGCAAGATGGTAGTTATTTTCAGTAATGTTAAGATTAATCAGCAATTTGTCAAAGGTGATCTCTTCTCCTTCCTTCATGTCATTCAAATGCTTACTGATGGTTTTCCATGTATCTTTGCATTTTCTAATTTCGCCTTCAGAGATATCATTGCCAAGGGGATACAAAATTTTGGTTGACCTCATTGGTGGCTGTGGAAAATTAAATCTACACTCTGCCTTTGACTTTTTACGACAAGTTTGACAGTGTCTATGAATTTGGCTATTAACAAGATGTCCCAATTCTGTATCATTATCTGGCTTTTTACACGTAATTATTTTATCAATGAATGATGTGACAACATCATCATCATCATCATGTCCAAAGGTTGGAGCTTGTTCAAGCCAAATTAACATGTGGATGTGAGGCGAGCCCATCTGTTGATATTCAACTCTGTAGAACCAATCAGCAATTTTTCCTAATGGATAACCAGAACTCATTAAAAAGGTCTTTAAAACTGATTGAATTGATAGTCAAAATGTCGGGCACAAGTCACTGGGTCACCCTGAATAAGTCTACACTTTTCTTGCCAGTTTAGATTTTCTAATTCCTTGTCTGAATATTCTTTTTTATCTACAAGTTTGCCAAGTATTCTGAGGAGATGTGTCTATTGTGTTTTAGCTGATGAAAAACTGCAAAATAGAGTGGCAGGTCCAAATTGCCTGATCATTGCAAATATATCTTTTTTAGCTTTCTCAAAATATGGGGGTGAACCCCTCAGTGTCCTTAAGAATTTGTAGCCTTCGTCAAGATGAACTAATCTTTCTAAGGTACCTTGTTGCTTTAATTGACCAGCTGTCAGAGCTCTCTCATTACCCTTAAATTTTTGTAAGGCTATTTGTGATTTTCCTAAAACAATCTTCATTTGTAGTTTTTTAGCTTTGAAAAATATATTTTCAACACTCATAGCAGCTCTTCGGTCTGACCTTCTCAATTCTGATTTACAAATCTCACTGTACTGAACATCAACTAATACGATTTATTGCAATTTCATTACGACTTATGGTTATGGCAAACGGTGAGCGGCGCAATAGCCAGTGCAAGAAGAATGAAATGTTCTCCGTATACAGCTCTTGAGACAAAATCTTTTTCCTCGGAATTTTGGCGTTGGCAACACAGGTACCTTTTAGACGCCGTTGAGTAGTTCAGCTTTCCAAGTCTTTTTGTAACAATTTCCCCATACGAATGGTCCTTTCCTTTTCCACCGTGGATCGAACATCTCAGGAAAATGACTGGGAAGAGACCTACACAAATTCCAACACTAGAAACATTGCATATAGTCCACGTGTTAGAACAGTTAATACGAGGATATATGTGCGGTTCAAACACGAACAGATGGAAGAATCACGTGTTCGCTAATTCTGCGACCAAATCGATTGACAATGTACAGACGTATTTCTATCGCTTTGAGTTCCAACAACGAGGTACTGTACATTTGCACATGTTAGTATGGCTAAAAGATTTGAAGTCATTAAAGCCCAATATCATCATCAGGTCCGACATACCTTGGAATAACGCGAATTTAGCTTATCATGTTTCGAAGCTCCAACCATCCAACAAAGGGAGCATTCAATTAAATGAAGAAAGTACAACGGTACTGACACGAGAAAACAAAGATGTCCTGAAATTGTTTCATCCTAAAGAAGCTTTCGAAATGAACTTAAGAGGCTATATATCTAGCATAACACCAGCATTAAAGTGCAGGACCGATGTCCAGGGTACCGATGGCAAGGGCATGTTATTAAAGTATGCTTCGAGCTATGTAACTAAGTGGCATGATGCTTTTGACAATTACGCACTGTATTCTAAACATGTCGGTCTGTACGAAGCAGCGTATAGGCATTTGCGAGGATTAAGACCTTTAGAGCCCGAAATGGCGCTTACTTTGACTTCGAAGAAAATTTCATGGAGTAAGAGCAGAACCAAAAGTGTGACAATTCACACGAGAGATAGTAAGGCTTCTAAATCGTACAAAAAGTATTTAAAGCGAATCAAAAAAAGCCAAACAATTAAGCTACAGGCAATGGCTTGGAAACCATGTTGACACCAAAGCAAAGCCAATGCAGTACAAACAAGGAAATACATTGGTCGGGGCTAAGATGTGAAGTTTCTTCAGTGAAGAATTTTTTCTATCAAGACTTAGTCTTGAATTATGCGCATCAAAACGCAAATGAGCTAGTTCGACCAAACGGACAGGAATTCCCGCAACAAATTAGAAATTTCGCAGCGGCCTGGTTTCTACGTCCTGAAATATGGCGTCAAGAGAAATCTGTAAAATTCTACTTAAACTTACAAGGCCACAAGGATCATTACATTGAAACAGCGCTAAGTTTCTGGCGAAGCAGAGTTCACTACTTGAATCTATGTCAACGTCAAGTGATAGGAAACTTTCGAATAGACTTACACAGTGAGGCTAGCAAAGATGCAGAACTAACTAGAAATCAAACGCGAGTAAAGTCAATGGTCAAAGACTTTTTAACAAGAAGATCGGATCACTACGATGATGTTCCTGAGGTAGATGTCGAAAGCGAAAGCGGCGATGACGATAGTGTCGGGGAAGCAGAATACCCTAGGGTTCCTGCTTCCACAGAGCTAATTTTCAACGAAGCACTCATTTTGTAACCTACCTTTTAGATTTATATCACACTTACAGTTAGCAATATCTGCTTTCTCTCAGTCTTGCTGCATTGTCCCACGGCACCTAACACATTCTCCTCCAATCGGAATACATATCTGTGTTGGGGGGTATAACAATGATCCTTATTATTTCCATGGCCAGAAATTGCGGACGTTTGAGCCCGCGCATAAGCAGTGGGCGAGTTAATGAATTTATGCTAATAAGGCAACATGGCGTCCTCCCGAAAATCCCCCGTGGTGGCATGCAGGCATCATAGAAGCTAGTAACTTCCGCACAGCGATCAGGATGCTGTTCTATCCAAATGCATGACTCATGCACAGTTCTTTGCGGGTGGAATGCCTTTCAGATAATTTCACCAATTTTGCATTTCATGGGAAATGTGAAGCAAGAGATCTCCGGAGCTGACGAGGGTAACTAAGGAATTGTTTTTTGTCCTCTCCATCCACAATGTCCAAATCAGAAGAAGAAGGGCCTTCACGGAGGCTATCTCACCTGGATTCCTCCTTAACTAAAAAAGCCTCGGAGAGAGTTGAGAAGCCTTTTGGGGGTCCTGGGGGGCAGTCATTTGATTTAATGGCCTAGCATTCTAATGTTATCCCTCAGTCAGCGGGGGTCAAATTGTTTTCTCAAAATCTGCTCGAGTTTGAGAACATGTCAAACCCTTACGTTTTCCCGCCTTTTGGACTGGTTGGCCTTGTTTTGATGTTCCTCTATGCTTTCCGCATACCGGACAATGGTAAGACAATGAAGTAGAGAGACGGTTAAAGAAAGTTGTTGTTCAGGAAAGTGCTATCTTTGAACGTGTAGAGCAGCTTGCTCAACAGCTCCAGTCCTCCTGCTATGTCAGACAAAAAGTGCTCTTGAGCAAGGGCTGTCCAATTTCTTGTTCAGTCTGTCCTTGTCTAAATCCATCGCCACAGCTCTGCCAACAGACATGGTTGCTTTCCATGATCACATTCACTGAATAGAAAGAAGCCATTTACAGTACCCAGAAAAAGAGAAAAAATTGATGTCACCATGCTCGCTTACGAGAAAACGAGGATTTACCTCAAGCAAAGTCAAGCCATAAAGAAAAACTGCCATTTTCTTAATGTGCACGAGCTGATATGCGCGCTAATCAAGCATAAATTTATGCGCAGTAAGGATGCGCAAAAGGAAACAGAGGAATGACCTGAAGGGTTTCATTTTTGTGTCTACTGCGCATACTATAGAGCAATCAGTAGTTGTATCGGTTAGTTTACCACTCAACTCGCGCTCTGATTGGCTCCCTGAGCCCTAATTCTTATGCAAATGAACCCTAGTCCTCAAACCAAGGTGGCGGCCCTCAACCCTAATGATGTCACCTTGGTGACGTCATCCCTAGTTCCCCTATGACGTCACCTCTGGAACCCCTCTACCCTTCCATGACGTCAGCCGTAATTAACATATCCATCATGGCGCCCTAAGAAGGTAGTAACCCTAGTTACTAATCTGGTACGTCAAATGAGTCTTATATTAGGATGATGTCATGTGGCTTACCCATGTGGGACAAGGTACTCTTTCACTTTAGTCACTGTGCATGCACAGTGCATCCTGGTAACCCATAAGGTCAAGGGTTGTTTATATATGAGTCACGAAACGTCCTCTGACCCTTGTGGGACAGGTTACTCTGTCCCCTACTGAGTACGCATGCGTAGTAGTCAATTTTATTGAAAACACAAGTGCTTTATTCAACTTGTCAAATTTGATTGAAACACTTATGTTATTTAGTGGAAAGGTAGTAGAGAAGTTATATATGAGTTATGAAATGTTTTCTGAGAAATGCGGGACTAATTACCTTGTCCCCTACTTGGTGCGCATGCGTAGTAGTCAATAAACACGCACGCGTTGTAGTCAACTGATTTATTTCAAAAACAACAACAAATTACAATTTCAATCGTTTCTTAGCTTTTATAATTTTACGAATCACTTTTTCGGTCAGCGTTTTCTTGCCAGGAAGTCTGTTAATCGATTCAATCATCTTAGCGTCAGCAGCCCACTTGTCCTGTAAGTTCTTGGCTCGGGCATAATCAATGTCGTGGTGTTTGGCGGTACGATCCAGTTGATTTTTCCCAGGATCTCCTCGAGCCAGACGTTTCTACAACTTTGTACCTGGTCCTAGATATTGATAACCAGGCACTTGATATTCGATACTAGTCTTGCTCAATAATTTCTGAATATCGAGACCTTTTCCCCTCTGTCGTCGCCGTTTAATCTTCCTCGTCTGTGCCATAATCAAGGGGTCCTCTCTTTGTTGGTTTTGTCCAAGGTTCCCAACCTTCTTTGAGTTTTTCTGCTTTGGTTTTCCTTATTTTCTTTTTCCCTTTACCACCGCCTTTAGGACTGTCGTCGCCTTCTTTCCACCCGAGATCTTTTAAAGCTTTTTTAGCTGCCGGACTAAGTCCTTTTGGTATCACACTCGACGCCTGTGTTTTATAACCGCTGGTCGAAGGTTTAGGTTTTTTCTCGGGTCTGGGAGAATATGGCTGCTTTTTTACAGTCAATTTTTTAAGCGACTTTTTCTTGCCACTCGGTTTTTTCGGCGATTCTATTTCGATCACCTCAGGTTCTTGCTTTTTGATAATGTCTTTGAGCAAACATTCTATTGGTGCATCGACCATCCCTTCCGGTTCTTCGATGCCTTCATAGCTTGCAGGTTGAGCTGTACCGGTTCGAACTCGTTTGACCAATCGACCTTGTTCTAAAGCCATGGGTTTGACCATGCGAACGGCTAAACTATCGGGAATACTCTTTCTAAAATTAATTGTTGCTCTGCTGCCATTCGGCCGGCCTTGTTGAGTAACGCACTTTCGGTAATTTTGCCTTGATAATAATTCGAAAGCCGATTCAATTCCTCGGCCGGGACCATGATCACTTCATTCATTATTGTTGACTCACTCTGATAATTCTTTCAGGGCTGTTTCGTAGCACTCTCGCCAATATATTGAGTCCTTTCGTTCCTTTTTTAATTCTCTTTGGAGACTTTCGATAGTTTGTCTACCGGCAGCGCAGGATTCACACAACGTGTAGGTTTTACCGGACTGCGTGGAATCTTGTACTTTCTGACACGTAAGACATAAGTCGTCATACTTTAAAGCTATGTAATCAGCATAGAGCTGGTTATATTATCGATGGCAATAATCCACCCAATCTTTGAGTTCTTCTTCTCTTTTATTGGCTTGTTGTAATAATGCAATCAATTCGCTTATAGGGTTTTTAGGTTTTGGTCATTTGGACACAATGTCGATTCCGTCGGCCGGATACCCATTTTCATTTCTTCCTAAGCACAACATGCTGCGTAGCATTCGTTTAAACCTTGCCAGAAACCTCTTCCTGTTTGTTTCTTGAGTTGTTCTCGCTTGCGTTTTAGCGACGTATGACGAAGTCTTAGTGCTTGCAACACATTCTTATAGCGTTTTAATTTTTGAATGGTTTTCGGTTGAACGGTCACGTTTTGTTTCATGACATTCAACACCATTTCGCTGAGCGCATTTAATTGGTTTTTGTTGGCGAGATCGAGCATTACATTTCGCCGTTTTGCATTGGCTTCCCGTAAGAGGCTTTGCAAAAATCCTCGGTGACGTTGAAACAAACTCATGATGACAACGACAACAACAAATGGATGGTAACTGCCTTTTATTTTAAAACTTGTCGTAATACAAACATGTAAAACGTTCAAAGACCGGCGGTGCAAAATCAGTTATGTCGTCGAGTGTTTGCATTTTAACCAAGAAGGTGTTGATATCAAATTCATGGGTCCTTGCATAATTCTTGAGTTCGATTAAAGTCTTTTCGTAGGTTGTGTAAGCAAATCGAGACATAACCATCCTGTGTGAATATTTCTTAAAATCGCTCCATCCTTTGACTAAGGCTGCTGTCGCTGTCAAGCCCACCATGGTAAAACTTTCTTTCCACTCGCTGCCCACGACAATACTTAATGCCAAAATCACAAGCGTGACCACATTACACAAGGTGTGACAACGTTTAAAGTAAAGAAGCATTTGTAAGCGACACCACCACTGTTTATGATAGCAGGCGTGTGATCCTTCCAGCTGCTCCATCTTTCTGACATTCTATCGGCGACGTCGACGTTTATAGTATTTCACATTATCAGTGATTCCTTTAAGTGCTTGTCCAGCTAATTTAGCTCCTAAGGTCGTAAAGGTAGGTGCGGGTCCTGATAACACCATGCTAGCCCCTTCGGCGATTTTATCTACGAGTCTTAGTTTTCTGCGAAACAATGCACCTCCTCTCAGTCTCTTTCTTCTCTTACGTTTCACGACTGTTCTCTTTCGACGCACCATGTTGAATTAACGTTTACGTTTTTTCGCTTTCTTAAATAGGGCTTGCATGGCTTTTTGACCGCCGTAGCTTGCAGCACCTCCTGCCACACCTAAGCCCATTGCTTTTCCGACCGCAATGAGCGCTGGGACCGCCGCTGCTAAGGGTACAACACCACCTTTTTGTTTTCTCCGTTTTCTCTGTTTTATCACAAGAGCAGGTCCGTAGCCCGAACCGCCTCGTTGTTTTCTTCTCCTTCTTCTATACATGTTTGTTTGTATTTTTGTAAGAAACTTGTTCTTTTATAGACGAAACTGATAACAACGCATAAAGCCTTCATCTTTCAAAACATGACTCAGGATACGTTGATCGTCTCGACTAGCAGGATGTAGATCTAATAACATATAGGCAAACGGTCGATCATTGGTCACTTTGCGAAATGTGTCCAAGACTTCTCTAAATTGAGTGGGAAACGATTGTTGCAGTAAATTGCGTAAACCCAACTGGTCACGCGGGTTCTTAAACGCGATCATGTAATGGGCATTGCGTGAAATGGTTTTGGCAAATTTTCCAGCAGGAAACAAGTCCTGACAGAGATAGATGACTGTAATTTTCTGATGGTGAGAATGTTTGGTAAATAAATCCAAAACATTTTTATCGCTACCCCCTTCATTCATTAAATCGTCTAGAACTAAAATGCCGCCTTCAGGAAACCATTTGTGTAACAGGTTGCTGTCGGGCACACCTTCGTGAAATTGGACACCGCATTGCTTCAACAGTTCAAAGCCTTGTTGCCAAGAACCGTAACAGTAATGAATGGTATGGGGAGGAATTCTAAACAGGTCCGGGTTGTCTAGTAAAAGTCGTGTTGTGAACACAGTTTTTCCACAACCTGTGGGGCCCGAAATCATTACACCTCTCCAATTAACTTGATTGCCCTTGACACCTGTTTTTAAACCTTTCAAACCGGCTTCAGCTGAAGCTGTAATGACATCTCTCAAAAACACGGGGCCCACTTCTTTGATTGTTTTCCAGGCGGTATCGGTTAAACCGTGACCGTCTTGAGGTCGTTTCACAGAAGGGTGAAATCATATAAGGCCACTTCCTATCATACTTGTAGGGAGTTTAGTCACGTGATCTGACCACGCGAATCCGAGCCAAAACATAACTAGCTCGAAACTTTTCGTTTATTCTCGCTAATATATTGCTTTCTTCTGCAATTAAAATTCACATACCTTTAGAAGATACCTTAAAGAATAAAACTTATAAATTTCACCGTCATTGGTAGTGTATTTCCATTGTAAATAATCCGACGAAAACTTCACACGGCCTTTGGGATCGCAGCTGAAGCGTGGCCGCCATTGTTGACAAAACTTGACCTAACCCGGGCCCCGTAAAATTCGATTTTGCAGCGTTCATTGGTTGAAAAACAATGGCTTATGTCTGAAACAATAGAGCTAAAGGGTCAGGGGACTCCTAGGCAGTAGTTTCTTTAGTCGAACGTCCGTAGTTTGCGAAATATCGTGGTTTCTTTAAATTGTAAGCTGTTTTCAAGGAGATTTATTATAATTGTTCGATTTAAACTACACCTCGAGTATTCTATAGGCTTTAAACGTTTTGTTTAGCGAAAAACAAGTTAAATTGGACATCTTTTCATGCGCCGGAGAGCGAGTTAAAACATGTGAGTTCCAACGCTCACCGAGAAATCATGGCGCACAGCATGGATCAAGTTTGCCAGGAGCCATCAACTTCAACAAGGCTTTCGGATTTGAATAAAACGAAAGGTAAGCAGATATTTCTTTGCTTTATTTAACCGTTTTAGAGAATTGTTTTACTCAAACATAAAGATCTTTCAATGAAAATGAAATGTGCTATCTATCAATGGCTAATTGTTCATGCTGAATCCTGAGAAATCCACGTGCAGAGATTTGTCATGTGTTGTATTCAGCTTGAATTCGCTGATATTTAATTTTGATATAAAGGTTTCCTTTTGCTTAATATTGTGATATAACTTATTACAAAATATTAGTGTTGTTTTGCTTGATTATTATTTTTTACTATCTCAGTATCTGTCTGTGGAATTTATATTATTATTAGGGGTGTTGTTTTGGACTGAGCTTTACTTTTCTGTGCTCAAATTAAAATGATATAACTTATACATGTAAGTACAGAGATCTAAGAGTGTTTTTAATTTCATGGACAGATAAAACTAACATCTTTTGGGGACTGTACTGTGAAAGAAATGGCTTAGACGAGGAAACCTTTAAGAGTGGTAATATCAAACCTGTGGAGAGGGACTCGTTTACTGTGGGACTTATCCTCGAGCTTTGGAAAAAGAAGCGTTCGGTCAAAGAAATGCTACAGTGGGTCACTGCTTTGACTCCGCTGGAACTGCAGCAGTATCTGAGTGGTATGACTACGCAAAATCTAAACAAATCGTGCAATGATTTAATGAAGAAAGCCCAAAAGCTTGGTAAAAATAAAAAGAAAGAGGAACTTGAATCCCTAAAGCAAAATTTGTTTCATTTACCTGGCTCAAGTGCACCGATCGCAAGAGAAACACTGACACCCAAGTCCAAAAAAATTGCTGAGCTTAAGGATGAGAACAGGGGGCTCAAAAGATCTGTCAGCAAAATGCTTAGTTTTAGTGAGAGCCTGATGGATGAGCATGATGCCTTAATTGACGACCAAGCTACTTTGGAGAATGAATATTCTTCAACTGTCGAACACATGCGTTCAATTACAAACAATATTGCTGGAGTAGCTGCTAAGAGTAAAAATGAAAGGGATGCCTTTGAACAAGACCTGAAAGTTTTGCAAGACCAGTTCAATGAACAATCAGAAAGGCTAAATGAGATCCAGGAGAAACTTGCATCCTATACGCCTAGAAATGTAAACAAGAGGCAGAAAAGGGCACATTCCAAGATCAATGATCTTAAAGACAAGATTTCTGAACTTGAAGTAGAGAAACAAAGTATCTCAGATGAGCTATCCGATGTCAAGGGAAAATGCGAGCAAGCTGAAAGTGAAGTGGAACAGCTAAAACAGCAGAAAATTGGCTTGCAGAAAAAGGTGTCACACATAAAGAAGCAAAAGAACACACAGGCCAATGAAATTGATTTGTTGAAGGAGCATAATGCTGCCAACATTTTAAAGCTTGAATCATGTGCTAAAGAACTTAAAGGAAAAAACAAAGAATTGGAACAGCTAACTTGTTTGCTGGAAGATGACACAATCAGCACATTTGAAGATGGAAAGTATGTTGACGAGGTACGGGAAGTGATCATGGAGTTGCTCGCGATGAATGTTTCAATGAGCAAGGTGAATGATGTTATACGGACAGTGCTGAAAAAATTGGCCGGAAAAAGTTTGTCAAGACTTCCAAGCAAGGCCGTCCACTCTCGTCTGCTTGTTGAAGCAAAGCACCTTGCTGATGTTCAGTTAGGCAGGGCTATGCTAGAAGAAGCTGACCCTTCTAAGGTAGTTGGAAACACCCTCCATGGAGATGGCACTACCAAATTTCATCGGCATTATCAAGACTTTGAAATAACCACTCCTTCTTGTCAGACGTACTCAATGGGCCTTCTGGAGTTGGGAAAGTCAGATACAGAAGCCATAATGGATTCATTCAAGTACAGAGTACAAGAAATTGCGCAAGCCTTAAGCAGTGGCGAGAATGTCCTACTTGAAGACAAAGTTGCAGAGTTAGTGACATCCATTAAGAGCACCATGTCTGATCAAGGTCCTACCAATGCAACGTTTAACGAGCAACTTGCGGAATTGCGCAAGGAATTTCTCCCAAAGGTGGTAGAGAAATGGGAAGAACTCAGCGAGGAATCCAAGAACTCGCTTGAGGAAATGGGAAACTTCTACTGCAAACTTCATTTACTTGTTAATCTTGGCGAAGAGGCAAACAAGGCCTTAAAGTTGTTTGAACATGCTGCAACAGAAGGCAGAAATCCACTGGCATTTCTCTCTTGAAATGAGTCTGGTTCATGTAGGCTTACGAGAACAGCATGTGAAGCCTTTCATCCCCGTGGTAGTCAGACCGCTGGAGTGTCGGAGTATTTCGATGTGCATCTCTCTGAAAATGGTGTGGAGAGTAAACTGGTTGAATTCATTGGAAACAGGTTCAACATAATCTTCTACAACTCTGCTGCAGTTTTCTACCATAAAAGCCACATTCAAGATTTCCTTTTCAAATGGCCGGCACCAAACCGCCTGCTTCAGCTTGTGGCTAAAGACATAGTAGAACCTGTGTACCTGGCAGGAGTGAGAGCCCTAGGAATCTTGGATAAAATTGTCACCGGTCCCTTCTTTAGATTAACTGAAAATGCAAAGTCTGTGCTTGATTTAAACCCTCATTTGAAGCGGATGCAAGAGTGCCTTGAACAGTGGAGCACGGATGCATCCCCACTACTGGAAGGAGCAACACTGTTCGATGAAGAGGTTGTTCCCATCCACCGAGATGAACTTTTCGACAGCCTCTTTCAGGAACAGAGTGTTCAATTGGAGACATTGACACAAGAAGCCCTTGAGATCATTTTCAACTCATGGATCATTCTCTTTGAAAGACAAGCCCAAGATCAGCTCCCTGGTGGCAAGTACGCATCCCCATCTTCAGAACAGTTAGAACAGGCAGCAAATGTCCCTGCAACTAACATGGCATCTGAAAGAGATTTTGGAGTATTTGATTTGCTTTTGCATTTGAAGCCTGCAGCAAGACTTATTTCACATGAAGCTCTTGTGATGTGGACAAACAACAAAACCATTGCCTGGCTCAATTCACTATCACCTGAAGAAAAAGAAAAATGCATGGCTGATGCAAGAGCCAATACCGGTGCCATCTTGGATCGATACAAGGAAAGGAAAGAGAAAATCTTCCAGCAACGGAAGGAAAAGCTGTTAGAAAAACAGAGAGCGAAAGAAGAAGCTGAGAGGAAATTGCGACAGCAGAGACTTAACCTAGTCAATGGCGTTACAGAGATGGGGGGTCCATGGAAATCTGAGAAAGAAATTAAGGATGGCTTGACGTGGTCTTCTGAAAAGGAAAGACAAAAGGCCCTTGTAACCCAGCTGCAATTTCAGAAAGTTGTCCTTCAAGCAAAAGCACCAACAAAAGAACACTTTCAGCAAGGAAAAACTGTGGCAGGAAAGCGAGTACTTTTCACAGCTGAACAGCTTGTGAAACACCTTCTGGAAGTTCTTGAACTGAACAAATTTGAAGAAACTGAGTCAGAAAATGAAGGCGGCCTCACCTACAGAAGCTCAGATGATCGCGCTAAAAACCTTTCTGATGAGAAAGCCAAGCTTGCAAAGAAGCTTAGAGATGCCCGTCAGAAGGTCCTTGTTACCAGGAGCAAAAAAATGCTGCCCAAGATTCGCGAAAATCCTCTTCTTGTTGTTGGGAAAAGGGTCATGCACAACTGCATCGAGGATGGTGCGGAACAAGCAGAATGGTTCAACGCAACTGTCTTGCGCCTCGCCGATGATGTAACTGCTGGAATAGATCCAGAGTACATCATAAAATATGACATTGATGAAGATGACGATGAATGGACAATGCCACTAATCAAAGATTTAGACAAGGGGGATTTAATTTTACTTAACTAATATTAATTAAGCCTTTTTTTACAGTGTGGTTCCATAAATATCCAGACCTCCACCATAGAAGGGTTTTCTGCCCCTCTGGGAATTTTAATGACTCTTTTTACATTTTTTTAACATTGGCTGGTTTGCAAGACCACCTTATCCCCAGGAGTTTACAGTCCTTTTTCTTTGGAGAGTATGGATATTTTCTGGAACATAACATTTCAACATGCTTTAAAGCCTTTAGAATGCTTAAATCTGTGTTTGAGCCTATGGCACATACAGGTAGACCTAAGACCCATTTCAGTGGCATTTTGTTAAAGCAGTTAACTTGTTGCCATGGAAACAAGCACCTTTAATTTTATTGTTCCATTGTTTCTGGTGTGTGTTAGGCTGAATACTTTAAGATTCCATTTACTTGACAAACGGTCATCGCCTGTAAATATAACAAATAATGTGGTTGCCATGGAAACAGCACCCTTAAGCCTCAGGCATTCTTTTGTTGATGTCGGAAGGGCTAGAACATGTCAGTTTACTTGCTTTTATTGAATACTTGTTGTCTTTTGATCAAAATTTGCCCTTTTTATTGGTATTTTTAGTATTAATTTATTATATGACGTCACCAGGGTTGTCATGGCAACTTGATTGACACATAGCATGATAGCCCTGTCAAAGTTCTACATGATGGCCAAGTTTCATGGCCATAGCTTGCTTCAATCCAAAGTTATGGCTGAAAATGTAATTCATATTGTTAATTCTGGTGCCACTAAATATTCATAAGATACATAGTTTCTTTTATATTGTAATTTCCATAAAATTGCTAATAAAAATAATATTCAAAAATTCATATCTCTGCTTCTAAGAGTCCGATTTCCATCATTCAAAAAGCAAAATGTTCAGAAAAATTGGGAGAATTTTTTGGCAGTGTTTTTAAGGGTGATAAAAAATAGGGAAAAATGAGCCTAAACTCCCTAATACTTGCTTGAAATGAAACGTGACTGTGGTAATACCTCGTCCGAATGTAGTCAGAGCACCTGTTGCTTCTGCAATCTGTATTTGAATAATGTCTAACAGCTGTTTACGAAGCGGTATATATTGGAGATGGGTAGGTTCAAAATAGTAGCTTCCTTTGCCTTGTCTTTTATAATTTACTTCGCGAATAAAATCAGTAATTTGATCACCCAACACGCTACTGCCTCCTACATCCGAGTACACAAATAACGAACGGCTAGTATTCCCAAACACGTGTTCAAATGTATAATTTAGGTTCGTGAAACGCCAGTTTACATCCAAACTCAGCCGTATGTAATCCGTTAATTTACCGTTGGAATCTCTTGGAATGATCCAATAGGCTGATTTGTAGAGTGAACTTACATCTTGACCGTTTCCATTCCATCTTGTTTTAATATCTGTTGTAAACGGTTTAAGATAACCGTGCGGTTCCATTACTAGGTTGGGACCTAATCGAATAGCTACTTGGGGATTAGAATTGTAGTTTTCCACAAACCACCCCATTTGAAACGCCAGTTGTTTGTTGACTGCAAAGCCGGGAGCCATCCAACCCAGGGGCGTTGTATCATGTCCACGACCAAAATCGTGTTTTTCGACCTTACTACTATCTAGTATCACATCTTCGCCTTCGACTCTCATTTCTGGATAATAGGTCTTTTCTGTGTCCGTATCTCCATATTGTCTGTTGGCTTTACCATCTTTAACATACATTTTCTTTTTAAAATAATGAAACACGTTTTTCAAAAACTCAGCGCCTGTCAACATGTTAATGTCGACATGTTCGTTGATATCTCTAAGAAGAAACAAGGCCTCTAAATAATGTTTATTCAAATGATTGGTGTCTGCGTTGTACCATGTCATGTACACCAAAGGCAAACTGTCCGTTAACCAATTAGGCAAAGCGTTTTGAGGGTCTGGAACGGAAATACTGGCCAAGGCAACCTTCCAATCTCCCTGTAATCGTTATGGTGTTGGCAGTCTGACCTTGAAATTATTGCTGCTGTTGTTAGGATAATCGATCAAGCTACTGTTGCTGGGGAGGGTCACATAAAAGTCTTCTTTCATTCTTGAAATGAAATGTCACGGTTGTTATGCCTTGACCAAAGTTGACTAACTGTCCTGTGGCTTCTGCAATCTGTACTTGAATAATGTCTAACAGCTGTTTACGAAGCGGTTTATATTGGAGATGGGTCGGTTCAAAATAATAGCTTCCATTGCCTTCTCTTTTATAATTTACTTTGTGAATAAAATCAGTAATTTGATTGCCTAATACAGTACTTGCATTTACATCTGAATAGACATACAAGGGGCGCGTACTGTGTCCAAATACGTTTTCAAAGGCATAGTCTAAATTTATAAATCGCCAACTGACATCTAAACTGATTTTTAACGTATCCATTAAACTTCCGTCGGCCCATCGGGGTCTAATCCAATATTTGTCGGAATGTGCGACATGCTGCACGCCCCCATTTGCTGTAAAAAACGAAACTATGTCTGTGGTGGAAGGAATTTCATAACCGTTGAGTTGAATACTTAAATTGGGTCCTAGTTTATAAGCAAACTGCGGGTCGTTTTTGTTTTCATCTTCTTCAAACCATCCTAGTTCCAGAGCTAACGTGAGGTTGATCCATATCGCAGGGTATATTAAACCGGTCATGTCCGTCAATGCTATCTTGGATGTGTCTAAAATAATTTCGTCGTCCTTAATAATAAACTCGGGGTGATAAAGTTTTGTCGTGGAACCAGTCAACCATCCCGGATACAAATTGTCTTGAAGATAAAGTTTTTGTGTATGTTCAATTAACCCCTTGAGAAAACCATGTCCTGTCATTAACCATACATCCACATGTTTTTTAATATGAGGTAATCTGACGTCCATCTGAAAACCGATTTTATTGGATGTATTGTTCTTTTCAGCGTAATAAGGCGTATAGCTGAATAACGTTAAATTGTCGTGTAACCATGTGGGTAACGCATTCTTGGGATCTGGGACCGAGATACTGGCCAGTGCCACTTTCCAATGTCCTTCGGACAGTCGAATGAGTTTCGGGAGTCGGACTTTGAAATTATTGTTGGCATTCTGTGGAAATTCCTGTAAACTGCTATGGCTGGGTAAAGTCAAGTAAAATTCGTCTTCGATCATAGTTTTGCTATTTGACCTTTCTCGATCCAGCTGTTATATTTTTGTGGCCAGCCCTTCCACTGTACCAAGACTTTATTGCCCTTTCGTTTGACAATTTTTTCAATGCGAAAAATATCATTGTCTTTAACATTGACTTTTTGTAAATCTGGCTCATAAAATGTCCCTTTTAAAAGGCTGCCGTCAAATTCTTGAACTTTGTAAGTAGGGACAGGACCTACACGACTTTCTCGAATGACAAACACTTCCTCTGTCCATCCAGGTAAATAACCTTTTTTAAACAATCTGAATTTTTTGTTCAAACGCACGTGATCGCCCACTTTCAAGGCGGGTTTTTTTTACTTTTTTATTCTTGTACAAATTAGCGTACACTTCAGAGCTGTTGGCTTCTGTCACTTGATTTGGTGCCATTTTAATACTTCGATGATAAGAACGATTATACCCTTTGACCAATGATTGCAACACGGGTACAAACTTCAAGGTATTGTTGGTGGTAAAATAACGATACATACGCTGTTTGAGTGTCCGATTAAATCGTTCGACGACACTGGCTTTCGTATCGCCACTCGTACTAAAATGATGAATCTTGTATTTGTTTAACAAGGTTTGAAATGTTTTATTGTAAAATTCTTTTCCATCATCGGTTTGTAATTGTATTGGTTTCCTGCCTTGTTTTAAAATCTTTTCAAAGGCCTCTGTGACAGCCTTTCCTGTCTTGTTTTTTATTGGCTCCACCCACGCGTATTTAGAAAATACATCCACGACAGTGAGTAAATACTTAAACCCTTTGTTTTGTTTTGAAATGTTAATCACTTCAATCAAATCGCCCGTCCACTGCTCATCGATCGTAAACACTTTGACAGGAAGTGTGGGAAAGTGACGTCGGCGCGGTTTGTGTAACGTGTAGCTTAAATCTTTTTCCAGGATTTGTTTTGCTTTCTTCACGCTGATGCCTTGACTCTTTGCAAAGCGTGACACGCCTCCATAACTCGCAGGGTTTTCCGGATCATGATACTGTTCCAATAGGACTTTATCTGTTTTCTTTTCTTTGATAACATCCAAACTTTAAAAGTACAATCTTCCCAGAGATCACTTCTAAACATGTAGGTATACACAGCTTTTGCAAATGCATCGGATTGACTTTTTAACCACAATATATAGACCACAAATCGAAATACATTTTTGTCCACCTGTACTTCATCAAATACCTCTACAGGATCAGAGGCATTGTCCATGGGAATCTCTATTCCTAACCCGTGTTTCTGATAGATACTTTGACACTTTTCCACTAGCATGGACCACACACTCTCGTCAAACATCGTTGTAGAATGAGACAACTTTAATTGGAACTTGACTTTTATTTGTTCACATTAATTACGTCATGGATATAAGATTACAAACAAGGTAATTAGTTTTCAAAATAAGGTAATCCAAAAGCAGTTATGAAAAACCTATCTTTCCACAAATCTTTCTGATGTCTAAGTCCGAGTGTGACTTGTTCTAAGTTTAGACACAGTTTTTCGTAATCTCCTCCAGCGCTAGTCACTGAAGAGGGGTCGTCAAGAACGTTTGCTTCCTTCAACCGATTGGCTAGCTGCTCTCCAAATATCACCGGTTGTAGTAACACTTGGAGGGTTTGTTTCTCTTCACTGGATAGCAGGACAGGATAGGACAGGATACAGCTATGTCTGGCCACCAGGTTAGGCGTGTCACACAGTTTGAACTTGAAATAGTAGGTCTGAGGATTGTAATAGATACGGTACCAACGTCGGTTAAACAGATGGACATGTTCATTATATTTCATCATTTCCAGTATCATACCGTCCCAATCCGGTCTGCGCCTTAGCAACATGGTTTCGTGCAGACATGCTTTGTCCTCCCTGTAACGGTCTTGTAATTGTAAGAGGTGGTCGTCCAGTAGAAACACATCGACCTCTTTGCTTTCGGGCACGTGATTGTCAAAGGGTTCAACTTCAATGTTTGTCTGAGTTGTGATCAGTTCCTTGACTTGACTTGATGTAAACCTCCATGTTTGGCTTCTCTGATTTTTTCCAAAAAGTCAGTCAACGCCTCTTCAATTTCAAGGAAATTACGATCAGTCCCGTAAAATTCCAATTGAGTTCTTTCCACAGCGCACAAGACAGCTTTCAAGTGAGGTACACAAAAGGTAGTCAGCTCCCAATGTTTCATCTTGAAAAATGATGTGTTGTGTCTTTTAAATATGTTTCATATAGCTATCAGTGACCAATCAGAAACAAGTTTGAGCGTCTTATGACATCATTGTTTATTTGTATGAACCAATCAGCTTCGAGATTTGAGCGACCTTGTCTAAACTTGTCTCATTTCATGAACCAATCAGCGTTCAGTTTGAGCGTCTTATGACATCATTGTTTATTTGTATGAACCAATCAGCTTCGAGATTGAGCGACCTTGTCTAAACTTGTCTCGTCTATGAACCAATCAGCATTCAGTTTGAGCGTCTTATGACATCATTGTCTAATTGTATGAACCAATCAGCTTCAAGATATAGCGTGGGGTAAGAGCTACTTAAACTCTGGTTCTTTGCAAAGTTTATCAGTTCAGTTTAGTCTCAGCATTAAGAATTTTTCAAAGAATGGCAGAAGAACAAACTACCTCTCTCCCAGTGGCAAATGCAGAAGAAGAACAAACTACACCTCTTCCAGAGACAAATGCAGAATTGAAACAGGACAAGAAACGAAAACGTAAAGCGCCAAAAAAGGCTTCCGAAGCATCCAAGAAGAAAGCTAGAAAGAACTTAACATTGGAACTGTCTAAGCCAGAATTTCTACAAGGTACCGTTCGGTTTGATGACATTGTTTTAGTTAAAGTTGGAGAACGACAGACCATGATGCTTCTAAAGGGTTATTCACTTGGCAACAGCCTCTTTGCTAGGAAAAGGAACTATCAAAAATTATGTTTGCATCAAAAACATCAACAAAGAGAACTGACACTGAAACAAATGAAAATACAACAACATGTGCGTGATACGTTAGCCAAAGTAAATTTATAATTTTGTTTTTTTTGTGTGTGTTAATAGACTTGCCCACCATTCAAGGCGGTGTCATGAGGGTCATTAAAGAAATGCCTCCAGATCTGGACAACAAGAGGGAAATCACAGAAGTGCAAGCGCTTGAAGAAGGAGAAGTATTTGACGTTGACACATTCCTAGCCTCTATTCCTAAACCTGGAATGACTCAGCCCCAGTGCCCGCGCTGTTTGGTGGATATGGCATTTGGTTCTATCCAACATGAAGATGGAAGTCAGTTCCAATACTACCGCTGCCCTATGAAACGCTTCAACACGAAATGTTACGTCACAAGCAGCAAAGAAAACCTGGCAACCTATCTGAAAGCTGTGGACGAACAAACCCACCCCGTCTATGTCCAGATTGCCCCAGAGAAATTCAAGTGTGCCTGTGATCTGTCCATGATCTTAGTCATGTCTCAGTCAGAAAAGAACCCAGGTCGATTGTACTTGAAATGTCCTAAGCGTTCATGTAAGTTATTCCAATGGATCAACGAACCACCCCAGGGGCTCGCCTTTAAATTACTAATGGCACAAGATTACTTATAAGACACCAGTTGTAGTTCAAACTGTATTTTATTAATAAAAGTTGAAAATTACATGTGTCTTATTGTTCGCACATTAAATCGAAGTACAAAGGATTAGAATAATTTGTCTCATATCTTAAATGTTCTACAAAAATCTCTCGTCTGGGAACAACGGTCGTTGACATAAAAAATAAACGAAACTTAATACAACGAATACAAGAATACAACTCGGACGGCGTGTTAAAGTGAAAGAAATCATATATCTGGTACCTAAACATGGCATGATGGATAACGGAAAACGGACAAACCACACTCGCGTGGATATAAACTGTAGGTCTTTCAGAAAATTGTTCGCGTTGTAAAAACATAATCAAATCTCTTAACATAACATAATAAGTGAACCAGGTCACTGGATTAATTGGAAATGGTACATATCTCCATGAAGAAGCCAATTCGTGATGAGTGTGAAAAGGTCTCCCCATATCACTGTAAAGCCACAGCGCTTCATCCGCACGTGTGTAATTGTCCTCGTCTACAAAAAAATTACAAATATAGTGGCAGATCAGTCTCGTACCAAGTCTCTTCGCCGAACGGCATCACATTCAATTGTGACATTCTAATACTAGTTTCAAAAGGATTGTGGTGAAATAAAAAACGAAAACGAACGCTCTCCACTAATCTATAGACAGCCCACGGCATATTTGCTAAAAAAAATTTCGTAAAAACTTTGACGCACCGCTATAGTCACAGGAACGGGCAAACAAACAAAACCGTGTAAATACATTGTACTCCCTACATACAACAGAGTAAACATTTCTATGGCGTACAATAAAGTAAAAAAACAGTGTTCAGGAATGAAATATGGTAAGACCTGCCAAAATGGCGAACCGGGACAATGCGCGGAAGGCAAGCCAACGCAACGGTATTCGTTGATTTCTTCTAATACCAAGGCTTGAAAACGATTTGTTTCAAACATACCTCGCGTGTTACCAAGGATCTGGAATCGGGGTAACTCGTCTAAATCAACGATCAGGGACCCCAAATCCTCCTCGGCCAGTTTGAGTGCTCTCGGGTTGTCCGGCTCTTGTTCAAATCGGCAGGCGGCGCAACTCGAAGTTCTGGCATTCATTTCTTTAAAGCAGCGCCGGTGAAATAAGGTTCCGCAGCAAACCGCTCTGTGAAGGCGTTGTAACTCCTCGATGCTGAAGTTGCCTTGACAAATTAAACAGACTCTTAACCCGTCTTCTTCAGGTGCTGAACCTCGGAGTCTCCTGCTGCTTCGTTTTGCTGCCATTTTTGATGCGAACGTGATCAGTGTTTGTGCGCGAATGAAAAAAGTTTTCTGAGACCTTATACAATACAGCGTCAAGAGAAACATGACTTGTGTCGCGAAATAAGAACTTATCACAAAATGAAACGAATATGGAGGATAGGTCATTTAGGATGTGTGTTTGTGAAATGTAGTTCACCCTATTGGTCAAAGAAAAGTTATCAATTGTTTAATTTTGTTCAGGATGACAATTGTCATTTCCATTTTTGTATTTCTGGTTATTGTACGCTGTTAAATGGAGACGTCCATCACTTTTATCTTGGTTGGGACTTGAACTGTGTCGATGCAGCAATTCCTTTTATAAAACAATGTATTCAAAATAAAGCTCATGTCTGGTAATGTTGCTTTGTAGCCATTATGGGATGTATTACCGGAAGAAATCAAAGTCTACATTCACCACTTAGCATTTGGTCAGCTTAATCAAGAATTAAACCAAGATACCAAACGACAGGAACTCTTGCAAGAAATTAAACTTTATGATGAAATGAAACAATTGTGGAGGAAAGGAACCTTGGAATGTTTGTTTGTGAAATGTAATGACAAGTACTGTCTTGAGAAAAGTTACCAACGTTTTAATTTTCCCGTTAGCACAGACTATCATTATCATAGACACGTGTATGGTAATTATACCCTACTCAAAGGTGACGAAGATAGCGAATATTTAGGATGGAGTCTAACACATTGTGATGTTACCATTCCTTTTAAAAAACGTTGCATTGCCAATAAAGCTTATGTCTGGTAATTTTCTTTTTTCTGTCAGGGTCTCGCATGTCTTATTGATAAACCCATTGCCGAGATTTTACCTTTTGCCAAATACTACCGCTCCAGTTTATGGCCTTACGGGAGACTTGTAAGGAATTCATCGGGTTGTCATGGAGAATGTGTGATCAACAACAAAGCAGTGTTGTTATATTTAGGATCCAATGTAAAAACAATCGATCGCACCATAAAATTACTCAGAGAACACAGTGTGTATGTCAATAAATAAATTTTATTTCATGACTGTACAAAATGTCTCAAATGCTTCTGTCTCCTGCCCCAACTTCCATACGTGCCATCCCTTGATAAATGCCTCTGCGAATTTGTCCACATTAGTAAAGTTTCTGAGTGTTTCGTCATCCATAGCCAACAGCTGATCTGACACACGATGACAGTACTGGTCTATTGTTTGCGCCAAAATAAACATTTCAGTAGCAATGACTGCTTGTGTCGTATGATCCACCAATGAATTTAACAAATTGTCTGTCTGCGTTGCTTTTTCTTCGGTCATCTTGATAGTTTGAGCAGCTTCCATCTTCTAGTTCTGACCTGAAAGATATAAGCGTTAAATAGGTAAATGAGACGCCTTTCCTAACACTTGATTGGTTAATTAAAAAAAGGAGCGCTAGCTACAAATTTTGATTGGCTAAGAAAAATAGACATGTTTAGACAAGTTCGTTCAATTTTATTTCTTATTGGTTTAAAAGTGTCGCCTTACCTGATCGCTAACCGGTTTAAATTAAACCCAAGCTTAAGCTTTTTTTCTGATTGTTTTGTTGATATCATAAAACAACGCTGTATTGACTTCGTTCCTCATTCTAGATCATAATGGACGATCAGTCGCTTCTGAACGCTGTTGAGGCTATTGAGAGACAGCTGGCCTATCAAACGCAAATTGGCGGTAACCCCCTCACAAGGGAACCCGGCCGTTTTGTCTTCACTTTAAATCCGTACGTGGACAGGCGCAGTGAGCATATGGGTGTGGCGGAAAGACATTATATGGCCAATCTCAGACAAGAAGGTCAATTTATTCAGCACCAACGTTTAACGCAAGCTTTGAGTGATGTCATTTATTCAAGCTTACAAAATTTAATTCAAAACGAACAGATCCCTGGACGGGATTATGTGTACTTCAATTTGGCCAGCAATCGGTTAAACCACGCTTATGGCTACCGGCGATTGACCGCGGAGGAATGGATGAGAGGTAGTGATCGCGTGGATGGCATTCTACAACAAATGGCGCGGGTCCTCAATTCAAATGAAAATTTTGAACTAGATGACCCATTCTAGCTTTCATTTACCCAAGTTCGCGCAGCACCCCTGGATAGCGGGAAACGAAAGATGAAACCTGGTCACTCACATCCCGAAACCTTCAAACGGTTCAAACACTGCATAGTCACGATAAAAAACAAAGACGAGTTATGCTGTGCTCGCGCTATTGTCACAGCCAAAGCGAAGGTAGACAACCACCCAAATTGGGCCGGATTTAGAGATGGTAAATCTATCCAAAGAACCGAAGCTTGGAATATTCACACCGAAGCTCCAGTACCGTTTGGCGCTTCCAGCTATGAAGAATTAACCAAGTTCTCTATGGCTCCTTCTCTGTACGGCTATCAGCTACTCGTCATTGATGAAACCCGTGGCTATCGCGTCGACACGTTTGGCCCACCTCAAGACAAGCAGCTAGTGCTTCTGTACAATCAGCAGCATTATGATGTTGTCACCAGTCTCCCCGGCTATTTTGGTACCAGCTATTTCTGCGGACGGTGTCTTAAACCCTATGGCGACGAGGGAAAGCACAGTTGTAGCAATAACCCGGATCACTGCCCAGCTTGTCTGCAAAATTTCTGCACCGATTATCGCGAAGCCAAAGCTCAACGTCGTCCAGCCTCACTCCCATGTGACAGGTGTAAACGCGACTTCTATGGAGAAACCTGCCTTCAGCAACATTTCAGCAAGTCCTACAAGGGAAAAACAGTAGACGCAAAAAATGTCAGCGTGTGTACTTACAAACGCAAATGTCTCACCTGTCAAAAATTGATGGTTGGAATTAAAGAGCAAAAAAAACATCAATGCGGTTTCGCCGACTGTCCCTCGTGTCGAGAGTACGTCAATGTCAGAGAGCATAAATGCTATATTCAAAAAGCCAAATCGCCCGAAGAGGAGAAAGCTGAAAAACGTAAAAAGAAGAAAAAGCGGGGGGCTGCTGCGGGTCTAGCGACTCTAGCTGCGAATGGGGAGGGCATGGACATTGATGAGGAGGAAGAAAAACCGCCCCTGCATGTGTTCTTCGACATCGAAGCAATGCAAGACACCAAAACGCATGTGGCGAATCTAGTTGTAGCTGAGACCGAGGACGACAATCACCCTGTTCGTTTCAAGGGTGACAGTTGCACGACTGACTTCCTAGAATGGTTGGATACGTTGACAGCTGGCGACACCCGCGATGTGACAGTCATTGCCCATAACTTCCAGGGATATGACGGCTACTTTGTAGTCGATGAGTACCATCGCCAGAATCGGATCGTGGAACAAGTCAGAAACGGGGGAAAAATCATGCAGTTGAATTTTGACAGAATACGTTTTATTGACTCTCTGTCGTTCTTTCAAATGCCGCTGTCTGCGTTTCCAAAAACCTTTGGACTGACCGAGCTCAAGAAAGGGTATTTCCCTCATCTATTCAACACGCCAGGAAATCAACAGTACGTTGGTCCAATCCCCGCACAACATTATTACATGCCAGAAGTGATGTCAGTGAGCGGTCGCAAAGCTTTTGAAATCTGGCATGCTCAGTAGACGGGCACATTTGATTTTGCTGAAGAGTTGGTGGCTTACTGTGAATCTGATGTCAAGCTACTCAAAGAAAGCTGCTTGAAGTTCAAACAACTGTTTGAGGAAAAATCAAAGTTTAATCCTTTCAGCTGCATGACCATCGCCTCTGCGTGCAACCGCGATCTACGTCAAAACCGCATGAAACCTAACACCATCGCTTCGGAACCTCTTCACGGCTGGCGGCTAACTAGCAATCATTCCAAAGTGGCACTCGAGTGGCTTCACTGGGAAGATTCAAAGCTCCACAGGATTCAGCATGCTAGAAACAAGGGAGAATTTAGAATTCCCAACTCCAACTACACCGTGGATGGTTATGATGAAGCCACCAAGACCGTCTACAAGTTCCAAGGTTGTTATTGGCACGGGTGTCGCGCTTGCTATCCCAACCGCAGCAAAACTCACCGCCGCCTGTAAGATAGGAGCATGGAAGATGTTTACATTTGTACGCAACGCAAAGTCTTTGATTTAGCAAGTCGTGGTTACAATGTGAAGCAAATGTGGGAGTGTCAGTGGGCTCAACTCAAACAAAACGACCCGGAGGTGCATGACTTTGTCAATCAGCTCGACATTGTTGCTCCACTCAACCCTCGTGATGCTTTCTGTGGTGGAAGAACGAATGCCATCAAACTGTACCACAAGACCGAGGATGATGAAGAAATTGATTACTATGACTTCACGTCCCTATATCCCTACGTCAATAAAAACAAACTTTATCCGATCGGACATCCACAGATCATCTTTGAACCGGAAGGTAACATTTTACAGTACTTTGGCATCGCGCAATGTACCGTCCTCCCACCCTATGAGCTCTATCATCCCGTCTTACCGCTACGTCAGAACGACAAGCTCATGTTTCCCCTGTGTCGCAGCTGCGTGGAAACAGAAATGGAGAAACCCATGTTGGAAAGAAGTTTTGTTTGTAACCACAATGACGAACAAAGGCAGATTACAGGGACCTGGTGTACACCTGAACTGTGGGAAGGGGTGAAACGTGGCTATAAGATTCTTCACATCCATGAAGTCTGGAATTTCCCTGAAGAACAACAAAAAGAAGGTGTGTTTGCTGACTACGTTAACACATGGCTGAAAATTAAAGAAGAAGCAAGCGGTTGGCCAGAGCATGTCGGGAACGACCTTGTCAAACAACAAGAGCATGTGACCAAGTACTTACAAAAAGAAGAAATCCAACTTGACCCCGCCAACATCGAAAAAAATCCTGGTTTACGTACCCTGGCGAAGATGATGTTGAATTCAATGTGGGGAAAGTTCGGGCAGAAACCCAAGACACAGGTGAAAGAGTTTGACGATCCCATCCAATTTCACGCATTTCATGACAGCGATAAATATGATATCCGGTACGTGTCCGTGCTAACAGAACAACGGGTCGAGATTCATTACAAACACCAGCTTCAAGATGACCCTGTGTCGCCCAACCTCAACATCTTTATTGCCTGCTTCACAACCTGCTGGGCCCGCCTCAAGCTCTACGAACAGCTCAACAAGCTCAAAGAACGCGTGCTGTATTTCGATACAGACAGTGTCATTTTCAAAACCTCACCGAGTCAAACAAAACCAGTGCTTGGCGAGTACCTTGGCGATTTTAAGAATGAGTTGAACGAAGGAGACACCATAATGGAATTTGCGTCAGGGGGACCTAAAAATTATGAGTACCAGACTCGCCAAGGAAAACAAGAATGCAAAGTACGTGGTATCTCGCTCAACAGCGAAGGAAGCAAGCAGTTGAACTTTCCAATCCTCAGACAAAATGTCCTAGATGACATAAAAACTCCGCTGACCGAAGGAGCTCATCAAACTGCTGTCATCAAACCTTATCACATTGTGCGTCAAACTAAAGATTACAGTATTCAAACAGAGGAGCAGATCAAACAATATCAACTGGTCTACTGCAAGAGGGTAATCGATCCCGAAACCTTCATGACCTATCCGTACGGATACAAAGCCGCCTTTGATGACCAGGATATGGACAATATTGACACTTTACTAGATTTGTAAATAGACTTTACGGTGTATTGCATTGTTAAAAAAGAAGAGACATTTTAAAACTGAACATGGTGTCTTTTTTAGTAGTTTTTATAAAATTGCAAGAGCAGTGACAATGAATAATTAATTTCTATCTTTTTGCTTTGTTTTTTTTTTATGAAATCGGTCTTTTTTATTTTATTTCTATCTTTCATCTTGAACTATTGTGTGGTAATAAAATTTGCTGTTTACTACAGGGCATGTGTAACAAACGACCCTGCGGGGAATCGAACCCTGATCTCCCGAGCGACAGTCGAGGATACTAACCGTGTGTTTATTGTGGACCAGACGTGGATTCGAACCATGGACTTTTGGGTTATGAGCCCAACACGCTGACCGCTGCGCTATCTAGTCTAAACACTTTACTAAATAACAATTTCACAAGCTATATGCTTCGGTGGTCTAATGGATGCGACGTTGAGTTGTGGTCTCAAAGATCCAGGTTCAATTCCTGTCCGGGGCAGTCTTTTTTATACTGCGCATGCGCGTTGTACTATTTTGCTTATAGGGGGCAGAGTACCACCTCTCACATGGTTCTAAGGAAATTTCATGACTCATAAATAAACATCCCTTGACCTTATGGTTTACCAGGATGCACTGTGCATGCGCAGTGACTAAAGTGAAAGAGTACCTTGTCCCACATGGGTAAGCAGACATGACATCATCCTAATATAAGACTCATTTGACGTACCAGACTAGTAACTAGGGTTACTACCTTCTTAGGGCGCCATGATGGATATGTTAATTACGGCTGACGTCATAGAAGGGTAGAGGGGTTCCAGAGGTGACGTCATAGGGGAACTAGGGTTCAGGGATGACGTCACCAAGGTGACGTCATTAGGGTTGAGGGCCGCCATCTTGGTTTGAGGACCAGGGTTCATTTGCATAAGAATTAGGGCTCAGGGAGCCAATCAGAGCGCGAGTTGAGTGGTAAACTAACCGATACAACTACTGAAATCGCACGAAGGACTCGCGTGCGTTAGAGTGTGGTGGCTCTGCAAGCTCGTGTTTTCGACAAGGTAGATGAAGTATTCTTTAGCGTGTTTTCTGCCCCAAGGATTGTGTGGCATGTGAAATTGGATCGAGCGACCCACATGCGCTTATCTGTGTTGCCAAGAAGCCTGTCACGCGTTTAATTTCACAAATCACAAGTGACATAGCACGAAGTAATAACATGCGTTAGAGCGTGTGGGTTGTGCAAGCTAGTGTTTTAGACAAGGTCGATCGTATGTGCGTGTTTTGTACCCCCAGGATTGTGTAGAGCAAGATCGATTTTTGTGTTCCCAGGATCGTCTACGGAGTGCGTAGTTTTCTGGTAAGTTTTTTTCTGTAAAATTCTGCCCTAAAGCTGGAGGAACAACTCTTAGACATTCTGGATTGATACTTGTTTTACGCGCCGTTGGAAGTCTTTGCAAAATGACCTTCCTTCGCTCGACACCAATGATTTTTTGTGCAGCTTCCAGCGTTTGGAAAAAGTGTCAAAATCGAAATCTTTGCTTGTTGTTAGCAAAATTCGACCCACTTTGGTCACAAAGTCAGCTTGAACTATCACGGTTACAAGATCAGAACACTAAATTGAGCTCTCCACGTAAGCGATTGACAACAATGCTTTTCTCCAGGTACATGTACACCTTTCCAGAATTAGGTCTACATTGTGCTTTCTCCAGCTTGAGCAGAACTTTGAAACTTATCTTACTGTCAAATTCATCATGGTTAATTAAGCGACAAGTGAAATCTTGTTCAGTTATGGAAATAAAGTTAAATATGGTGAGCTTATGCAACGGCATGTTTCGTTTGTTTCAGACCAGCTTGCTTTCGAATAATGTATTTTTAAGAAAACATCTAAGCTTATACTATCAGTTTCTAGTGTTCTTTCGAGTTTCGGGAAATTATGCTCAAAGTGTGAAATATTTACAGTGAGTGGATGTTAATATTGATTGCAGAACAACAGTAAGAAGCAAAGAAAGACACCACGAAGTTCGTAAATCTAGGGATAGGAAACCTTCTAGGATCACTGAAAGGAAAATTTTTAAGTCTATGAAAAAAAGAAGCAGTAGAAAAAGAATAAAATTAGCTCTCCGAAATATCACTCCCCCTTCATCTAGATTGAGAAGCATAGCAGGTCATTATAAAATGTGGTATGTGATATACCATTGTAGAAGTGACTCTTTTTTTAGTTCATTTTTCTGCAGAGGCCTAAAAAAACACAAGATGCAGTCTCTTAGAACTTCAGATAATAAATTCGTCAATGACAAAAAATTCAAAACACTTCATCTGATCACACTTGTTATCAAATATGTAGAATTTTAAATTCAGACTTAAGTTTTTCACCAAATAAAAGAAATAACTGTTGTTTCTGGACAGAAAATAATTTACATGTCCCGTTAAATTCTAGACATGTTGGACAGTGTAATTATTTTTGTGTTGCAAAAAGAAAACTCTTATTGTCAGGGTGATATTGAGCCAAATCCAGGACCTTCAGAGCACCCTGTATTACCACAAAGATTAAACGAACTTGGCTTAAGGCCGCTAGATGTTGGTGGTGACGGAGATTGCTTCTTTAAAGCGGTTTCACATCAATTATTTGGAACTCCACATTCTCATCTTGTTATTCAACATGCTGGTATTCAATATCTGAGATATTCCCCTGAACAGTTTATTGAGAGCAATGTTGCAAACTCATGGTTAGAATATTTGAACACAATGTCTAGACAGGGAACATGGTGTGATGGTATAATAATCCAAGCTGTTGCAAACGCACTCAATATAAGGATACATATCACAGTCTCATAATAATTTTACGGAGAGAACAATTATTCAACCTGCAGCGTGTCTACAGGGAGAATCAAGGACAATATACTTAGGCCATGTCAATGAAATTCATTATGTCTCTACAGTTCCAGATGTTTCAGTAATTTTTAGAACAACAATAGCAAATACATGTAGTTCTAGTTCTATGATTAGCAATAACATAGGTAAGAGTACTTCCGCCAGTGATAACAAAAAGCCTTACATGCTAACATATATGGCTAAAGGGAGAGCTAATGAAGATTCTGAGCGCAGACAAGAAAGGCTAACAAAACAACGTAGATATGCACAACAGCAGCGAGCTGCGCAGAAAAAATGTACAGAGGAGCAACCCACACAATCTAAAAATGGAACACAACAGACAGTTCATGACAACAACCACAGAGAAGAAATCCTTAATGAGAATCAGCAATATAAAAAGTCATTAGAAAATTTAATTTCCAAGTTCCATTCCATTGTTTCAAGTGGCCCTATATATATTTGTAGTTGCTGTGATCAATTATGGTACAAACACAGTGTTACTCTTGCAGACAATTTGAGATTTTATCTAATGCAACTGTAGCAAAATGCCTATTGAATAAAAGAAGTGTAGAAAACAAAGAATGGTTATGCAACACTTGCATGAAGTATTTAAAAAAGAAAAAGGTTCCCCCATTGGCTGCTGTTAATGGGATGCAGTTTCCAGTAAAACAAGAATGTTTTGACTTGAACGAGTTAGAATGGAGATTACTTGCCCCAAGGTTAGCATTTCAAAAACTAATGCAGGCTCCAAGAGGAAAGCAATTGAAAATAACAGGCAATGTAGTAAATGTACCAGCAGATGTCAGCAGCACTGTTAACTTGTTACCTAGGTTAGCAAATGAAACTGGAACAATTAAAGTGAAGCTAAAGAGAAGATTACAGTACAAAAGTTCTGCATTATCTTTAAATGTAAGGCCACATAATGTAATTCAAGCTGCCAGCTGGCTTGTGGAAAACAGTGATCTTTATAAAGAAGAAGGAATAGTTGTAAACAGAGATTGGCAAACAAGTTTTTAGCTAATACCCCAGAAACTGATCGAGAGAAGCCTGAAAATCAATCTTTAAACGATGATAACAATTTCATTACAGAAAATTATGAAAATAATGCTAATGAAAATGAACTTTCATGTAATGAAAATAATAATGATAATAATTGGATTGAGGATGAAGATGAAATACCAGCAGGAGTTACCGACACCATGTTAACAGCTCCAGATTTCCTAGATGATAGTGAACAAGAGAATATTCTTAATGTCGCACCAGCTGAAGGTTCCATCCCCGAGTGTATTTAGGGACAAACATTCTGAGGAATTAGCGTACCCTGGTATATTTTTAGGTAAAAAACGAACCGAAAATGACAAAAGATTTGTACCAGTTCACTACAGTGATATATGTAAGTCTGAATTGAGACGTTCAGATCGTAGGGCAGCAACATCTGTTGAAAATATCTTCTTCAAAGCAAAAAAGTTGCAAATGAAGATACTTTTAGGGAAATCACAAATTGCAATGCGAAAATGTAAAGGTGTCAGCAGAACTGTTACTGCAGGTCATTTGAAACAACAAGGCGCTTTGGAAAAACTAGTTCATCTTGATGAAGGATTTAAATTTTTAAGAGCATTGCGAGGCTCTCCTCCTTATTTTGAATGTGCTAAAAAAGATCTCTTTGCAATGATAAGACAGTCAAGGCCAGCGACAATGTTTTGTAGTTTTTCTGCAGCTGAAACACAGTGGATACACCTCTTAAGGATTCTTGGTAAACTAGTGGATGAAAAAGATTACTCTGATGGTGAACTTGACAATTTAAATTGGGAAGAGAAGTGTAGATTAATTCAAAGTGATCCAGTAACATGTGCAAGACATTTTGATTATCAGTTCAATCAGTTTCTAAACAATTTTCTCATGAGTAATATTGCACCATTAGGATCAATTTCTGATTGGTTTTATAGAGTAGAGTACCAGCAGAGAGGTTCACCTCATATCCACATGTTGATATGAATAACAGATGCACCAACATTTGGAACTGATGATGATGAAAAGGTGATCTCCTATATTGATAAAATTATTACTTGCAGTAAACCTACTGGAAATTCAGATCTGGTCAACTTGGTTAACAGACAAATTCACAGACATTCGCATTCTTGTAGAAAAAGAAATAAGGATGAATGCAGATTTAACTATCCACAGCCTCCCATGAAATCAACAAAAATCTTATATCCTCTTGATGAAGACATTCAACCACATGCAGTTAAGCATTATAGAGAAATCTGGACACGTTTAAAAAAAGAAATGAATGATCTTAAAGAAGGTAAAAACATTACTTTTGACGAGCTTCTTTGTAATTTAAATGTAACTGAAGAGCATTATAAACTTGCATTGCATTCATCTCTTAGTTCTCCAACTGTATTCCTAAAGAGGGAACCAAGCGAGTTAAGAATTAACAACTACAATGCATCATGTCTTAGTGCATGGAGAGCTAACATGGACATACAATTTATTCTTGATGTTTATGCTTGTGCTGTGTACATTGTATCCTATATATCAAAAGCTCAAAAGGGAATGAGTCAGCTACTTAGAAAAGCATGCGATGAAGCAAAGAAAGGAAATTCAAACATAAAGCAACAAGTTAGAGATATTGGTAACAAATTTCTTAACACTGTAGAAATATCAGCTCAAGAAGCAGTTTATTTAGTACTTCAACTTCCAATGAAAAAAATCATCTCGACAAGTAGTCTTTATACACACTGCACCTACCAATGAGAGAGTTGAACTTTTAAAACCTATGAATGAAATTGAAAAGATGGAGGATGATTGTGAAGAAATACACACAGGAGGCCTTCTAAAAAGATACACTGAACGACCTCATACACTTGAGAATGTAACTTTGGCAGATTGGACAGCCTGGTATGATGTTTGTCAGAAACCTAATAAAAAGAAAGTATGCAAACATGACACTGACAATCTATTACATGAAAATTGGATTGATGAAAACAATAGTGATGATGACTTTGATTTTGAAAATCACATTGCAAATATTAAAAATAATCCAGCAACTACTTCATACAAGAAAAGATCAAAAGCAAGGATTATAAGAAGTGTTTGGTTTAACAAAGAAGCACACCCAGAAAAACATTACCGTGAATTAATTATGCTTTTCACCTCATGGAGAAATGAGCAAATTGACTTGATTGGAAATTGCTCCACCTTTGAAGAACGTTTCTCTAATTTAAAAGATGAAATATCTACACAAATGAGCCAGTATGCAATTTTCAGTGAACAACTGGATCAAATTCAAGAAAATTTAAATGAAATAAATGAAGAACACTTTGACATAATAGCTCCAAACACACAACACACAGAACTCCAAGACGAAACTGAAGGTGCAAATGAGTTGCATTGCGATTTCAATGAAACTTACGATTTATCAGAGGATATTGGAATCCCCCCAGTCTTGATAGCAAGTAATGATTCTCTTGTATTTAATGAAGTAGAAGATCAAGAATACAGAAACATGGTGCAGCTCTTGAATAAAGGGCAAAAAGAGTTTTTTGATCATATTTTACACCTCATTAAAACCTCAGACAAACCATTTTACTCATTTCTAAGTGGAGGAGCTGGTGTAGGCAAGTTTCAAGTTGCTAAAGCATTATATCAAGCAGCCCTTAAAATATTATCATAGTACTGCTGGAGAAGATTTTCAAGAAATAAGAGTATTACTGCTAGCACCTACTGGAAAAGCTGCTTACAATATCAAAGGAAATACAATACACAGTGCCTTTGCAATACCTGCCAATCAGTCTCTGAAAACTTATAAGCACCTGGATTCTAGTAGACTTAAATAGTCTTAGATGTAAACTTGGAAAACTTAAACTGGTATTTGTGGATGAAATTTCCATGGTTGGTAACTGCATGTTCAATGTACAAATAAACTGTAGATTAAAAGATATAAAAGGCAGTAAAGAAGATTTTGGCGGTGTCAGCATCATTGCTATTGGTGATTTATTTCAACTGCAGCCTGTTATGGATGGCTATATCTTTAAGGATGTGGACAAATTCAGAATATGGTGTTCTTGCAACAAACTTGTGGCAAAAACATTTCAAAATGTATGAACTTAATGAAATCATGAGGCAGAGAGAGAGTAAACTCTTTGCAGAAATTTTGAACAGGTTGAGAGAGGGCAATCACACACAAGATGATATTTTAAAAATAAAAGACTCATTCAACAAAATATCCCTTCTTATGCATTTGATGCACCTCACTTGTTCATACAGAATGCTAAAGTAAATGACTTCAATGAAAAAGTTCATAAAGCTTCCACCAATATGAAATACAATATCAAAGCACAAGATAGTGTAGTTGGTGCAAATTTGTCAGAACTGAGGAAAAAAATTCTCAATCAGATTCCAAATGATCCTCGCAAAGCTAAACAGCTTATTTCAAATCTCAGACTGAGTGAAGGAGAAAGAGTAGAAATTGCAATAAATATACGAACAGAAGATGGCATTACCAATGGTGCAGCTGCAGTTATTAAATCTATTCAGCTAAATCCCAAAGAAAAACCAACAGGAGTTATATGGGTGCAATTTGACCATAAAAATGTAGGGGAGAAAACAAGGTATGAAATAGGCAGTTATATACACCAACAATTGTCCTAACTTGGACTCCAATAAAACCTGTAACTATTCAGTTTAATGTTGGTAGAACCAAAGCTGCTCAAGTAGTTCGAAAACAATTTCCCTTGCGTCCAGCAGCTGCAAAAACCATACACAGGTCACACAGAGATACAGAAACAAAAATTGTAGTAAATTTTAGTACCAAAAAGGCAATACCTCATACACATTATGTAGGGCTCAGCAGGGTAACAACTCTTGAGGGATTATATGTTACTGACCTCACTGAAAACAAAATTACAGTAAGTTCTGATGTGAAGGCTGAAATGCAACAATTGTGCACACAAAAATTCCTTGACCTTTCCATTTCACCCCTTTACAAAATCAGTAAGTCTCTGTTCAAAATCTGTTTTCTCAATGCACGATCCCTTCATAAACACATTGAAGATGTACGCGAAGACTACAATTTTAAAAATGCAGATTTGCTCATCTTTGCAGAAACAAGGTTTTCTTCTCTTGACAGTGATAGCATGTATGTTATGGACAGATTCATCATCATCATCATTTATTTGCCTTAATAATTAAATAATAATAATATACAGCAAGTTGTTAGGCGAGGAGACCTCAAGAAACCACAAGGCTTATAGGAGAGGCCACCTCGGCATCACAATATTAAGCAAGATAAATGCTGCGAAGGAGTGCGGCAGAAACTAACTATTTTAATAAAAACTCTAGCACTTTGCTTTTAAACATAGGAAAGTTAGACAAATTGGTAATAGAGGCAGGAAGACAGTTCCAGACCCTAGGTCCTTGGTAAAGAATAGTGAATTTTTTTGATGTTCGTACAACAGGGATGCACACGATAATTACCAGCTGTTCTTGTGTCATATTTATGGACTTGGCTGTTTGTCATAAACAGATTGAGGAAAAGTGGAGGCAGTAGATTATTGGAACATGAATTTTGCAATATCGAGGGTATTGATTTGGAAGATATCTAAAATTTTCAGTTTGGTAAAAAGAGGAGCAGTATGTGCTCGATATTCTGAATTTGTAACAGCTCGCACCGCCCGCTTTTGTAATAAATAAATTCTGTTTAAATTAGATACATAAGTGGACGACCACGTTGAGTTACAATAAGTAATATATGGGTAAATTAATGTATAGTACAGCATGAGTTTAGTCTTACAGGATAAGTAGAAACGCGTTCTGGATAAAATACCAATTGATTTAGCAATTTGTTTACAAACAAAGTTTATGTGATGCTTCCATGTAAGGTGTTCGTCGAGATACACTCCAAGAAATTTGGTTACAGTACTTTGGGTTAAAGGCTGACCTCCAAACGAGAGAGAGAAACTGTGATTAACTCTCCTCTGACTCGGGCTAAATATAACATAATTAGTCTTTTGGGTATTAATCGAGAGCTTATTGCATCTTAACCAAACATCAATATTTAGTAACTCATTATTAAGCACATTCTCTAAGTATTTAGCATTAGAGTGTGAGAAAAAGATACTAGTATCGTCAGCAAAAAGCAGAAGTTCAGATAATTTAGAAGCTCTAGGAAGATCATTGATGTATAATATGAAGAATAAAGGGCCTAGGATGGATCCTTGAGGAACTCCACACTTAATGGTCTGCGTTGACGAACATGTTTGATTAATTTGGACGAATTGCCGACGACAGGAAAAGTAGCTTTTAATCCACTGCAGAGCCACATCACGGATACCATAGTGCTCCAGCTTGGTAAATAAAATTTGATGGTCAAGAGTGTCAAAAGCTTTGGAGAGATCTAGAAAAACACCAACGGTAGTTTCGCGCTGGTCAATTGCTGAAGAGACTTTATTTATCAGATGAATTAGAGCATGGGATGTTGAATAGTTTTTCCGAAATCCAAATTGGCAGCGGTATAAAATATTATATTGCTCGATGAATTCAGTTATGCGATTATACATTACTTTTTCGAAAAATTTTGAAAAGTTGGACAACAAAGAGATAGGTCTGTAGTTTGTGAAAAGACTAGGATTATTTGCCTTGTAAATTGGAACCACTTTAGTAAGTTTTAGTTTATCAGGGAAGGTGCCTTTTTGTAAGGACAGATTTATGATGTCAGTCAGAGGTGCGGAGATCAAGTGAAATGAGTGTTTAATTACACGCATCGAAATATTGTCATAGCCGGGGGCCTTGCCCGAGGCAAACATGCTACAAATGCTTTCCAGCTCACCCGCGTTGGTAGGTTTCAGGGTGATAGGAGGAAGGTTAACATCACTGATAAAAGAATTAACAGAGCAATTAACGTTGTATGAGCTAAGTACCTTCTTCAAGTTCCTAAGTAATTTGATACTCTATCTTAGCTGAACTTAGCCGCTACTATGATGGCTGACGAGTCGCATTTGGAATCTTTCTTTCCATTTAATCATTTGGATGATAGTTCCTTTAATCTAGCACTGTATGAGATATCCCATGGCCCTTTAAACTTCAACAGCAATCGTCTTGAAACACTATTATTTAATCCTATTGAACAACCTGAGTTATCTAACTCACTTTCCAGTTATTTAAATCCTGATTATAATTTTATAGCTGGTCTGCCCTCAAGTAGTTATTTGGCCGAGGATGATATAAATAGTCGAGTAGCTCCTCTCAGCAACAAAATAAATTTTTCCATTATGCACTTAAATGCCTGTAGTTTGCTAAAAAATCTTGACCAATTGAATTTAATGCTTGGAAATCTCAAGAAGTCTTTCGCTGTGATCGGTATTTCAGAAACGTGGCTGACAGAATGCACTGCAGAGCTGGTTAATATCACCGGATACAGTTTTATTTCGAACCATCGCAAATCCAAAACTGGTGGTGGAGTAGGCATTTATTTACACAATGACCTCCAATACAAAATTCTTAGTGAATGCAAATTGTCAGATCCTGAGGTAATTGAGTCTTTGTTCGTGGAGATTACAGTTCCTCATGGGAAAAACATTATTGTTGGATGTGTGTATAGACCACCAAACCAAAACACGGCTTTGTTTCAAGACAAATTGAATGACATTCTTTCTTACATTTCTAAGGACAACAAACAATGCTTTGTTATGGGTGACTTCAACCTTGACCTTCTCCAGTACAATCACCACACACCGACTCAAGAATTTATCGACGCTTTATTCTCGTTTGCATTCTTTCCTCTCATCTCCAACCCAACGCGCCTCACCTCTTACTCTGCAACTCTAATTGATAATATATTCACAAATAATCTTTCGCAAAATGTTTTAAATGGTGTTGTCCTAAACGATTTATCCGATCACCTGCCGGTTTTTGCTTATTTTTCTGGCCTAACCTTGACATGCGATGGAGAAAATAAAGCATTTATGCGCAAGTTTACTGACGAAAACTTGCGCAAATTCAACGAAAATGTTTCAAACACAAACTGGTCCTCACTTCTCGATGAAGATCCCAATATAGCTTACAATAATTTTATACAGGAATACTCGATAATCTACAATGCCTGCTTCCCTTTAAAGGCCATTAAAGGGAAGCTTCTGAACAACCGCAGCTCCCCTTGGATCAGCCCTGGACTTTTAAAATCTATTAGCAAAAAAACCCGACTGTATAAAAAGTTTATTAGATCACCCTCTTTATCCAATGAGCAAATCTATAAAACTTACAAAAATAAATTGAACCATCTAATTCGTCTCGCAAAACGTAAATACTATGATACTAGGTTCGAGAGTGCCAAACATGCCCTAAGAACAACTTGGAAATTGCTTAATGAGGTTGTAAATAAAAGAAAAAGTAGAGCGCCTTTCCCCTCATCATTTGAATCTGAGGGTAAAACAATAACGGATCCCGAGGAAATTGCTGATAAATTTTGTAAATACTTTACTTTAGTGTGAAAAAAAACTATATGAATGTAAACTTACATATGAAATCACAGTTCAATGTTCCGGCGCAATTTTCACTCCTATTTGTGTGCTGGATAAACTTGCGCAATTTTAGATTTAACTGGAATATTGTCTGTATCCAGACCGGGTGTTTGTCCTCGCGTATCGAACTCGACTTTCACTCCACTTTGTTTAGAAATGATAACCACAATTTAAATGCAAGACCATATGGTGGTACTGCAATTTACAGTCAGCACTCATTTGTTTCTAGCTTTCCTTTAAAATGTAATAATAATGGGATTGAGATAACTGTTGTGCGACTGTCCACCTTACTAAATGTAACAGTTATAGCAATCTACCGCTCACCAAAAATCTCAGTAAGAATTCTGTGTTCCTCTGTTATTGAAATATTACAAAATATGTCATCAGAATTCAAGGTTATTATTGGAGATTTTAATGTCAACTGGATGAATGAAGTGCAAAGAAGGCCTCTTTACAATCTATTTGTACAACAAAATTACAAACAACTCATTTCACAGTATACAACTGATAACAGAACAATCATTGACCATATATACACAAACATCCCTGATTTGTATGTGAATTCAGGAATCTTGGGAAACATTTTACTGACCACAAGGCCATTTGGTTGTCCTTTCCATTTCAAATTAATTGATGTGCATTGCCTTTCAATCAAAAACCTATTTAATGTTTCTGGGACAATAAGTATTTGTACATAGCTCGAAAATCAAAATGTTACTAAATTATTCCACAACTCTGTAACCTAAAATAACAAGTGTTTATTACACGTCTAGATTAATTTCATAACTTACCTATTTACATTTAGGTAAGTATTTTGTCCTTATTTTTCTTATGGAAACTATTTCCATTCTACAATATTAACATCTCTGTAATTTCTTTCTAGCTATGGCAACAAATCAAAAGCGGAAAGAAAGTGACACTGGCTTCATTCACGATGTAACATTGATGCAAAAATCAAAGAAAGGAAGAAATTACTACAACTTCACTTTCCAAACTTCACCGACTGAATACAAAAGAGTGGTTGGGTTTGATCATAAGTCCCATCATATTGCAAAACACATGCAAACCACAGGTAGCCCAACAAAGATACTTGGTGCAAGAGAGGAAAATGAACAACTGTTCACTAATCAGGGAACAACAATTATAGAGGCAAATACATCTGATGTAGACTTCCCTAGCAACAATCCAACAGCTGTCACTGACTGGAAGACCAATGATCAAGCATCGGATATAACACTAGACAAAATCAAACTTTTAACTAGAAACCAACAAGTGAATGTGAAAGGTGTATTAACACTTGGAGAGCTCCAACCAAAAGAAGTAAAGAAAAGAAACAGAGAAATTGGACATGTTAAGGAGGACTGTGTGATTGAAGATGGCAAAGGAACTTCAACTATACACATATGGGATGACCTGATAAAAACACTAGAAAATGGCAAAAGCTACCATGTTAAAAATCTTAGCATCAAAAATTATTCAGGTAACACATTGTTAGGCACAACTCCTACCACTTTATTCGAAGAGGGTGATGTTACAATTCCCTAGACAAAATCAAAGGACCAGAACTTCTGGCCACTGCAGAGAAAACCATCTCTGTGAGTGAATTCAAATTCGTCGATAAGCTAAACGTATATATTATCTGCCAAATAAAGACATGCAACAAAAAAATTCCACATATGCCAGGGAAAAACATAGTGCAGTGTCCACATTGTGGTGCTTCACAGAAAGTAAAGAATGCAACGAAGAATATTACTGCGAGACTCTGTGCTGACGTAGATGGACAGGAAGTTTGGTTTACAGCTTTTACCGACACAATTGAAGCATTTTTAAGCAAGAAAAACTTAACTAAAGCTGCTAAGTCAGACGAAATCAGCGAAGCTCTTCTAGATCTCGAAGATATCAACTTCACATATGACTCAGCGTTAAACTTTATCACTAAAGTTGCAGAATGACTCTTACATATAAGAAATGTTTCCATATATGTACCTTTTCTAGTTGTTGATGTTGGTAATAATATACCACTGAACAAAGACACTAATGTTCTGTTGTTGTTATTGTAACACAAATTTGTTTCTTCCTCACGATAATTATATTGTTAAACAGTTTAGTTTGTTTTAAGAAGGTGAGTTGCAGTTCCTTGTAAAAATCAAATGACCAGAACCACCCTCTAGCAAATACAGAGATAACCATCTCAGAGAGTGAAGTCATATTCATTGATACACTTAACGTATACATGTACATTATCTGACTTTGATTGACAGAAGGTTTGGTTTACAATTTTTCTATACAAATAAGAAACATTTTCAAAACCTTTATATTGTTTATGTTGATAATATGCTACTTAAGATGTTAACTTTCTGTTGATGTTACTGTAAATAAAATGATATTCTTTTAATAAAAATGTTATGTTTAGTTCAGTTCCATAATCTATTATTTCATTATATAAGATGTATCCACTCTTGCAGAAAACTTCTATACCAAAGATAAGATATACCTTAATTGAATGATTTATTTTGAGACAAAATAAACCAACACAAAATAGATTTCTTGCAGTTTCCAAAAAAAAAGCAACATTCAAAAACAAAAAGGCAGTAGACACATGTACGCTTTGCGTACCTTTTGTTTATTACAGGCAGGGAAAGACACAATCCACTCTTCTGGATATCCCAGAAGCCCTCCTCTTATAAGTGCAAACTTCACTTGTGCAAATGATAAAAG
>OZ026596.1:42394357-42396857 GCA_964020085.1 Micromussa lordhowensis
TGTAAAGTTATATATTAATATATCATTTAACAATCCGGAATACCACAAGTTGTGCACTTCATGGTATTAATCTAAGGATTAAATGTGGAAATGGTGGGGGGGGGTTAGGGTTAGGGTCAAACCTTTTACAGAAAATTCTCTCAAATTGGAGAGGTGGTTTCACTGTTCTTGAGCTTTCCGATTTAGTCAACCACACTTTCTGAGCCCAGCGAAATTAAGAGTTTCTTTCTCAAAGGTGTACATAATACTTAAAAACTTTTTTTAAAATTTAGAATGTAGTCTTGTTTTGCCTATAGAGCCTGCCAGGGTACCAAAAAATCAAATTGCAAAATATTACATGCTGGACAATTTACTTGTTCTGGATGAACATTTTACCACAAAAAATTAAAACAAGCGAAGTGATCAAAATAATTTTGTAGTTGTCTTAAACCTTATTAAATTCCACACATGGAAAGACTTACAGCACACCTAAATTTTATGGACTGAATCAGAAATGTAAATAAATTATGCAATCTCTATGACAAAAACAGCTATGGTGTACATTGTTGTGTGTTAGACCAGTATATATATGTTCTGTGTTGTCTTGTGTTTGTCTACTGTGTGTGCCAACCTAAACTAGTAGTAAATATATGTATAACTGGCTGCCTATCATTATTAACTTTTTAGTTATTCTAGGCAGCCAGTGCTCTCCTATTTTATCTGTATATCTAATAAATGTATTTAACTAGGGAAAGTAAGGGAGAAATAAAGTTGTTGTTGTTGTTGTTGTTAAGAACATATTTGTTACATAATCGTTGGATGTTGTCCTTCAGTGGCATTTTAAAACTGGTAAAGGTTCAATTGAGGCATTAAACTACCGTAATATTGACATTAAAATCGTTTAAAAATCCAAGCTTTCGTTGATCTATGGCATCATTAGTGGATTTTTTTATGAATTCATAGGGATGGCCTCATTTAGCCTGAGGAAGTACATGTAGCGATACTCCATCTTAACAGCACTATAATCAACGGTTCAAGTTTTAATACTACCACCGCAGCCAGGCCACAAGGATCTGAGACAGAGTCTGGAATTAGCAAAGTATGCAGGCCCCCTATGACTTATGGTTAATCACCAGCGCGGTAAATTTAGACGAGCCAAATAGAACAACTCAAGAGCTTCATTTTGGTAGCAAACTTTGCATAGTGAAGGTAGTATTGTGTGTTTCCGTTGGTCGAGAATCAACGTATGTTATTGTCTTGAGAAGCAAAGTGTATTTTGTAGGCGCTCTTTGAAAGATTTAAACTCTAGAAGGACAAGACAAGAAGAGGCAAGAAACCAAACTACGGATCCATGCATCAAGTAGTAAGAACTTGCCCGATTCAGAATTTTTGATTTTGTTCTCTTTTCCCTGTAATTGTACATTTTCTGAACCTAATTTCGCTGGAATTCACGGAATTTCGACTTTACAAAGCAAAGTGACTTTTTCTTGCAGAATGTGAATGAAGATGCTTGGCCTTGGACGTCCGCCAGATGGCTCCAAGAAAAGGATGTAAAAAACACTTCCCTCTGAATGATTATTTACAAATCAAACGACAGCAAGACGTCCTTCTTGTCAGTGCCATTGCTCGTGATCGAGAGTTTCAAAAAAAGAACGAGGAAGTTAAAGCGACTGGAGTCCAAGGTAAACAACACGTAAGATTCAAATATCAAATTCGCCTTACTGCCCATTTACATGTCCTTTCAATGTTATTGGGAGAATCTAATTCTTAATCACGGCCGTGAAAAATGTGTTTTTAGCTCTAAATATGTCTATTTGGGCTAAAATATTCCCAGATTATCACGAAATACACTGTTGTTGTGATGATTTTGTGTGAAACTCAGCTTACATTATTGCATTTCTTAGCTAAAATTGTTCATTAATAAAGAAAATCAAGATGTGCAGGAAAAGGTCAGTTTTTCGAATTTTTGTGTTTTTATTTATATTCCTGGCATGTTTTGGTGATTGAATTTACATGTCATGACTTTAAAACTTTTATATTTGGTAATGTAGAAATATGTGTCTAATAAAATAATTAATATATCATTTAACAAAAGAAGCAATTGAACTTGGGCTGAAGATGGGCATTTCATTTGATTTTTTCTAAGATTTCTGTTGGTGACCACCTGATAAACAGAAGGAAAAACTCTCCAACTAGTTTGGGCGCTGATGGAAAGATATCTGGTCCTAGCAGAAGTGCCTGGCGAGGAAAAACCCAGAGAGTCAGTGCCGCTAAAATGTTGCATGGGGCAACTGAAGAAAATATGGCACCTGCTTATGCAGGACTCATAGCAGTTTTAAATGAGACTGCTCCCATAGGAATGTTAACTGATGCATTAATGAAATGTGCTAAGTTTACAGAAAAGGTGATTCCCAAAATTGTAAAGAAAATTGAAAATTGAAAAACATTCCAGTACCCAGACTTCTTACATATAAGGAGTTATTGCATAGAATTAATGAAATTGACATTGGTGAATTAAGTG
>OZ026596.1:42401857-42406857 GCA_964020085.1 Micromussa lordhowensis
CTATCAGCGCGTTTGATCAATTGATGAACGAATATTCTCAACAAGAGAAACTGGTAAGTATCGTTCTCTTGTGCAAGTACTGAAAAGGCGCCAATAAGTTGAGAAGACATGAAGCAACGTGTGATGGTAAAGTCTAGCTGAAATATCATGGTGGAGCTTACGATGTTCGGAAAACGATCTTTGAAGAATTAGAAGATAAAAGAATTATTGTCACAGAAGAAGCACGTTATTTTCTGTACCGTGCCACCTTCGGCTTCGAGTGCTACTTTGATAAAGAAAAAGTGGATGTTGTAACATAAGAGGATATAGGAACAAATGTTGACTCTCATGCGTGACTAATGTGATCTCATTTCCACAATTATTCACTGTTCGAGATGAACCAAATGTTGACTTTCATGCAAAAGCTTTGACTCAGACAACTTGGAAATCAATTTTGTCGTTGGATACAAACTTAAAGACGAAGGGCATTTATCAGTACCGCGTCTCACCACGATCACAAGAAACCTCGAACGATTCAAGCAATGACGATGCTGCTTATACTGACTAGCCACTGGCTGATGCAGAATGGATAGACAAATACCAAGAAGAAATGAAGGCTAACGATGAGCTCGAACGAAGCTTTAAGGACTGGTTACAGGGCAATGTAGAACTGAAGGAATGGTGATATTCGCGGGTTTTCCCCTTATGTATGCACTTTGCCGCGGGAGTTTTAGTTTATGCATTACATGTGTTGGCATGCTTGCTTCTGGTTTATGTATTTTATATTACTTTTCTGCTGACATAACTTTGCTGATGGGGCACTTATTGTACAAATTCATGATGAAGCAATTCCTTTTGAAGTGATTCATGAGTTGCACAACCTTAGACACAATCACCATCTAGAAGATGCGATTACCCATGTGCGTGGCAAACTGGTACCAGATGGATACCAAGCACATCCATTCAGGCCAAATACCCCAGAACGTTTTTTGGATAAGCTGAGGTCTTTGGTTGGAACTTATCAGTTCCGGGCAAGGATAAATGAATATAAGTTGCAAGGAATCGACTTCAGTACATACCTGTATATAATAATAATAATAATAATAATAATAATAATAATAAAAATAATAATAATAATAATAATAATATAATAATATAATAATAATAATAATAATAAAGTTCTTAAAAAACGCATTCTACATATAAAATGTCTCGATGCTTTTTACAATTCAAAAAAGAGAGCTCTCACGAAACAGGTACGTTTTCGACGCCCTTTTAAAACTATCAACACTGTCGCTATGTCTAATGGCAAGCGGTAGCTGGTTCCATAACTTTGGAGCGATTGCCGCAAAAGATCTATCTCCGTAGGTAATTGTAGTAGTCTTCGGAATAGCAAGGAGGTTGGAGTCACTGGAACGAAGAGAACGGCAGGGAGTGTAATGATACAACAGTTCATTAATATACACTGGGGCAAGGCCATTAAGAGATTTGTACGTAAGCAATAGTAACTTAAAAGTTATTCTGTCATTAACAGGAAGCCAGTGCAACTTTTTAAGAACAGGAGTAATATGATCGGTCTTCTTCATGCACACAGTTAATCTTGCCGCGGTGTTCTGCAATCTCTGAAGTTTCTCAATTTCACGAGAGGGCAATCCATAAAGCAAACTATTACAATAATCCAATTTTGATAAAACGAAGGCATGGACAATGCGCTCAGTATCTGCTTGCGAAAGATATTTTCTGATTCTGCCAATGGAATGAAACGAACGCGAAAGAGCGCGACATATGTTGTTGACATGAGGAACAAAAGTAAGGTGTGAATCAAGCGTGACTCCGAGGTTTTTGATAACACTGATAGGCTGAACGTTGTTATGGCCGACTTTAATTGAAGCAATCGGTTCAGAAGATGAAAAAAGGGAAGAAAACCAGAAGTTGACCCAGTGACAAAAGAAATATTCCATGAACGAGAGGATCACTGCCATATCCTGAAAAGAATATGGAAACACACCAGGGAAGGAGGACCTGAAGACATGGATCTTCAGGGTTTTGATGAGGCAATGAGAGATCCAAAAACTGGCCTTACTTATGCAGCTTTAATTGGGCAAAGGAAACAATCGGTGCAAGATGCAGAGCGAATGCTTTCTTTTCTTGTGTCAGATTTCCTGGAAGAGAATGGATATAATCAGGAAGCATCGTATGTCAAGATTGTTGCAGGTGCATCTTGCCTCTATTAACTAAACTGGAAAAGGAATATTTAAAACTTATGTCCAATACAATGTAAATGTCATAATAGCCTTTCTTTGCTCACAGGTTTAAACTTTTTTTCCGAATGGCTTGGTGACACAATCATATAATTTCCGGGAAGATTAATTCATACATGTAGCTGTTATTTATTCAAATGTGTTTAACTGTTCGATTTCCCAGGTTGGCATGAGGCAGCAGATGGTAGAGGGTTGTCCGAGTTGGAGCGTTGCCGGAAAAACTATGCCATGTTGAATATGATTTTGGATCAATGGATGCCTTGGCATAAGGATAACTATGACTTTTCCTCAATAGACATAAACAGGTCAGGACAAATATATTAAGTGTTATATTATAAATGCAAAAAAATTTTTCAGTGTCAGTTGCCATGAAATATTCTTATGAGTTGGTCAGGAACCAACACTGGGTGTAAGTGTTGTAATGTCTTCTAAGTGATACACCTTATTCCAAAATGGCCACCATTGTAGTATTCTTTTGTCTACTTGCAAATTATCCCTTGTTGCCTCGTTCTAAATCTTGAAATTCACAAAAAAATCTTTCTCTTAAGGCTAACACAACAGTTCTGCTGCAACAGTCTTCGTGTTGCCAGTGGCCATTTGGCAAGGAAATTGACTACATATGACCGAATACTTCAGTGTAGTAATTCCTAAATCCAAGTTGAGCATAGATTGGCAACTGGATTTGGTACGCCACTTCACGGGCATAGCCATCAGCATAAGCTGTTGAAGCATCATATAGCTTCTGGATTGGACCATAGACAACAAATGCAGTTACCCGGTGTTGAAATGCAACATCTGCTTTGGATGATTCGGATGAAAACATTAAACAAGGCTACGAACTCAACCTAATTATTTGTATGCTTGCTGGATTATGCAGATGAGGCACCATTGGCAAATATCAATATAGAACCCTAAAAGTGGTCAAAAAAGCCTTTAATATTGTGGAGGTCTGGAACCTAGTATATGCTATGGTAACTAAAATTGTTAAGCTCATATTGTGGAGCGCCACTAGTAGAATCTTACTGTAGAAATTCAAACATTTATCATACTAATTGACTGAGATATCCTTGTTTATCATATTGATCAAAATGGGGTCGAGTCTATGACGTCATCACTTGGTTAATTTGCATATTTTAAAAACTTAAATATCTCTGGAACGAAAAGAGATATTTGAAAACAGTAAACAGCATTTTTACTTTTGTACAAACTACTTGTTTATGTCTTAAAATGCCTCAGATTTGAAGGATACGATTTTCGTCATAGTGGCACTTTAAATGTTTTGCTGCAGTTGCTACTGACACTAGCAAATATAAACCATTTTCTTTGCTGGATCATCAGGGATTTTGTTTTTCATTTGTTTCTTGAGATCATCAGACATGTCCCCAACTATGATGTCCACAGCCTCAATCTGAGTTTAATTATCAGCTTTAGAGAGGGTATACAGAGAATTGTTGCGAGCATCTAATGTGTTTGTGCCATGTTCATAGACAAATTATCTTGTCCAGGCGTCTTTGTTTCAAAATGGCTATATCATCTTCAGAGTGCTTTCCCTCTCTCAAATGATTGAGTAACTGTGAGCAAATTCTTTGTCATCTTTTTGTCTCATTGTTTCTGTCAATTCAAAGAGGGTGAAGTACTCTGTCCAAATGTTAGTTGCAAATTCATCATAGCCAGATTTGGAATTTTCAAAGATCCACTTATCAAAAACTGGCTTGAGCTGGAAAAGATCTCCAATGGTTACAAAGCTTATTCCACCGAATGGTTCATTAGTTTCTGTTACTACAGTGGTGCAGTAGTAGGTCAGCGGAGGTCACCAACTGCTTGGTAACCTCTCGTGTAGCCTGCAGTGCAGGCGTTATTTTGGAGCAGAACGCTAGATAATAAATCGGTCAAAAAATTTTAACATCGAGCTACTGGAGTTCACCTTCAGATGTTGCGCAACGAACACTTATGATGAGCACACAATGTCACCGTATGTTGGTATTAAAATAAAGTAATCATTAACCAGAATGGTGTTCGCTCTCGTTTGCTATGTGAAAATGGCGGCAAAGTTTGATTTTTCTAGAAAGTTGAAAGATTAATTCACGATCATGAATTACACATGACCACAAAGTATGCTTTATTCAAAGCTCCGAAGGACTTTGGTCGAAAAGGTAAGAAAGAAGCTTATAGTATTTGTCATTACACTGTATGACCCGAGTACCAGCGTCAATTAAGAGGTTAATTTTACATTTACAGTGATTGCTGTTGGGAAAAGCGATCCCGAAATTCTTTCACATTCCTTTTGAAGTTGTCATGGGTTGGGCACTTTTTTTTCTTCCACACATTTTGTTTTGCGGAACTCAAAGGATTTAGTTGGTAATGTGAAATTATTTCCTGACTTTGAAATGCATACAAAATGTCACTTCACGGCCGCCAAAAATTAAACAGAGAGACATCTGTCTGACTAGTGGCAGATCCAGACTCCTTTGTAAAGTACAGGCCGGAAAAATGAAAATAAAATCATTCAAAACATTTTTGGCCCTTTCATAGGCATAAAAGAGAAAGGAGGGGGTGGGGGGGGGGGCAGGCTTTCCCAGGCCCCTCCCATAGATCGGCCACTGTGGACAACAGTTCAAGTATAACTGAATTAAGTTTAAATTCGCAAAGCAATAGCATTAGCAGGTGAACACCTAACGTATTTTCCTATTTTCAGATGCTCGTGGAGAGTCTCATAAAATCTTCTGGGAAGATCCACAACCGGTCAAAGAAGGAAGGCTG
>OZ026596.1:42414357-42426857 GCA_964020085.1 Micromussa lordhowensis
TCATCTTTGAGCCAGAAGGCGATATTTCCCAGTACTTTGGGATCGCAAAATGCACCGTCCTTCCACCCTACGAGCTCTACCATCCCGTCCTACCTCTCAGACACAACAACAAGCTGACGTTCACAGGCACTTGGTGTACTCCGGAGCTACAAGAAGCTGTGAAGCAAGGGTACTAAATAATTCACATTCATGAAGTTTGGAATTTTCCAGAAGAGCAGCAAAAAAAGGTTCTATTTGCTGATTACGTCAATACTTGGCTCAAAGTAAAAGAAAAAGCCAGCGGTTGGCCAGAACATGTCGGGAACGAGCCAACAAGACAACAAGAATATGTCGCCAAGTATTATGAGAAAGAAAAAATCCTGTTGGACCCGACCAAGATCGAAAAAAATCCTGGCTTACGTACCCTAGCCAAGATGATGCTGAATTCCATGTGGGGAAAGTTCGGGCAGAAACCCAACAAGACCCAAGTCAAAGAATTTGACGATCCTATTCAATTTCATCAATTTCATGACAGCGACAAATACGATATCTGCTACAAGAGCGTTCTGACCGAGCAGAGAGTGGAGATCCACTACAAACATCAGCTTCAAGATGACCCCGTGTCGCCCAACCTGAACATTTTCATTGCTTGCTTTACGACCTGTCACACCCACCTCAAGCTCTACGAACAGCTCAACAAGCTCAAAGAACGCGTGCTGTACTTTGACACTGACAGTGTCATATTCAAAACCTCGTCGGGGCAGTACCTTTGTGATTTTAAGAATGAGCTGAATGAGGGGGACCCAAGAATTATGGTTATCAGACCCGTCGAGGTAAACAAGAATGCAAAGTCTGCGGCATCTCGCTCAACAGTAAAGGTAGCAAACAGCTCAATTTTCCTGTCTTGCGTCAGAACGTTCTGGATGACATTCAAACACCGCTGACTGAAGCTCGTCAAACCGCAGTATGCAAAGCCCTATTATATTGTTAGACAGGCCTAACTCCATTCAGACAGAAGAGCAGACAAAGAACTATCAATTCGTTTATTCGAAACGAGTCATTGACCCTGAAACCTTTACGACCTACCCATATGGATATAAAGCCGCCTTTGATGACCAGGATATGGACAATATTGACACTTTATTAGTTTTATAACCAGAAAGAACTGTCCTTCTTCTACTTACAAGTAATGTCTTCGGTCTAAGGAATATCAAAGATTATTAGCTTTGTAAATTCATAGGTTTTTATAGCTTTTTTGAGATATTCTAAATAAGTCCTTCATAGCCTTCTTTTACTAACAGGTAGGTAATAGGGCATTGAAAGTGACAATCGCGATATAGTCTTGGGGTTTGTCTTTTTCACAGGTCGGTCTAAGGCATATCAATGATGATTAGCTATGTCTTTTCTATGAAATCGATCTTTTTATTATTTCAAGACATGCTTTTTCGCTTGTTTTCTATAAAATTCATCTTTTTCATGCTGTTTTTTTATAAAATTGATCTTTTTTAAACAGTTTGTAAATAGAATTTACAAAATCAGGCTTTTTTATTATTACAAATCATTCTTCTTTGTTTGTTTTCTATAAAATTATAACAAGATAGAGAATGTAGCAGTTGGGTTCAGTTGGATTATAATCTGTCATCAGCGGGTTATTAGAGACCTTAAGCACCTTCGTCGCGGACGAAGACGAGAACGACCGGAAGTCATATTACACCTTTTCTTCGGAGTACGCATGTCTGAAATTTCGTTTTCGTTTTTGTGGCGTTGTCGAGGACCGCAAGTGTCAGTGTTTTTCGTTGTGGTGAGAAGTAAAGTATCTTTCATTTTGCCGTTAAGTGACGATCTTTCTCATTCTTCCGAACAAGGAACTTATTCTCAAGCAATATTCTTTGTATATTTTGTTCAAGGTTTTGATAATTCTCTAAAATGTTGTTTATTTGACACTTGTAGATGAATGCAATAGACGTACAGCAACCAGCAAGCGCGGGAAAAAACACGTAAGCTGAAGTTGTTTTGGTCTTTTGACAAAGCTGTGCTTTAGAATTTAGCTAGATATGGAATATTATCCCTCATTCAACTGAGCCCTCATTTGTCTCATTCTTACCAGAAATCACCAGATCCGCACATCGCAAATCACACTTCGTTCGGCTTCTTGTGATCACGATATAAAAGCGAACCTTTTTAGCGAAAAGATGTGTTTCATACCTTTTACTTCTTATTTATTTCCACCGGATATATCTGGATATATGAAATACAATTTACACCACCCGCGTGTAGCATTAGCTAATCTTGGAGGGTGTCAGTAATAAATAAACAGAAATATTTGTCTACAATATTGCTACAGCATAAGATTGACATTAATTCTAAGGTACAAATTATATTGGTATAATAATACAATTGAAACCTCAGCCTTCGATAAACTTAAAAAGTACCTGCCTAATAGTGAGTGTTTCTCCATCTCTAAACTTTTGAACCCTGTTAAAATAATCTGTCACAGACACCACTATTGAGGAGTCTGTTTATTTGTAAGCCTTAAGCTTAATTCACCTGAATTACTTTATTCTTCCCATCACCCTTCTCAGATGTACATGTAACCTTATTTTGTACACCTGCTTTGCCTGTTGGGAGGGTTTGTGTGAACAAGGGGGTAAAAAAGAGTGAAAATTATAAAAAAACTAGGAATATCATAGCATCAGTAAAGCTTGGGGAGATGCTAGAAGTGTGTCAGAGGTGGAGGGGTGGGGGTAGAGGATAGACAAATTCAACAATATTACACAAAATAATAAGTAATTAAGTGATAAACAGCATGCTAAAAAAATATTTTCAATAGAAAGATCATGGAAGGAATTTTTGTCAATCTCCAGAGTTGATTCAGAGTGTGTGAATTTGTTTGCTGGCCACCCTCATTTACCTTGAATTTCCCAGTATATCCTTATAGGAATCACCCCCCTTTAATTTTTTTCCATTCCTGGTAAATCCTTTGTAGTAATGGTCTAAAAATAATGGATCTACCACTGAAGCTGTCAAAGTAATTTTTGGCTTGTGTCGTTTTTCATAGAACCAACTTTGTCTGGACAAAGGACCATGACATCTTGTTTTGTAGAGAGCTTTTGGTTACTGAGCCATACGCCCACAAAGTTAGAAGTGTTGAAAGAGCAAAAGCCTGGGAGCAGATTGCCTCCAGTTTAAATAGCATCCAAGCACCAAAGTTTAGAGTTACAACTAGATCCGTACGTGATCGCTACACACTTCTGACAGCCAGAAAAGCAGAGCAGTTAAGAGAGGAGGAGAAAGCTTCAGGGATAGAAGTTACACCAACAGAAATTGACTTGTTATTGGAAGAAATTTTGGAGAAAGAGAAAGCTGCTAGAGCTGAGATTGAGTCTGTAGATACCAAAAAGAGAAAAGCAGAGCAAGACAAGGCAAGTGCTGACAACATTAGAAGACTGGCAATGGAAAGGATGTCTCAGACTAAAACCAGGGAAAGTGATGTGGGAGAAACTTCTTCAAAGAAGAAAAAAACAAGGCGCAGCTCACATGAGATGCTTGAATTTCTGGAGAACAAATCTGAGAGGGACCACCAAATGAAACAAGAAGAACTAAATTTAAGAAGGAGTGAACAAGAAGCAATGACTGCTATGATGAGACAGCAACAGCAGCAACTTCAGAATTTGCAAGCTATGTTTGTAAGCCAGCAAACACAGCAAACACAAGCTATGTTGGCTCTCCTAGAAAAAGTTGTTAAGAAGTAAAGGTGACAAGGGTTTTTTTCCTTGTCCCAACTTGTTGTCATTCAAAAGCCTTCATAATTATATCACTTTGTAAGGCATTGTTTATTTACAATTTGTTTGGTAGTTTTTGTTACAGTGTACTTCTGACATTAGGTACTTTCCTATTTAATGTAAACCAAATGCTAATGGCCTGCTGTTGCCTATATACTTGTGTTAGCTACGTCACATCATGTTGTGATGCTGTAAAAAACATTATTAAAGTTGTTTAGTCTGACTGGCTTCTGTACATTTGTGACATTCAGGCAAAATAATCATGAAGTGAGGGTGGGTCTAATTCAAAAAACTTGGAAGTTTCATTTCCATACAGGCATGTAAGTGCATTTCTCAGAATTGCACAGACAATATACATCTTGCCAATACTACTCAAGCCTATTTTAAGATTTTTTTTGAAGTCTATGAATTTAAAGTAGTTCACTATGTCCCCAAATAGCCATTCAACGGATTCCCTCACAGAACTCATTCTGGCATTGTACTCTTGCATCTGGGGTGTTAAAACAGCATTTCTGAATGGTTGTTGGAGTTGCACTCTGTGCGGGTAAGCTGGATCACCATATAAGCACATTAGGTGGCCATGGGGGGAAACTCCATGGTGCTGGAGATCTTGCAGCAAGCCTGATTCAGCTAACATAGCTGCATCATGTCTTCTACCTTCTGAAAATGAAAGGTTTAGAAAACAATTAGATGCGAGGACAATGGTTGTGACCTTGTGGTGCATACTCAGTAGAGAACCTGATGGAAATTTAAGTTCTTTGCAAAAGAATTCATTCAGTATTTTAATCTGCAAAATTATATCTCTGAAGAGATCAATCACCTCCACTTGATGGGACTTTTCCAGAACTTGATTCCTGATTTTTACCCTTTTTGACCTTTTTTTCAGGGGTCGGTTCCTGAAAGGTGGAATAACTCTATTCCAGGGATAAGTCTGCCTTATTCCAGTCATACAGTTATGGCTGGAATAAGACAGTTTTATCCCTGGATAGTGTTTTTCCACCTTTCAGGAACTGGCTTTTGAATTTTTTGCCATGTTAAGTTTTTTTATTTTCTTCATCTTTCTATTTATTTTTCAGGGTTATTTTTAATTAACAATTTTAAACTGAAGTGACTACCATGCATAAATAATTCCATACATTATTATAATTATTGTTACCTATTGGGCCATATAGGTTTCCTATTAACCCATTCGGTAGAGCAACAGATTGAAATTTTAATGCATGGACTCTCTTGTGTCCATTGTATACAGCCCTCTGGTGCTGTCCTGGGCGACTTATTGGTCGAACCGTGCCATCGACAAAACCAAAACAGTTGTCCAAGGGAGAGCCTTTGGCTGAAATTACGTCTGCATATTGCTGTAAATGGTTTGGGTCCATAACTTCATTGTTCCACTGAGTTAGTCTGTGGCCATGCCTGTCATAGACATAATCGAGAACAGTATTTGTTATCATGCTTAAGACCGGAACTGGCCTTGCAAATCTGTGCACCATATCACTGTATCGACAGGGGTAAGCCAGTCGCTTCAGTAGCATACATAGCCCTTCTATGCCATCGCAAACGGAACGCTGTGGGCACTGGAATGTTGGGGGAATCTGTAGCCTGTCTGCCAGCAAGGGAATGTGCCATTTCTCGACTCGAAACTCGGTATAACACTCAGCAGGATCCATTTCCCCCAAATCGAACGACGCGTACGAGTTGTAAGGAAAATCCGGATTCTTCGACTGATAAAAGTCATAGAGAAGGCAGAATTCTTCGTCATCAAACTTAGGGTTATGTCGTGGGCATATCCAACAAAAACAAAATCCCTGATGTCTTTAAACGACGACATAACTAAAACCACCACTTGTTGAGCCTCACTTGTTGACGTCTTCGTCTTTGTACAAGACGCGGGTGCTTAACTTTCAATTTTCGCGCCGAAAACGATGTTCTCGTCCCAGTGTCCTAGAGCATGCCACGTCATAATTTCGTTCTCGTTTTCGTCCTCGACGAAGGTGCTTAAGGTCCCTATTAGCTTTAGCCTGTCCCACCACACATGCCACATTATCTGTCATAGAATGTCTTTTTTATAAAATTCATTTATCTATAAAATCGTTCATAAATAGAATTTATCGCCATAAGTTTAGAAGAATGAGGACACACTTTGTAATTTTTCACCTTTTTATTGATTGGAATAAAACAGTTTTACAAGTAATCTGCTAAAGGCTAAACAGCGAGGGAGTTCGTTGATCCATTGAAACAGTTTACATGAATGCTTAGGACATTTCAAGAACAAATGACCTGGGTTCTTTTCCAATTTGGAGAGCTAGAATCATAGACAAATCACATTCACACTTAAATTTCTTTGGTGCAATCTGGACATACACTGGGTAGGTCTGTTCCTCCACAGCTTTCAAGTACTGTGCCAGGTTTTCTTTGCTGCTTGTGACATAACAGTTTGTGTTAAAATGGGGCATGGGGCAGCGGTAATAGTCAAATACACTTCCATCTTCATGTTGGATAGAACCCAATCTCATATCCACCATGCAATGCGGGCACTGGGGTTCTTGCGCGGGTAGGGGTATGGGAATAGAATCCAGGAATGCATCCACATCAAATACTTCTCCTTCTTCCAGAACTTGCACTTCTGCGATTTCCCCCTTGTTATCCAGATCTGGAAGCATTTCTTTAATGACCTTCATGACACCGCCTTGAATGGAGGGCAAGTCTATTAACACTTCAGCTTTAGGTGGTTCCAACATTAAGTTCTTTCTAGCTTTCTTTTTGGATGCTTCGGGCACTTTTTTTGGCGCTTTACGTTTTCTTTTCTTGTCAAAGGTTGAATATTTGGCAGGTGAATGAGCTCCCAAGTCCCAAAGCTGTCTGGTCCAAATTCCCCAGTGGGATTAACAATACGTTGGTCGCTGGGGTTTACGACAGGTTTTGCCTCTGGGAGAGTGACAGGTTGTTCTTCCGCCATCCTTTGAAAAAATCTTAAGGCTCTGACTAGACTAGGTCGCTGATTGAAAGACAATCATGTCATAAGACGCTGTCAGACAAGATTACACTTATTGCTGACGCTTACACTTAACTTTGATTGGTTCATAAGCTGGGCATGTTTAGACCAAGGTAGGACCCATGCTTTCACTTAATGCTGATTGGTTTTTAGACTAACGCTCAAGCTTGTTTCTGATTGGTTGTAGTTGACTATATTAAAAAACTCAGCTAAACATTTAGTTCAGTTGAACCATGAAAGCTTGGCAGTTAACTGTCTATCTAATTCCGCACTTCAAAGCTGTTGTGAGTGCTGTAGAACGAACACAACTTACCAGTTACAGCATTGACCGGAATTTTCAAGAAATTGAAGAGGTGCTGACTAGCTTTTTTAGCTAAACTCAGAGACGCCAGAGAAGCACATCAAACTTTACCCGAGTTTTTTTCAAATGGAGTGTACACGAACTTGAATCAAGTCAAAGAGCTGATTACGATTAAGTGTCTTAAAAATGTATGTAAATTAAATATTTTAGATTATGTTTCTTTTCGCTCTTGTACTAAACCGCTTAGAAATGTTGACCATTTAACGCTTGATGTTCCTTTCAGCAGGACTGACGTCTTTAAGAATTCGTTTTTTGTTCGAATCTGTCATCTGTGGAACGATTTACCTCTTGGTATAAGAGAATCGAATACCTTGTCAATTTTTCATAAGAATTTGATAGCTTTCTATTATGATAAGTTTAATGTTGATTTCTTTTAACTTTCATTGTATTTTTACCTAATCTTTGTTATATTCATAGTAATTTTTAAGATAATTGTATTACCTAATTTATTCTATAGATTTTTATATAACGTAATGATAGGTGGCTTATTTTTAAGGAGTCTAGTACTCTGTTTTAAGCTTACCTCAGATTGAGCGTTTTTTTTCTGTAATTTCCGAAATTTGATTAAATAAATTAAATATTACAACACAGACCAACATTGAAGTTGAGCCGTTTAACAACCAAGTACCCGAAAGCAAAGAAGTAGATCCCTTTCTGCTAGATGATCACCTTATACAGTCAAACTATCAACAGGAAGATAAAGTATGTCTATATGAAGCCATGTTGCTGCGACGCAGACCTGATTGGGGTGGAAGCATTTTTCGATGAAATTCAACGAGCATGTGTACCTGTTTGACCAGCAGTGGTACCGTGTTCATTACAACCCTTAAACTTACTATTTCAAGTTCAAACCCTGCGACACACCTAACCTGGTGGCCAGACATAGCTGTATCCTGTCCTATCCTGTCTTGCTATCCAGTGAAGAGAAATAAGCCCTCCAAGCCTGACTGCAACCTGTGATCTTTGGAGGGCAGGTAGCCAAACAGTTCAAGGAAGCAAACATAATTGAAGACCCCTCAGTCATTTGCATTGGAGGAGATTACGAAAAACTGTGTTTAATCTTAGAACAAACCATGCTCAAGCTTAAAGAAGAGATAGATATATGGAAACAAAGGTTTTTCATAACTGCTTTTGGATTAGAGGGGTTAAACAGTGTATAATCTTACAAATCATGGTCGACTTTATAATTCTCTTCTGTGAAAGGTTTACTACACATGTAACAGCTTTCTGCCTTTTTTCCAGTGAGCTGGTTTATGTCAGCGGTTTAATAAGAAAGTTAAATAAAATGTTGAATTGTCTTACAAACGTGTCATTCTACAATGATGTTGGACGAGGGCGTGCAGTCCATGCCAGTGGAAAAGTGTCAAAGTATCTATCAGAGACACGGGTTAGGCATACCAATTCCCTCAGGCGTCTCCGACCCTGTAGAAGTGTTTGATCAAACAGACGTGGCTAAAAATGTGTTTTGATTTGTGGTCTATATATTGTGGTTAAACAAGCAGTCTATCCATGGGAAGATTGTACCGCTAAAATCTGGATGTTAACATGAAAAGAAAACAGACCGATAAAATCTTATTGGAAAGCTATCATGATCCTGAGAATCCCGGAAGTTACGTTAAGCTTGGCAGTTAACTGTCTATCTAATTCCGCACTTCAAAGCTGTTGTGAGTGCTGTAGAACGAACACAACTTACCAGTTACAGCATTGACCGGAATTTTCAAGAAATTGAAGAGGTGCTGACTAGCTTTTTAGCTAAACTCAGAGACGCCGGAGAAGCACATCAAACTTTACCCGAGCTTTTTTCAAATGGAGAATGAGAATCCCGGAAGTTATGGAGGTGTGACTCGATTCGCAAAAGACAATAGAATTTCAATCAAGCGTGCAAAACAAATTTTAGAAAAAGACTTGGGTTACACACTCCACAAACCACAACGTCGCAAATTCCCTACACTACCTGTTAAGGTATTTACTATGGATGAACAGTGGAGGGCAGATTTGATCGAAGTGATTAACATTTCAAAGTACATTTTGTACAACAAAGGATACAAGTATTTCCTCACGATCGTGGATGTCTTTTCCAAATACGCATGGGTGGAGCCAATTAAAAACAAGACAGGTCAAGCCGTCACGGAGGCTTTTGAAAAGATTTTAAAGCAAGGCAGGCGACCTATACAGTTACAAACAGATGACAGAAAAGAATTTTAGAACACGTTTCAAAACTTACTAAAAAATTATAAAATTCATCATTTTTCAACGACTGGTGACACGAAAGCCAGTGTAGTAGAACGATTTAACCGCACACTGAAACAGTGCATGTACCGCTATTTTACGACGTACAACTCTTTAAACTTTGTCCCTGTGTTACCCTCTTTGGTGAAAAGTTACAATCGTTCGTATAATAATAATAATAATAATAATAATAATAATAATAATAATAATAATAAATGGAATGTTTACCCAGGATAACCCTTCAGTACAAAGTACTGTTATCAACAGGGTCCTGCTGACTAAGAATTAAAAAATTAAAAATTAAGTAATAAATAAGAAATTACTAAACTATGCAAAATAGGAAATGCACTAAGTTAAAAGCCATTAAAAACTACAATAGAAATTACAGTAGCAATAACAAGTAATGATCGTCCAACGCTTTGCTAAATAAAATTCTAGAATTGATGTTTCTTAAACTTAACGGCAGTGAATTAAAAATCGAGGCACCTAAAAAACAAAAACTACGGCGTGCAAAATCCAGTTTGACCTTTGGTATTTTCACTGTGTTCCATTGTTTCTAGTGTTTAAAGCGTTGTGATGTAATCGTTCAAAATAATCTTTAAATGGACAACGTACAGTTCCATTAAGGCAGTCAAATACAAAACGGCACTATCTCTTTTGTAAAAAGTTGTCAATTGTTAAAAATCGAAGATCACAGTTCTGTGGACTGCATTTTGGGGTAATTATTTCGAGGCTTCGGGTCTCAATAGAGCGGATCTTGTGTTTGCGGGACTCTGACCATCCAAGACTATTATAGCCACAATACATAAACATTGGCATAATCATAGACTGATAAATTTGTTGGGATGGATGCGTCGTAAGAGGTTCACTCTTCCTGCTGCCTTCTTGTAAATTTTTTGAAAATGTGTTTCAAAATTAAGTGTCAGGTCCAGATGCACGCCAAGGTATTTGTAACATGTAGTGGTGTTGATGGGAGAATCATTGACGGATAGCTTGACTTGACAGCCCTGAACAAATTTAACCGTTTTCCAGTACCAAACAGCATCACCTCGGATTTACCCTTCTATAGATTAAAGATAAGTTCATTATCACGAAACCAGTTGGAGAGATTATCCAAGTCCTGGGAAAGGTTGCTTTGTATCACATTGATATCACTTGAAGATGTACAAATCACTGTATCATCGGCATAAGTAATTATCTTACAATGACGAAGGGGACTATGCACATCGTTAAAAAAAATGAGAAAAAGGAGAGGCCCAAGAATACTTCCTTGAGGAACTCCAGTGTTAATTGGACTTGGTTTTGAAATGACACCATTAAATTGAACGATCTGTTTATGAAGAAATAAATAATTAGTAAACCATTGTAGTTCCATATCATATACGCCGTAACGGGACAGTTTACTTAATAGAACGGAATGACTGATGGTATCGAATGCCTTTGACAAGTCAATGAAAACTGCTCCTGTTGCCTTACCATTGTCGGCCTCCTTTCTAATAAGATCAGTGAAGTAAGTAACAGCTAGTTCCGTTGAGCGGTTCAGACGGAAACCAAATTGGTACTCAAAATGCAGACTGACGCTCTAGATGAGCCATCAGCTGCTTGTAGACTATTTTCTCCAAAATCTTTGACAAAGTAGGGAGAATTGAGATCGGTCTATAATTGTCAATCTCAGCCAGAGACCCAGATTTGTAGAGGGGGATCACCTTAGCCACTTTCCACTCACTAGGCACAATTCCAGTTTTAAGAGATAAATTGATGATAAATGTCAAAGGTTTAGTTAAAACAAGAGCAGCATCTTTGAGCAATCCTGGGGTAAAATAATCCAGTCCAGGACCCTTTGTTCCGCTTAAGATTTTTTAGCTCTTTAAGAATTTCTAACTCTTTCACAGCTTTAAAAGTAAACTGACTTTCAGTAACTTGATTGGGAAGAAATTCTTCAGCAGGTTTCCTCCAGACAAAGTCACAAAGCAAAATTGATTTGCTTTTCAGATTTCTGGCAACGGTACTGAAATAATTGCAAAAGCTGTTTCCAATGAAGCTTTTGTCAGTTGACTTTGATCCATTTATCACAAACGCCGAACCTTGTTCAGAAGGTAACTTAGTAGAATAGAGTTTCTTGATGGCTGTCCAAAATTTATCTGGAGAGTCTGCACAATCTTAAGGAGATCTCGATTATATCTGCTTTTACATTTTTTAACAGGGCCAGATACTCGAAGAGATGATCATTGCAGTATTAAAATGGTGCCCAATCAAGTCACGGAAGCAAACAGTCTCCAAGTCTTTGAAAATTTGTATGGAAAAAAGGATAAGAAATTTAAAAAACCAAAACTAAAAGTCGGCGATCGGGTACGACTCAACAAGAAATTTAGGACATTAAAGAAGAAGTATTTGTGGTGAGAGAAGCACGCAAAGGACAAGTCCCTACATACAAAGTAGAAGAGTGGAGTGGAACACCCCTAGAAGGCACCTTTTACGAGCAGGACTTACAAAAAGTCAACATCACAGATGATGAGATCTTTAGAATTGAAAAGATTGTGAAATGAAAAGGCAATAAAGTGTTGGTCCAATGGAAAGGTTGACGAGACAAGTATAACAGCTGGATAGAGAAACGTCTACTGAAATAAAACAACCAGGGGTTTCAATAAGCACCAACGTCCAACTAAAAGCGTCGGCTACTTCGATAAGAGACGTCGGCTACTTTCTGCCTAAATTGAAGTAATTAAAGAAAGATCCTTTCAAACAAAATTAAGATTTATTTTGATGGGCTTGGATGTACTTTTTCCCTGAAGTTTGAGATCAAGGTCTCGCATCATTGCGCTTTCAGCATGATTTGGTATCGCTGTTGCGACTCAACTTCGTCAAGTTGGTCACCTGGTAATTTGAGTCGGTTGCAACGCGTCACATCTATTTTTGGATATAGTTGCACAGCCCACCAGCCGCAGGAAAATGTCTGGATGAAGAAAGCGCGACATAACAAGCTTTTTTGTTAAAAGAAGAAGGGTTGAAGGTAAGTCTACATTATTGTGGCTTTTATAATAGACTGCCCTCTAATTGTAGTTCAACCTAGTTTTGCATTCAGTATTAATCAAGTTGAGACGAAGAGTCGTCATTTTCGGCTGATTCATTTATTTTTGAAATATCCTGGCCTTGAATT
>OZ026596.1:42431857-42439357 GCA_964020085.1 Micromussa lordhowensis
GTACACTGTGCATTATGTGAAATATTTAAATCCCATCAACCTGGTAAACCCAATGTACTATACACAAACCATGTGTGGGAAAACATTTCTGAATTGGTTAGTGCAGTCCATTATAAGAAATGCTAAAATCCCTTGAATGTGGACATCGATAAACCACATTTAACACAAATTAAAGAGTGAGCAAAAAGACTGTACATTCAATAAATACACAAGCTGGATCTAATCAGTAGTCAGTTAGATAGGGTCAAAACTAATTCAGAAAATCATGATTTAATGACATTAAATGAATAAAGATGTTTGCAAAAAAAAAAACCATTATTTTTTAATAATTAGCGTTTCGTTAGTATCTCAGCTAGGCGTCTCCCCTCCATTCACCATTAGATTCACACAAGATAGAATCCCAAGAAACTATATCTTGTGCTTGTCTTATGTCAAGATAAGGCACATAAACTGTTGGCCTGGCCTTTCTGTGTCCTCCATGTAATACCAAATTTTGCAAGTCTTGGCCCTTTCTTGAATGGCCAACACCTTTGCTAACCAAGGGTCAGGGTTATCTCCTTTAATCAAAATCATCTCCTGGAGTTGTGGAAAGAAGGGCACATAGCTTATGATAGGCATACTTTCTCTTTGAAAGTCTATTACTGTTCTCATACCAGGATCATCATGTAAATTGCACAGCAGGGCCTTTCTTAAGATAGCTGTCAGTGGAGCAATCAAAACTTGCATGTCTGTGGTGTCAATAATCATACCTCCACTGTAAGGGTCGGAAGAAGGAGTTCCATCTTCATCCAGTGCATTAATTAGAGTATTTGATGGCTTTAACAAACTTTTGAAACTTTCCATCTGTTACTTCAATGCAAAAGAAGTCATCCACCTTACACACATTCTCAATACCATCATGCAGCAAAAGAACATGTTCTCCCTTTCAAAAAGCATGCCTTTTGATGTATAGACCGGTTTCCACAAACTCCGGAAAGAAAAGGCCAACTCTGGTAAATCAGAAGGCAAGGCAGTTGTGGCTGACGTTTTAATCAAATCCATATCTTCTTGTGATAGCTGCTTTTCATTGGATTGCATTTCCCCAACCAAGACCCCCTCCCTGAAGTTACGAACAATTTCTGGATCAACACCAGAGATAAGTTCTGCAATGTGCTGAGCAGCTTCCAAAGATTTTGCACACATCTGGAAAGAAAAGATGATGATCAATTATCAAATTTACAAGTCCACCACTTCCTGAATTGAATATCGACAAGTTTGAAAGTCCTGATACTGGAAGTTTGTATCAGGCTTAAACTTCTTACACACACCCATACACACAAAAAGAGGATTCAATGAAAATATTAACGGCACTGGTGTTCAATATAAACTTTACAAAATTCAAAGATCCAATTTTAACAGTGCAAATGTGATATTGTAATACACTGTATATGTGCACTTCAACAGTCCACAGGAAACTGATATTGAAAATCACTCAAATAAGAAAGCTTTGTAACATGTCGCTCCAAACCATTTAAAGCTCTCCAATTGCAGCTTTTCAGAAGTGTACCATATCTACCAATGTCTGAACTAAAAAAAATCAGTTAAGTAAACTTACTTTTAGATTGTCTTTCAGGTGTTAGGGTTAGTTTTTTTTAGTATTTGTACCCAGTCCATTGTTTATTATCATTTAAGGCAATTACCCATTCCATTGCTGGTAATAGAAAATTGTACAATGACATCAACGTTTTACTTTACCTTTCGAAGATCAATTGTGTAACAGGGGTTTTCTTGAGGTTTCACTATGGTAGCATTCACAAGTTTTAGCTGCTCCCGGTAGGATTCACGTTTTGCAAAAGAACATTCTTTGTTCTTAAAATTGTTAGAGATGCTTACATAGCGCTTAACAGCACGTTCAAAGCTGAAGCACCAGAAATTATCAGGAGGAGAAAAGCGATAGGCATCCTGAGAAATGTGCATTAGATTATGCACAGTAATCCTACAAGCCAGCAGTCCCAGCTCTTCCTCGTTGAGGATGATGAAACGATTTGCCAAGTTGTTAAACAAGCTCAATTCATCATGAGTCCACATGCGATGGTTGAAAATAAGCTCTGTCATCCTTGCAAGGAGCTGCCACAAATGGTAGTACATAGGCTCTACCAAGCCCGCCAAAATTATCTCGGAGGCAGGGTAAGAGAACTTTACATACTCCTCAGTCTTCCAGTAACCAAGTCGATTACATAACCCATGGGGAACTCTGCCATCTTTTAGCTCTGATTAAAGAAAAGGTAGGCTAATAAACTGCAATTCATTCAGATATACAGCTAATTTTTTTATGCCAGTGAAATCTGCAAAATACTCAGTTAAGTTGTTCAGCTTCTGCATGACCAAATTGTAATTTAGGATTTCCAATAATTTGTAGGCTGAAATTTTCCTCAGTCAAATTATTTGAATCTAATAGTCAAGATAAACTGAATTGCCTCTTACTCATTACAGTATAAGGATATTAAGGGTGGTGCCATAAAGTAATCTACATGATGATGATATATTGCTATTGTAGCTTACCTGCCGTCCAGGGAAACTTTGTAAGTCTTTGATCTGCTGTTTTTTTGTCAAAATTTTCATCAGCAAGCAAGTCTTTGAGATAACGACCCACAATGTTCAATGGGATATTGTGCATGACATCAATAACTGTATCTTTAATCACATCAAATCCATAAAGCTTGTGAAGTCGATGCAATATGCTCAGCCCAGTATACCCACACTCTCTGCTCATTTTTTCACGAACTGTAGGGCGATGTTCATCAGCAACCTCTTTCATTTTTCTGATTTCAACTTCAAGCTTTTGCTCCTCCCAAGGGAATCTTGCATGATAATGATTTTGTCCATAATAGTAATGGGTGCCATTTGGATCAATAGTTCCTATAGATTGAATTTGCCAAATAGGTATTAACCTGACTGGTATTTGATTCATGTATTGTTGATTCACAGTAATGGGTGGGGAATGAGAATTAGGCTTTGGATGTTACGTGTATTAGCAACTATACCTTGTAGAGCGGCTATTGATATTCTTTCACTCATTATATTTTTATTGTAATTACAGATGAAAAAGAATGAATGGTTCTCCTGTCCTCAAGGGAGTATGTACATGTAAAAGACTGTTTATGTCTAGCAAGAGTTTGCATATTTTTCAAGACTAAGACATTGAAGTGCTTAAGTGAAGTACTTGATATCTGTTTGTCACCTGTAACTTTATCTCTTCTACAAGCTTGCTTTTCACATTTAATAAACTTCCCAACTTCACACTGGGCAGGATAGTCTCTCGTCCAAAGTAAAAGCAAAACACGAACCACAATGTCACCAGCTGAGAGACCAGGAAAGTCACCAACATATTCCACATTGTAGCCTGAAGTCAATCATAAGCATACAGTATATCATACATTATAACCCACCCATTAATTTTCGATTGATTTTATTGGCTATTTTACGTCACGTGGTATAAATCTCTGGACAGTTATCACGCAATAACCCCCGCCCGAGTCGATATTTGTCCTTCGATTTTTTCCGTCGAAGAGAAACATAGTCAGCACAAGAATTTCAACTTTTCTTTTCTTTTATTTAATATGGAAGGAAACCAAACTAGTGTTACTGAGTCTAGTGATGGTGACATTAAAAAGCTGATGGCAAGTGCTGTTCAGGAAAGTACATAAAAGTCACCAAAATACACTGTCAAAGTCTTTGAAGGTGGATGGAGTCACGAGTAGACTTTTAATATTTAGTCCTACGTAAATTTAAACCGATTCATTTTATATTACAAAATAAAGAATTTATACAATGTAATAACTAACTATAAAATAAACCAACTGTTCACATCCGACTTTAGCGTGGAGGAAGGAGAGAAAAATTCCAGTCGCACTTGAAATCATGGAGCCGGCAGAATTGTCAACCATGTTTAAACCTTTTTTACGCAGAAGCCAGAAAATTCAGTGGAAGGAAAACCATACAGTCGCAACACTGTGAAAGCCAATTCGTTCCGGGCTGGACAGATTTTTTTTTCTGGTTCCCTTTAAAGAAAGCCGTTTGCCATTATTTGGGATAAGTATTCAAACCGGCAAACGAATCCATCACTGAAAGATCTTGCGCGACAGGAATTGATTTCTTTCACAAAACACCAGTGTCCAATTTCTGGCGAAGACCTCGAAGTCCTCTATGCCATCAGCTTGGCCTGAATGCTCCACAAAGTTTTGCAAATTCATTCTCTACTTTGGAAAGAGAGGCTGTGAAAACCAACGCGAGATGAAACCCGATGACCTTTAGCTCAAAACAACAACAACCGGCTGAAGTACTTCATCTCAAGCGAGAGAGCAACGAAAAATCAGTCTACCTTCAAGTGCTACAGATTTTACACATTCTGTGTTTCACAGATGTAAATTCTGAGACTGAAATACATTTCTTTCTAGTCAAGTTTATGAACAGTACGTCGGAAAATATGAACCAAAAGCGCCAAGTTTTTGAGTTTTTGATCCAAGGGGCGTTACGAAGAATTAATTTCACATGACAGCTTGTCAAATTTGGTCCAATCAAAGTGGAGATAAGGTTAGTTAAACCAATCAAATTTACGTTGCTCCCTCATGTCAATCACGCGCATTCGCCATCAGATCACCAATGGCTTTTTTACCAAGTTTACGAGCGTTTTTTTGCGAACTGAAAATTAATGGGAGGGTTATAAAATAAATAAACCCCTTTCTGGCTTGCTGGTATGTCGGCTGATAATGTCCTTGGCTGAGAGATTGTCCTCAAAATTTCACATCTGCCCTCGAAGCTTCGCTTCTCGGCCAAATGTTTATTTTTCGGACAATCTCTCAGCCGCGGACATTATCAGCCGACATACCAGCCGCCTGAAGGGGTTTATTTACTAAGTATGTCAAATTGCTATGCTTGTACTGATCTTATGAATTATAATTAAATATCTTTTTCTCATTCAACAATGTGGGCTGACAACCTGGTGGTGGTGGTTCTTTTTTTTTGGGGGGGGGGGAGAAGGGGGGAAAGGGAGGTTTGAACCAAAAACCTTTTTATTTACAATATTATTATGATTATTACAAAATCCATGTTTTGTATGTAGGTTGTTCACACAAGTATTTCAGTTAATTCAAATCGTAATAAAAACAATTCAGGTTACAATACCTTCAATAAAAATGTCCTCAATCTCCGAGATTAAAGGTTCTAGAAATGGATCCAGGGTAACTGGCGTCTTTTTTGGCAACAGGGTAACTTGGTACAAAGCCAACGACATAAACCTCCTCAGCTGCACTACGGTCTTCTTTGCACATGTTTCCTATGGAAATCTCGATGGCTCCTGTCAAGACAGTTCAAGGCAGTAATTGAACAGTCTCCACAAGTTTATTGCAAATGTAAACTTATTTCAGAAGACTAATGACAACTATTTGACTTAAATACCAGCCACTGCAATTAAATCTACATATGTAGCAAAGTTTGAACTTAAAGAGAGCATGGAGAAAGACATTTCAAGGTTGAAAACAATAATGAAAATTTGCCCCCAGATTGTTAAATAAAAAAACAAATGAAAGTGTAATCAACTTTAGACTTTTATTTCACTTCACTCACCACAGCTGTGTTGACCAGGGGAACCAAATGGCTGCCAGCCATCCCAATGACCAATGAGGGCGATATTTCGAGGCTCCCCTCTAGCAAATCCTGATAGATGATTGGTTTGGTCTCCACATTCTTCGCACACTACCGAGTACACTCCATCTTGTTCAGCAAAAGCTTTAACTTCCTCCACACTAATAACATTGCCACAATATTTACATTTGTAAGGCAGCATCCATTGGGAATTGGGGTTCCAGAACCATGACAGCTCGTTAAAGCGGCTCCCATCCCACACTTCCTTTAATTCCAAATTTGCACCTGTTCCACTGATCCATGCCTCTTTATTTCTCCAGTGAGCTAGCATTTTCTCACACATGCGAACATCTGAAAACCATGTCTTGATCTTGTCTGAAAGTCCAAGGTAATAATACTTGATTGTTCCACTTTTTCCACAATGTCTGCATTTAGCATTAGGGCCCATAACATCATATTGACCTGGGTGACTTTCATCAAGACATATTGCCAATTCTCTTGGTCCCTTGTAACCAAACTCCTTGAGCAGCTTTTCAGTATCTCTCCAATTCTTTGGCCAGAGCGATTTAAGGCTTTGATCATTACGACAAAACATGTCCTTAGAAAAACGTAACACATCCTCAATATCATTTATTGAACCTTGCATCTGATTGACAATCATGAGCGCTCTGCATATGGCAATTACAATTTCTTTCTTTAATTCGAAATCATCTAAACTTTCTTCTTCTGGCTGCTGGGCTGCTGCTGTTAAACAATTCTCGTCAGTGTTTGAGCCAAACAAACTGCTGCTACTATGAGTCGTAGTGGCAGGATCGTCATCAAAATTGTCCTCGGTTTCATGGTCCACATTACCCTCATTGAAAGAATTGGCCTCTAATTCTGTAGGTTTAATTCAAATTTAATTAAATAATTGAATTGATCATTTGGCAGATTGCTTTGTGCAGTTTATTTATGTGATTTCAGAGATGGATATTTTTCCGTTTTTCCAAATTTTAGATCTTGCTCAGTAGGGTAAACAACTTTCCTCTGCAAGCTAGATTATCAGCAGTCCCAAAATAGAAAAAAACTGGGAGAGTACATAGAAAAAGAAAGTTTGATTCATCATATCAGATTAGCTTCAATGTTCAACATGTCGCATAGATAAAGCAGGGCAGGAAATTACATTTATTTGCTGAAAGGCATGTAAACAATGATGATTTCTCATAATCCTTTAAATCTCCATAGACCTAAACCTGTGTGTTGTCAGCAGTTTTATAATATATAACCATCAAGCTTGAGGAATCAAGCTAAAAAGTAGGCGAGATGCCTGATTAGTCACCTACATGTATGACATCTAAAGATCTATGATGTCTTTGAACAGTTTACCTCTCTAACATCTAGCAATCAATTCTAGCAAAATCCACAAGGATTATAGAGGTGTTCATAGCAAACTTACTGATTTAAGCTTAAAGTTGAGTCGTCCAACTCTGTATCTATGGCTGCTTGTTGTTGCCAGTGTCTGTACTCAACGGAAGACGAGACGGGTTTACCCTTACAGGAACTGCAAGGGCAGTGAACGTGAAGGTAAGAAAGTTCATTGCATCGACAGCGGATGATCTCCCTACGTTCCCAACTCCTTTTCAAACCAACAAGAATAAAAAAGAAGACGCTACATTCACAGAAAAAAAAAAACAGACTGGCAAATTAATTCGTTTTCATTGTGGACTTCAAGACGAACATCAAAAGAACAAGTGAGAGGACAACCTCGTTTCCAGGGTCCTCTCTTGGCCCTGGGAACACCTGAAGCAAGTCACATGCACATGTCTGGTTCCAAATTTGGACATAAAGGCGACGAGTTATTTTCGCGCGTTTCCCGCTCTCAATCTATTTTATCTCTGG
>OZ026596.1:42444357-42567357 GCA_964020085.1 Micromussa lordhowensis
GTTTTTTATTTGTTATCCATTCATGGTTTATTGACAGAAATCAATAATGGGAAGTTGTTCAAAGCCAACATGTATTTTGACTAATTCCCATAAAACACCACAATGGGAAGTTGTTTAAAGCCAACATGTATTTTGACTAATTCCCACAATGTTTTTTGTTTGTTATCCATTCATGGTTTATTGACAGAAAGCAATAATGGGAAGTTGTTCAAAGCCAACATGTATTTTGACTAATTCCCACAATGTTTTTTGTTTGTTATCCATTCATGGTTTATTGACAGAAATCAATAATGGGTAGTTGTTCAAAGCCAACATGTATTTTGACTAATTCCCATAATGTTTTCTATTTTTTATCCATTAATGGTTTAATTGACAGAAACCAATAATGGGAAGTGTTCTGTTTTACCATGAATGTTTTTTAAATGTTTTTTTAGATGGGAAATACCATTTCAAAAACCATTCACGGTTTTTTGGAAATTTTTCCTGTGTATTGTTGACAGAGTTTCTCAGTCTGTTAAATGCGTGATCAGTGTAAACGAAATTGTAACTGAATGTGTACTAAGTGATTTTATTTTGTACATTTCAATTATTAATAGTATCTTGTCATTTTGATGCTATTTAGGACGATTTTGTTTAACTTAATTGTTTTCATTGACTGTGGCCCTCAAATTCCAGGAAATGTATCCAGAGGCTATTTTCAGCTTATCAAACATATTGTAAACATGGTTCGTACAACTTCAGACAAACAAAATTCAATTACTTTTCAAGGACTTTTCAAGGACAAAAAATGGTTCATAACCAAAACACTCAACTGAGTCATTTACAAGTGTTAGATAGTCCAGGCTTCGTTGACGAGACCATGGCGTTGGTCTCTGTACTACTGAACATTCTGTGAAACGACCAAAGTCACTGGCTATTTGACAGCTTCTACTAAGTCTAAACTACAGAAACAAAATGATAACTACAGATAAGTACAGATCCAACAATACTGAAATTCTTCATAAAAAGCTTAGCAAAACATTTCAGCAGCCTTTTAGAGATTCTAACTTTCCATTTAGTTTGTCTTCAAATTCTTGCAGTTGAATAGTCTTCTCTGAGGCTGCCTTTCTGAGAGCATGCATTGGACTTGGTGACAAGAGTCAGCTGCCCAGTCATCAGCAGAGACTGGGTTGAACTCGAAGTTGCAGAAGTGTTCCTTTTGTGTTTCTCGCCTTTCGTATGAGGCTTCAAAGTGCTTTCTCCCATGGGTTCAAAGTCGATCACTTTGTTACGAACACAAAACATTGCCTTGTGCTTGTCGCCTTTGAATTCTTTTGTACAGCTTAACTTTGCATCACTTAACCATTTACCATTGAATACACATTTGCCCATCGCTCATTTAGATTGGGAACGAAGGGAAATGAAAAAATTCTCGACCAAAACATAGTCAAACCACTATAAACCCACAGATTCTCATAGCTATTTGTTGTATTCATCTTCACATCCATCACACGTCAAGAATTCTATTCCTTATTCTCAGTTTCTTAGACTTCGTCGCCTTTGTAGTGAGGACTCTGATTTTTCCTTTAAATCAGAGGAAATGTGCAATTTTTTCGACAAACGTGGATATCCTGCCTCTGTTGTTCAAGCAGGCCATCATCGTGCCCAACAAATTGATCGGCAGTCAGCATTACAAACGTCTCAGAAGGAGAATAATAATAGAATTCCGTTCACCCTCACATTTCACCCTCACAATCACGCAGTAAAATCCATCATTCTCAAAAACTTTAAATTACTTCAAAATGATCCCGATACTGGTAGAATCTTTTCGCAACCGCCATTAATTTCATTCAAACGCGACAAAAACATAGGTAACTTTTTAGTTAGAAGTGCATTCAAAACGAGTGAACAACCTGGAACTTTTAAATGCGCACGCGCGCGATGTAAAACATGTCCTTTCATTTACAACGTTGAGAAATTGTCGGGACCCAAGCGATCCATTAAGATCACAGATCAATTTACCTGTACCTCAGCCAATGTCATCTACTGTATAACTTGCACTCTTTGCAAAAAGTTATATATCGGCGAAACAGGTAGACGACTAGGCGACCGTTTCCGAGAACACCTTCGCGACGTAGAGAAAGACGATAAAGACGTTTCTAAACCGGTTGCTAGACACTTTAATCTGCCGAATCATTCTAAGCAACATATGGCAGTCTGCGGCCTCTCCCTACATCAAGGAGGCACAGAAAGCCGCAAAACTCTTGAACAAAGATTTATTTTTCAAATCGGCACTCTTAATCCTCACGGTATCAACGAACGCTTTTCATTCAACTAATACATTCTGTTGTTTTTCACGTTGCCAGGCACCAACCAATAGCGTAGCTCCACATTTCTGTATATAAACCACACACAACCCACAATTCCTTGATTCGCTCCGACGAAGGGCTAACGCTCGAAACGTCAGCTTCCGAATCTCTTTACGGTGGACAATTCACATTATCAACCCAGTTGATAAAACCAAATTATCTTATACACTATATGTTCATGCTGCCCGTTAAAACAAAAGCACACGGTGGACCAACCCACATGGGAGGCCTAGGGCATGAAATTAAGGCACAGATGCAACTTATACCACTCATGCTTTATACCGACCATATTCGCTTTTTGTTAGTCGCTAGTGGACAAATTTTCCATAGCACGATTTATCAGAAAAGCTATAAGGCGCACACAAGTTGCTAAATTCCAAGGACTTTTCATGACCTACTAAAGAAATCAAGTACTTTTAAAGGACTTTAACCAAATTCAAGGACTTTTCAAGACGACTGTTAAAATTTAAGACCTTTTCAAGATTGTACGAACCATGTGTAAAAATAAACTAAAAAACGTTGTTGGTGCTAAGAAATCGTACTTATATTTATACACAATTTGATGCCAAGAATGCTGGAAATAGCATTTCAGAGCTACTAGATTTCAAAATTTTCTGGGGGGGCATGCCCCCAGACCACCCTAGCAAAAGGGGTCTTGCGGCCCCTTGTCAATACCATCGCCTACTATTCTCAAACTGGCTGCCTACTTCAAACTTTATTGAAACCCGTGTTGTTGTTAACAAAAATTGAGTATATTTATTTGGCTTTTAATAAAATCTGACTTTAAATAAAATCCATCTTTTTTGTTTTCATTTTTATAAAATCCGTCTTTTTTTAAATTTTGTTTTTCAATAAAAGCCATCTTTATTCATTTTGTTGTCTATAAAATCCATCTTTTTCGTTTTAAAGGGGAACTTTGGTCCAAATCAAGACACATATCAAAGGAACGGCATGGCATCCCTGTTTAAAATTTTGTCATCTCCGTTGTCAGATTTTAAGAAATGGCGACAAGATTTGTTATTGAATTGCGCGTAAAACACGATTAGAAATCCGCCATCTTGGAAGGTGATTGCCTGCTCAGAAGCCGGTCAGCGCACTGTCGAGTGACGTCAAATCGTCAAAGTAATTTGATCTTTGCGCGTCTTCCAGTTGTGTAAAGTAATTTCCATGAGCGAAAGTTGTAGTTTACTGTAAGAAATATTACTTTATCATGTCCGGAATCGAGGCTAATTCGAATACTTTCGACGAAGAACAAGATGGCCAAGGGTTTACTATTCAGCCGTACCAGTTTGAGCCACGTATAAACTCGGATGCAGCTGACACAGACAATGAAAGCCGCTCGGGCGACGAAGACATCGAGGGGAGTGAGGAAGAAAACACAGATCCTCGACAGGAAAATTCAGACTGGTATGTAGCAATGGTTGCAATTGATCAATTTATTGTACTCCTTCAGCTGGTCACAGACTCAGTAATGTCAGACTCAGTAATGTCAAATAAAGTAAATTTAACCCAGTTGTGCCACGTTCGTTTCTTTTTGGTATCGAGGAACTGTGAACAAACTGAACATCACCTCTTTATGCTGTTTCGCTGTTGCGTTCTTACCACATGCAATTTAACGTCAACTGTTACTCAGTTAACATAATTTAACAAATGGCTGCAGAGGTTTTCTTCCCAAAGAAATTCAGAAGATTCGCATGAAATTGTGTCGCGTATGCTGCATAGGCCAAGCAAGCGAGTTTGTGTTGTTTTCTCCGAGTAGCTTCATTTCGCGTATTCACTAGCAGCAAGTTGTCCTTCTACACAAGTGTTGCTGTAAACTGAAGAAAATCTTTGGAGCCAGCAGCTCGGGCTATATGTAAAACATGCTTCTCTTGTCGAATGAATGTAGGAAAATTGAAATCGTTTATTTTTCTGACTGCAGTGATGTTTGTATGAATTATTATTACATGTATACAAGCTTTTAATACAAGCTGCACTGATTTTCACCATTTCAATGCAAATGTAACTAGTAAATATAGACCTTTTTTGTGAAAATTACGACCGCTTTTTGTGCAAATCGACTAAGTAGCATTCATTTTGAGAACATTTCAATGTTAAGCAATTTGATTTTCTGTTTTCTATAATGTAGGTGTGCGTGTGAGAACTGTCAGATCATGGAACAACCTGAAGCATGTGTTTGCTGCCAAGAAATCGAGGCAGTAAAAAATAAAATTGTTGAGGCAGTTACTAGTGGTGAATGTCAAGAGCAGCCAACATGTATTACCCAGCACCCTGGGTTTCATCCAGTGTGCATAAATAGATGGGTTCTACAAACTGCTTGGTATCAGTACAAGCAGCAATACAAAGATCCCTATGATGGGCCTGGACATAAATTATTTAGACATGTTGCTTACAGGCAACTCGCTCGATGGTGTTGGGGGATTTTGGGCAAAGAAATAAGGGTAGTCTTGCCATCATGTGCTGTTATGTGTATTCGTAGCTTCCATCCTCCACCTGGTCCAGAAGAAGAATTTACTTTCGAAGGGTTTAGGTATGCTGATGAATGACCAAGTGTGTTTGAACTATTTACATGAACATCCTAAAATAATTATGATATTATATCAATCCATAGTGATTATTTTTTTGTTTGTATAGGTGTTAAATCCTGCGACTCGATTGTCAATCTTTGGTTGTTATTGTTGTTGTTCTTCGGGTCTTGTAGCTCAAGAAAATTTTGTTTTGCTTTACAATTTTTTGGTTTGATTTGTATAATGGTTCTGAACAATTTTACCGATACTTTTTCTTGCCAACAGAGGCAAGACCTCTTAGACAAATGCAGCTTTTCTCAGTCCAGTTCAACTGGCCGGAGAATAGGGTTCTGACCTGGTGTACCGGTTCACAAGGGAATAACCATTCTTCTTTCTTTGTTTAGGAGTCATTGGTTAGCTGTTGTGTATTGTTTGGTCCTTTCTAGCGGCTCTTGTGAACCGGTACACGAGGACAGAACAGAGAATAGTTTTTAGCGGTGACCTAACCTGTCTCAAAAGTGAACAGTTAGTTACATCTGTTACCTCTGCTGTTAATACTACGGTACTTTTATCTTGATCAGTGTTGTTGTATTAAGTCTGCCGTTGGTGGTGCAGGCTCTGAAGCAATGTTCCTTGGTAAACGAACAGGCACAGGCTGGGCAGCTCCATTCCCTTCCTCACAACGCTTGATAACTTCAGACATCAGAACAGACAAGTAGTGGTAGGATTTTTTCTCAGTTATTGGCTTGACAACCCAACGCTTGTTTGCCTTTGGAAAGCACAACTTGTAGCGTGCCTCGCCTGCCTGTTCTCCTGATTGTATCTGAGCTTGACTGCGAGCCGTGTTAGCGTTATTGTCGAGAGCAGCAAGCTGGGTTCTAGCAACCATTCCGGGGTAAGAAAAATGCTCACGTTTAGAGCAATACTTAAGAGTCAATGTCAGTAATTTTCAACCGGGCCGTGCAATAGCGAAAAAACGAAAAATCTGAAAAAAACTCTCAACATAGCCCTTGGTGAACTATTTCTAAAAATATATATTTTACCTCGATCCGATAAATATTTTGGACGTACAGAGATAAACTTGGTTTCACAGCTCTCAGACCAGATTTTAGGCGTCTGATACCGAACACCGCTGAGACCTCTTTTGAAAATCAAAACACCTTTTCCACGAAACAGCAAGTAACTAATCAAATAAAGCAGACGATAATACACATTTTGACTGTTTATTTTCTCAGCGTTAATAAAAACTGAATTTTTGACAAATTTTTCAGTATTTACAATAATTCAAAGATTTTTTGCTCCGCAAAATTCACAAAATTAAGGGCCTAAAATCATTGACTGGTACCTCGCCTGGTGTATCGAGACTTATTCCATGTGAAAAGAGCACTACTTCTTCTTGCAAAATCCATTTTCAAAACCATGGGCTACTTAAAACAAAATTTTTGAGGTTGAAAAATACACGCGGTACTTTCGTGAAATTTGAGTTCTTCGAGAACGGCGTACCGATGTCGAAAGGTCACACAAACGTAACGATAATATATTTTCGAAACCCAGCGCTTTAATAATATTTACCGTCACTCACAAACTAATGTTCACAAGACTATTTTACGCGATTTAATCTCTTTTTGAGGAAAAATTAAAGAATTTGGCCGTTTATTTTGTTTTTAGTTCTTAAGTGTACTCGGGTCACATAATATTTGTGAAGGGTTGAAGGTGAGGCGCTCGTTATCAAATCAAATTAAAAGATTTTCCAGGCAGAAATTGCTCTCTAACACACACAGGAATAACTTGAAATGGATGGCTCTTCATACATTTCGGCGGGCTTTCTGGACATTGAAGAAATCATGGACCAACAATCCGTTAACCACACCTCCGACGGTTACACAGTTGATTGAGTTACAATTCACAAGGAGACCGCTGGTCAAAGAACTATAAGGTCGATTAAGCCAAGGAAATTAAAGAAATATTTTGAATAAATATAAATTTTGACACGAGCCGCTATCACTCTAAAAGTTGCATGAAGACGACGTTACTGTTGAAATTATTATTAATTTTTCGAGGAAAACAACTGTAGGTTTGGAGCGGAGAGAAACGAAACATTTCCTTATATGGTGACACAGATAATTCTTCACTGTACAAAGATCATCTCATTTAGGTATTTATTGGATTAAATGCACTCTCATTTTGAACCTCTTTTACTTTACCTTATTTGGATTATAATATCGAAAAATACCCACGTCACTTTGAATTCAGAGTGCAACAGTCGTCAGTTACGCTGTGTTTGTTGTTGTTGTTCTGAATTATTGGACTTTCAAGAAGAGAAATACTGAGATATCGTGTTTTATCGGGATATCGTGTTTTTAATAATTGTGCTGAATGGCATTGTGTGAATACGCTGCTCAAGTTGGCGGACAATGCGGAGCTAGCACAGAAAACCCAGGCAGCTCTCAATGTATCGCAATCGCAAAATGTGACAAGGACGTAAGAAATCACCTGAGGTCTTTTGGTGCTGGTTTTGCGGAATCCACCGCAACTGAGGCAGGACTTCTTCTCCCCAGGGCAGGTATGCATTAACGCAGATCTTTGGAAATGTGAACTTGGCAGGCTTTCTGTTCAAGTGTATATATTAAGGGATTGGGGGGAGGGGCGGTGGAGTAAATGGTGTAACGATATATATATACCTAAGAGAAGTAATCATAACCCTAATTTGAAACACTGCAGTGGTATAGCATACTGTAGGGACCTTTAGATTGGACTACGAGTACGAGATCGAGTACGAGTACGAGTTTTGAATTTTAAACCAGTGACGTTTACAGAGCCCTCACTCTTCATGCTGGTTTTAGGTAGAAAGGGGAGCTCCTGGGATGAGATGGGTATGTGATGTGATAATGTGGAGCCTGCAAACTAGAATTGAAAAGTCGTACTCGTACTCGATCTCGTACTCGTAGTCCAATCTAAAGGTCCCTAATATTAATATTATTTTAGATCAAGTTTATTTCGGTGTAAAAATGCCGTAATAGTTTAACCACCTGAAAATTCCACGCCCAAGCCTCCTGGTGGACCCTGGACGAGCCTTGTGATTCTAATGCTTGGACTGAATTTAAATGAAAATATACTCTTTGAGTGGGCAATATGCATTATAAGCGTTTGTTCTCTCACTTGATATGTGTTACTGACTTCCGTGGCGCGTTTATACTACCAAAGGATTCCATATTGCAAATAGAGCGTTAGTATTCACAAGATTTTGTCGTACCCATGTCAGCAACTTGTCGTTTCCACGTCACCATCTTGCAAAACGCTCAACAAATGTTTACCTTGAATATTATTAAAACTTTCATTACTATCGTAATTTTAAGCTTTCAGTTAGCTGCTAGTGCTGTTTTTGTTGCTGCTTTTTGGCGCTAATTTTGCCGTTCAGAGAAAGGAAGAATTATGAGAATTTTCAATCGCAAAATTATATTCTTTTCTAAATGTCAGCGCTGGGTTTATTCTTAAAGTGTTCTTAAAATTTCGCACATTTCAGCCTCGATATTCCTCTAAAATGTATTCTTATAAAAAAAGTATATTTTAATGCTAACTAATGATAATCGAAGTAACTTTGTTTAGATCCTACCGCCACTTCTGTTTTTTAGGTATATTCGACATTGCCGAAAGCCATCTTAACATCTCTATTTGTCCAAAACATCGCGACGCATTTGGCATACGATGGCGTTGCCGAAAGCGATTCTGTTCTGCTCCACCAAGTTGGGCACCTCATCAGGCAACGCAAATGAAAGGAGATCGGAGCATTACATTTGTGCAATCAAAACTTATCTACAAGATGACGTCAACTCTAGTCCCTATCGGATCTCGTAAGTACACCAGTACGTATTTTAGTCAAAGTAATCTTGTAGTGAGAGGATTGTTTCTTCTTACAGCTTGAGCTTTGTTGATCGATAAGAGGCAGTCCAAATTTTCGTTTGCTCCAGATTATACATGAAAGCCCATTAATTTTCAGTGCTGTAATGTATGAATATCATACTGTTTTTGTTGTTTGCAGCAATATGCAAGCTTTGCCGTGTTTTGCTGAGTAGTCCAGATCTCTTGCCTCGATTTCCAAAAAAGGAGGCTATAGCCGATGAGCCACTAGCTGAAGAGCCATCGCCGCCAAACGAGTCCACCGAAAGTGAAACTGTAAGTCGAAGCAAAAAACCTAGATTCGTGCGCATATATAAACATATTTTTACTTTATGTGCAGTTGCTGGAAATGTAGATGGTTAAAATATCATTTTTAGACCCTATAACTTATGTGCATTGTATACAAAAGTTCTGTTTTCCGAGATGGCTTTTGCGTTTAGCTTTGAAAAAATGAGGAAATGCTATTAAATATTAAGATACAACATTTAAATCGCTGATAGTACAGACCATAGTGATATGATTTATTCATTTGTCATGTTCATAACATTATAGGATAACGCAGATGAAAGTAGCAGCACTGATGTGCTGTGTCAGGCGATGGAAAGTATCATGATCGCATCAAACGACTCAAGTCTGTACGTTCCGTATCAAACAGAAACAAGCAGAAGTGAACTTTCAAGTGATAGCAGAAGCAGCTCAAAGCTCAGTCTTCGCCGAACGAAGCTTAACGAATTCTTGGCTAGCAGTGGAAAGTCTACCCTAACACAACAGCGGAAACCCTGGGCTAACCTGTTAGGTAGGTCAAGGCATGTATTCGTCAATAAAGCAAGAGATGCAGTCGTGGCAGCCCTGGAAGTGATTATTCCAGATGATGCTGGCGGCCTGTGGGAAGCATTGAAAGAGTCCGGTGAAGTTGAGAGTGCTTTGGGTGTATTTTCTGAACCCCACCCTGCTGATGATAAATATTTGAAGTCCCTAGCAGAGGCATACCAAAGTGCATCCAGGTGGGACACGCGACGACAAGTTCTCTCCGTCATGGCCGACCTTGTGCCATACAGTCTTGTCCAGCGATACCTGCCTGGTATCACGGAATATCGAGTGAGGACCGCACGAGAACACGGAAAAAAATATGGGCGTGGCTCAGCTGTGCTCCTGTCCAAGAGCCCTCGTATGCGTGTGAACTATATTCAGTTAGACCATTTCCTAGAATTTATCACCAGTCCACACGTAGTAATAGACCTGCCTTTTGGCCGAAGACTACTTTCCCTGGCAGATGGAAGTCTTCTCGAAACGCCAAATCTCATAAGAACAATGATACCAGAACGAATTGTGGCACAGTATACTCAGTACTGTAAGGAAGTCAACTTTACGCCGTTCAGCAGATCAACCATGCTGCGTGTCTTGTCCTCTTGTCCTGCAACGGTACGAAAATCACTTCAGGGGCTCGATTACATAGCGGCAGACGGCGGGAAGGCTTTCGACCAATTGATTGAAATGGTACTAAAGCTAAATAATGATGACAGAGTATGGGTAAGCCGCTTGCAGAAGGTGCTGAAGGAGGCAAAGCAGTACATCAAGGGCGATTATAAAGTATGGAGGACAGTGATATTATAGCCTTATAATCCCTGTCCAAATGTTTAGTAAACATATTTCGAAAGTGTGTAGTTATTTGTATGTATTTTGAGGAAGAATTTTAGCGATGGTATAGTTAGGCGTAGAAAAATATACACAGTCATTACCACAATAGACCTGTACACGAGTTTAACCCTGCCTTGAACACCACGGGAAGGGATTCTGCTAGTAGTGCAGAGGGAGAGGGGTATATAATGGAAAGCAACTGCCAAAATATTCAAAATCTAAGAAATGTAGGGTTTATTGAAAGTTAGTTCCTCGGCCAGTCAGCCAAGCAGTCAAGCAGTCAGTCAGTGAGTCAGTCAGTGCGTGAGTGAGTGAGTTAGTCAGTCAGTCAGTCAGTCAGTCTGGAAGTCAGTCAGTCAGTAAGGAGGTTATCTTTTTTATCTTGTATGTATCATTATTATAAGTTTATGCTTTCCGTTGATCTTTACATGATGTCATGACGATGACGTAATTTGTTAATAACATACACTGGCATACCCTCTTACTGCAGGTGCATGTTTCAACTCATGCAACCACACCCGACCACTGCAGTAGTTACGCCCTAAGCGACTCCAAAGACCAAGCTTTTCGATCAGATTGTGCCGACAGTCATGCAGACGGGTGCCTTTCGTGTGAGGTGCTTAAGGGTGCTCTAAAGGAGATTGGAAATGCTGTAGCTGAGTCCCCACTGACGGAAGATGATCGGGATGACATGCAGTATACTTTCCGCCATGCAGTGCAGGCCATATGAGTCTTGGAAAGCGCATCAACTTCGGTCTTTGCAACAAGACTAGGCAAGAATCACTGCCCTAGAAAGTCTGGATGAGTCATCGGTACTAATAACCCAGGACTGGGCTATGAAGTGGCTACCACAAAGATACCGGGAAACTCAAGCTGACTGGTTCGGCAAGAGGGGTATCTCATGGCATGTCAGCGTAGTAGTTCGGAGGTTGGCCGGTCAACTGGAGCAGCAGACCTTTGTCCACATTTTAGAAGAGTCCAGCCAGGACGCCGATGCTGTCGTTCGAGTTCTCCAACATACACTGAGGTCATTGAAAGTGGAACATCCCGAGATAAAATCTGCGGTACTTAGACAAGACAACGCTGGGTGCTACCACAGTGTGGCAATGCTATCAGCATGCCGTCTTATGGGGACCGCAACTGGAATCCATGTCAAAAAGGTCGACTTTAGTGACCCTCAAGGAGGCAAAGGCCCTTGCGACAGGAAAGCCGCTACCATCAAGACTCATGTGCGACAATACATTAACGAGGGCCACGATGTGCTGACAGCGCACGACTTTAAAGAAGCCATGCTGTCTCATGGGGGGATTAATGGTGTTCGTGTAACCTTAGTCACTGACGTCCTCGAGAAGCCACAACAGGAGATGACAGGCCGCTGGGAGGGAATCAGTAGCTTGAACAACTTCCTCTACCAGGAGGACTGTGTCACCGTATGGAAAGCATACAACATTGGAGAGGGAAAGGTCATACCATGGTCTCAGTTACAAGGTAACTACTACAACTGAACAAAAAAGATCTACGGCAGCAGAATACACTTGTTAATAGGGGACATCTACGACACCTAAAACACTAGCTAAAATACAAACGGGTCAATTTGGCCAAGTTAAAAATGGGCGGCTTTTCCTTTTACGATTTCCTATCTACATTGCGTTCAGCAATGCACAATTAATTAATTCCTTCTCCTTACACTCTCCTCCAGATCTCAGTCGTTTTTCATCCTATGATAAAAATCATAATTCTCATCGAAAGTTTGATTTTTGGTATGTTGTCTCTTCGTGAATTCTTGCTAAACTCTCAATTTAGAAACGCTTGTATGTAAATATTATTGTGATACTATTAATTTCATTTTGTTATGATTCAGTTCCAAATCATTTGGCGGAAGGATGGAAGGCTGAGGTGTCCGAGGGTGGGTTTGTGCCATATTCTAGAGGAAAGCGCGAACCATCCGAGAAGCCTGAACACGTTGAAGGTGAAGAGGACATGGATGAGAGCATGGACGAGGAGGCAGAGAGGGATGTCGAAGGGGCGGATACAAGCTCACTGTTGTCATGTCCTGTTGAGGGATGCATACGCACCTATCAGAAGTACCACAACCTGGAGCGCCATTTGCTCTTCGGGAAGTGCAAGCTCGTTTCAGAGAAGTATAACCTTTTGGATACCGCTAAATTGGCATACGTTGAGAGAGTTCAAGAGTGCTCCACTATTCAGCCAACACTAGCTGTCCCGACCACCACTGAAGTCTCTTGTCCCTTGGTGCAAGGCTGGGCTCTAAAAGGTACGAAAAAGGCCACCCGTTTAACGAGAATCAGCGTCAGTACCTCGATAGCAAGTTCCAGATTGGACAGGAGAGTGGCCATAAAGCCGACCCTGAGAAGGTGTCACGGGACATGCGCTATGCTAGGAGGGACAGCGGTGAGAGGTGCTTCGACGTGGAAGAGTTCTTGACTGCACAGCAGATTCAGAGCTACTTTGCGCGTACTGCTGCAAAATTAAAGCACGCAGTTACTGCTCAGTCAGGGCATGACTCCATCGACGACAACGATAGCCAAGCAGCCCAAGAACAGAAAGCTTTTTCGTCTGCCCGCTTAGCAGTCCTTCACCAATGAGAGCTGTTGCATGCCATTGTCTATGACACGCTGAACATATGTTCTCTCTACAGCAGCAACAAGCTGACCAAGCTCAGTGTTGCGCAACTGAGGCTTATCTGCAGCTACTTCAACATGGACATAGAGGAACAACAATCAAGGCGAAAAGCACCTTACATTACTTTTATCTCGGATCTTGTAGGCTCCTGTTCTTGCACGAAGGTCTAAGAGTATTGCTAGCGATGTTATCGGGATGTAATATATCCTCTGATAATATTACTTGTCCCATTTGTTATATTTTGTTTTATACAATCTTATACTGATGTTGTTAATATCGGAATTATTCCATCTCTTATACCGTTCATTGCGTTCCTGAAAAATTTATTTCAACTGCGTTACGTAGAAGTTATAAATAATCGTATATTAAGGGCCGGGTAGAAAGCGAAAAAAAAAAAAATTTGCGCCCACAATCAAAGTATCTGTCAGCGGCCTCGTGTAACAGAGCCTGTAACGCATATTTCTGTTGGATTTAAACCGTCGAGAATGCTGATCCGGCGGCAGTTTTTTCAAGCCTAATGCAAGGTATGAAAGATGCTGTTCTCATTTTAAGTGTTAGAAGACCCTTAAAAAGCAATGTCGGAATGACAAAATGTTCCGATTTGATTTAATTAAGAATAAACATATCGTGACCCGTTAACACGTTACGACTCGAGGTCTAAAACACAGGAAAACTTTCAAATTTCCCCTTTAAAGATAAAGCAGTCAAGCAGAATAGTCTTGGAAACATGTGTTTGTGAGTGACAGCAAATATTATGAAAGCGCTGAGTTTCGAAAATATATTAACAATATGTTTGTGTGACCTTACGACATCGGTATGCCTTTCTCGAAGAGCTCAAATTTCACGAAAGTACTGCGTGTATTTTCAACTTCAAAAATTTTTGTTTTAAGTAGCCCATGGTTTTGAAAATGGATTTTGCAAGAAGAAATAGTGCTCTTTCACGTGGAATAAGTCTCGATACACCAGGCGAGGTACCAGTCAATGATTTTAGGCCCTTAATTTTGTGAATTTTGCGGAGCGAAAAATCTTTGAATTATTGTAAATACTGAAAAATTTGTCAAAAATTCAGTTTTTATTAACGCTGAGAAAATAAACAGTCAAAATGTGTATTATCGTCTGCTTTATTTGATTGGTTACTTGCTGTTTCGTGCAAAAGGTGTTTTGATTTTCAAAAGAGGTCTCGGCGGTGTTCGGTATCAGACGCCTAAAATCTGGTCTGAGAGTTGCGAAACCAAGTTTATCTCCGTGCGTCCAAAATATTTATCAGATCGAGGTAAAATATGTATTTTTAGAAATAGTTCACCAAGGGCTATGTTGAGAGTTTTTTTTTAGACTTTTCGTTTTTTCGCTATTGCACGGCCCGGTTGAAAATTACTGACATTGACTCTTAAGCATCATGGAGTGATAAACTTCAAGTCTGCCAGTGTGACAAAAGTCAGTAAGTTTAGCCAGATCCTTAAGAAGTTTAGTGTTCAGCACCACTTCTTCTAAAGCTAAGTGAGCTTGGCTGCCAGGCTTTAGCCAACAGATCTTCTTAGCTTCAGAAGATGGAATGTGCCTGTGGCAACACTGGTGGAAATGAGTGTTCCCTGACCACTTGTGCTTGTTAGTAATGTGATCTAAGACTGACTTCCATTTTTCACGTAAAAGATCCACATTACCATCACAGGTGATTGGAGATGGACTGTATCCAGGGAGACAGTTCCTCATAACCCCTTTGTTTTGCTTTGTTTGTGAGCTTTTTCACTACCCACTTTGAAAGATGCCAGACATCATACTGGTGTTTGATATGTGGGTGATCCTTGGCCATACAACTGCTGATGGTGACATGTCGGTCTGTTGCAATCCTGCTGATGGTAACATCATTGCTTGTAAGCAGTTCTATGCATCTAGAAAAGCCCTCTTTCTCCATTGCATTAGATGATGTACATTCAGAGACTTGGACTACATTGGATGCCACAACATCACCAGTGTCATCATCCATTAGGGTGTAAGTTCCATATTTTGCAGAATGACCTGGACTGTCGCAACGTGCATCCCCATCGAGGTTTACAACTTCCTTAGCATTTAGTATATCTAGTTGTCTCTGTTTTTCAGCTTCCCAAGCATCATTTATGACAGGGAACAAGTACTTTTTTGTGTGTCATAAAAAACACTTTCACTGAAAAACTGGAGGTTCAGACAAGAAGCAAGCCGATTGATGGCAGTAAAGGTATTACCCGTGAAGAGGATTGATGCTGCCAGCAAGAGGTTTCCTAAGGGTTTTCTTTTGACCACTGGCTGTGAATCCCAATTAATCACATGACCACTGTGGCATGTAAGCTGGACTGACAGCATGCTACCACTTGTTTTCCTTTCACATTGTGCAATGACATCTCCACACTCAGGGCACCTCTTCAGCAATTTAGAAAGACACGAATCAAAAACAATAATTTTTTTTTCATAGTCTTGAGCATTGGAGTCCCCCTCAAATTCGTCGTCGGATGGTAAATTGTAATCCTCAGTTAATAATTTAATATCAGGTAATTGCCAACTGGGGTCCAGGTCGTCATCATCATCATTACCATCATCATCACCATAAGTACTGCCACTCTCGTAATCACTAGCACCGTCAACATTGTCATTAATGGTTGTAACTTCTACCTCATGCAGTGGAGGTGGGGATGTAGCATTAAAGTGGTCATCCTCGTATGTAGGGAAAATGACATGAGGGGGAGCCTGCATAGCATAAGTGTGGTCATTTTTAATTTTCCATTCTTCTGCTTGCATTGGGAGGGAGCCATCATCGTTTGACACCTCTGTGACATTGGCAGTAGGTGGTGCATCATTAACACAATCCGTTTGGGTTGACTTATTTCTAAGGGTAATGGGTCCAAAGCAGCACTGGATTCCAATATCAAACTTCCATGGCCTTTCAGAACAGGGTTCCAAAATGTTTCAATAATGATGGATTCCTCATTACTTATTACTTTATCAGGTGAAGTATTCTCATTGCTTTTGGCAGCCTGTAATAGTTCTGCAACAGCCTAATAGAATTAATCAAATTTACAGTTTTAAATGAAAACCAAACTTATCTCAACAGATAGTATTAAGACAACCCTATTTTTCGCCCTTAGCACTTCATTATGGAACTACATGTTCTACGAAGAAAACAAGTAACATTTCTTTCAAACACAAGGGATATATAGTCTCTGTCAAGTTTATTAGTAAATGAACTCCACTACACTAAAAAAGCAGGAAAATCAGTTGCCTTTATTTAGAAAAACAAAAGAGTATAGCTTAAAATTACAAGTCACTGTTAACACATGCTTTGATCTGTCAGTGTTATTTAGCAAGATTAAAAAAAAAACAGTAAATGTAAATTCTGAAAAATGAAAATCCTCCCGATGAATAAAACATTGCAGTGCATAGCGTGGACCCAAACTTAGTCAGACAAATAACCCAGGGTAATTGCCTTGTGAGAAGGCACCTTAGAGAAAAAAAGCTTATGGCAATACAAAAAAAAAATAAACCACTAACTTCCTGATGCCTTCGTCAATCCTGGCGATTTTCGCTTGAAGGTCGAGGCTTTTTGGCCTCTGGAGAATACTTAAATTCGGACGGTACAGCGTCTTCCTTTAGTCTGCGTTTGCACTTCTGAGTAGTGATCTGCGATCGAAGATTCATCTCAAAACAGCTTGGCAAGAAGTGTTCACTGCAAACATAGCTGTATTGCACTTGAGGCATATTTGAGCGTCGTATTCTATCTAGCCACGATTTCCTTCGCTGTTTGTCCGATGGGATTCTGTGGTAGGTTACGTCTTCTGTCTTTGCTGAATAATTGTTACAGCCAGGGACACAGCAGTTCACCATTTTCTTCGAAATACTAAGACAGAAAGCCTTCTAAAAGTTAAAAGATTTGAAAAGTGACTGTATCTTGAAGATCCCGCTAAAAACCTTTTGATGATATTATGTCACAACATACTGCGGCTCGTATTCTTCCAAGATGCCGGAATTCTAATCGCGTTTTTTGCTCGTCTTTCAGGTAACATATGATGGATAAAACAAACAGTTAGTTGAAACGGTTATCAAAAATTGAAATAGAAATTACAGGCCAAAAATACAAACTAACATCAATTTTACCCCGGAGTTTCCCTTTAAATTCCATCTTTTTTTAGTTTGATTTCTTTAAAATCCGCCTTTTTAAGTTTTTAATAAAATCCATCTTTTAAGTTTTTGACTAAAATCTGACTTTTATAACTTTAACTAAAATTCGACTTTGATAACTTTTAATAAAATCCAACTTTTAAGTCATAAAAAGTCGTGTAAACACCGATTGAAAACAGTTGGAGAGAGAAAGGTCAAGATGAAAGATGATTTTTACCTTACGTTACCAAGTCATAGCAGTTTGGCTGAATTTCCACACAATGTCAGCAGCAATTTCAAAGTCTGGTAACCTAAACTCATTCGGCTGACCAAAGGAGTTTGGAAAGTGGCTTTGTCAAGTATTTCGTTACCAGATCCCAAGAACGTGTTACCGTCCTGGTTAACAGACGATGTGGTATTGTTTACTGTCACGTGTTATTATTCTGAAAAGAATAATACATCAAATAAAAGCGGTTTTCAAACCGATGTGAAATTACCGCATATTGGTCGCCATGTGGACTTGACGTCAATGAAGTTACACAATTGTCTTAGAGGTTTGATCCTACACATGGAAAAAATTATCATTGAAAGCCGATTGTATCCTGGATGGTTAATTGGTTCCAATAATAAAGTGCTATACCCCAAGTTTATTGTGGAAGATGAACAAATTACACTGGATACCTCCAAGATAGCATTGGCGGACATTGGAAATGACGGCATGTATTATCCTGCCATACGGATTAATAAAAAGTTAGCTTATGAATTAGGGTGGTTTGAGGACGATCTGGACGAATCAGACCCCCAATTTGCTGTCAAGCTAGGTCCTAATCTCTGCATCAAAACAAACGGTTATGAGATTCCTAGAACCAGTGACATTAAATCAGCACAGAACGTCACGCATTCAGACAAATATTGGATTATTCCCCGATGGGCCGACGAAGTTTGCAGGATTATATTCGTTTGAGTATGGATGTCAGTTGGCGATTTATAAATTTGGACTATGCCTTTGAAAACGTATTTGGACACAGTACGCGCCCCTTGTATGTCTGTTCAGATGTAAGCGGTTCGGGCTACGGACCTCCTCTCGTGATAAAACAGAGAAAACGGAGAAAACAGAAAGGTGGCGTTGTACCTTTAGCAGCGGCGGTCCCAGCGCTCATTGCGGTCGGAAAAGCAATAGGCTTAGCTGTGGCAGGAGGGGCTGCAAGCTATGGCGGTCAAAAAGCCATGCAAGCCCTATTTAAGAAAGCAAAAAAACGTAAACGTTAATTCATCATGGTGCATCAAAAGAGAACAGAGTAGTAAAACGTAGGAGAAGAAAGAGACAGCGAGACGGTGCATTATTTCGTAGAAAACCAAGACTCATAGATAAAATCGCCAAAGGGGCCAGTATGGTTCTCTCGGGACCTGCACCTACTTTTATGACTTTAGGGGCCAAATTAGCTGGACAAGCACTTAAGGAATCATGGATAATGTGAAATACTATAAACGCTCACGTCGCCGATAGAATGTCAAAAAAGATGGAGCAGCTGGAAGGATTGCACGCCTGCTATCATAAACAGTGGTGGTGTCACTTACAAATGTTCCTTTACTTTAAACGTCGTCACACCTTGTGTAACATGGTCACGCTTGTGATGTTGGCACTAAGTATTGTCGTGGGCAGCGTGTGAAAAGAAAGTTTTGCCATGGTGGGCTTGACAGCGGCAGCAGCCTTAGTCAAAGGATGGAGCGATTTTAAGAAATATTCACACAAGATGGCTATGTCTCGATTTGCTTACACAACCTACGAAAAGACTTTAATCGAACTCAACAATTATGCAAGGACCCATGAATTTGATATCAACACCTTCTTGGTTAAAATGCAAACACTCGACGACATTACAACTGATTTTGCACCGCCGGTCTTTGAACGTGTTACACGCTTGTATTATGACAAGTTTTAAAATAAAAGGCAGTTACCATCCTTTGTTGTTGTCATTGTCATCATGAGTTTGTTTCAACATCACCAAGGATTTTTGCAAAGCCTCTTACGGGAAGCCAATGCAAAACGGCGAAATTTAATGCTCGAGCTCGCCAACAAAAATCAATTAAATGCGCTCAGCGAAATGGTGTTGAATGTCATGAAACAAAACCTGCCCATTCAACCGAAAACCATTCAAAAATTAAAACGTTAAGAATGTGTTGCAAGCACTAAGGCTACGTCAAACGTCGCTAAAACGAAAGCGAGAACAACTCAAGAAACAAACAGGGCGAGGATTCTGGCAAGGTTTAAACGAATGCTACACAGCATGTTGCGCTTAGGAAGAGATAAAAACGGATATCCCACCAAAGGTATTGACGTTGTTCCAGAACGTCCTAAACTGTCAACATTGATGACATTATTGCTAGAAGCAAATCGAAGAGAGGAAAAAGAACGCGAACGAGCTAACTATTGGCATCGAGCGTATCACAGGCTAAACCAAGACTATATAGCACTTCAGTTCAAAGATCTATGTTCAGACTGTAAACAAGTTAAAAAAGAAACAGACCCAGGGGAAACCTACACGCTTTGTGACCACTGTAGTTATAAGGGATATACAGGCAAGAGACTTTAGGAAATTTTGGAAGCAAAAGAAAAGGAAATCAGTTACTGGCAAGACTGTTACGAAACACATTTACAACATGAATGAAGTGATCATGGTCCCGTCAGAAGAATTGAATCGACTGTCGAATTATTATCAGGGTAAAATCACGGAAAGTGCGTTAGTCAACAAAGCCGGACGATTGGCGGCCGAACAACAATTAATTTTAGAAGATAAGAGTATCCCTGCTCAATTATGGTGGGGCCATTCAGGACATCAGCGAGGAAGCCATCCTTTCTAGGCTCCACGACTTCAACTGCGAATGGCTGCAGCGGCCAAACATAGCGCTGTCAGAGATGGCCCAGACCCTAAGGGAAAACTTTCCTATCCTGGCAGCGCAGACCCCCGGCGTCCTGGATGCGGATTTTGTAGACAGCATTTTGATGCACTTCCGGCCACTCAGCACGCAGCTCTCTCGCCTTGATAACAAGGGACAAGAGCACAAGTGAGCCTGCCACCCGAGAGGACGTTGTGGCCCTGATGAAGACCATAACTGGAGAGCCAGACCTGGAGGAGCGCCTGAGGGAGGGCCTCAATGCTGCTGGTGCCCTATTCATGACCTGCGTGCACCTGCTCGTCCCTCTCACTCTAATGAGAAACCCACAGGAGTTCGCCGACAAGGCGCGCCGCACACCAGCGAACCAGAAGTTCAAAGACGACCCAACACCTAGACGCATGACCAAGACAGCATGACCAAGAAACACAGGCTGGTGCCTGGCGTCTGCATTTGGGAGGCTGTCGACGAGGAGGAAGAAGAGTCCCAGCTGGCTACCAGCTCCCGCCGGGCCAGAAACACTGCAAGAAGTCTTCCCAGTGCCTGGGAGGAGGAGCCAGACAGCGCTCGGCCAGACAGCTCCCAGCCTGCTGCCAGGAGCCGCACAGTCCACTGGACCTGCGCCACCTTCCAGACGGGGCAAGAGACCGGCGCGAGGACCACTGACCTCCACGCCGGTAAAGACGTCCACTAAAAAAAGGCGAGTAGCTGCACCTCCCTCTTCGTCCTCCTCCTCCTCCTCTTTGAGAGAATCTGACGAGGAAGAAGGCCGCCCCCTGTCTTCTGCCAAGGCTGCCAAGGCCTCTGTTTCCCGGGCCCAGCCAGGCCAATCCCTTACTGCAGAGTCTGGTACCAAGGCCAGCTCCAAGAAGACAAAGAAGAAGGCTGTCTCCTCCTCGTCCTCCTGTTCGTCGTCGTCTTCGGACTCATCGGACCAAGAGGGCAAGCAGTGCAAAGCGGCAGCTTCAAAAACGCAAAAGGAGTCAGCAGGTCAAGGCAAGAAACCCTGCCAGCAGACTGGCAAGTCCCCAACCTCGGCTAATCAAAAAGCAAAAGCTAAGGCGGACAGCAAGGCCAAGGAGCCGGCCAAAAACAAAGACAAACCCGCTGCCAGCAACACCCTCGAGGATGATGTCTGGGGACAACTAGCTGCAGCCGCTAAGAAAAAGTAACTCTGCCCAGACCACCTAAGGCATTCAAACAAGCAAGGCAAAGTTACGGTGAGCTTAAACGAGACTTTTACATCACTTGACAAAGTTGCGGTTATTTGACAATTAAGCTGGACACTAACAGTGCCATTAACACTGAACACTACGGATCCTTACAAAGCTGCGGCAACTCAACGCAAAGCTTTCTTTGCGGACATTCTTTTCTCAGACAGAGTTTTTGCCCTAATCTGCCACCGGTGATGCATTGACATGTGCAGAAAGCGCCATTAAGATCCGCTCGGAATTTTAATACCGTTTTTGGCTTCCCTTGGCAAAAAAAAAAAAATAGCGTGCCTGGCCGCTCGACAGGAGGGCCACTCGCACCCCCAAAACCCTGCTTCCAGCACATGTTACGCTTTGGCCGGTTTACAGAAATATGCATGTTCTAGGAAAAGCTAGGATAAGATTTCTCAACATTGTCGCTCGGAATTTTAATACCGTCTTGGGCTTCCCTCGAGCAAAAAAAACATGGCGTGACTGGCCACTCCACAGGAGGGCCAGTCACGCCCTCAAAACCCCGCTTCCAGCGCATATGTCACGCTTTCGCCAGTTTTCAGAAATATTCATGTTCTAGGAAAAGCTAGCATAAGATTTCTCAACGTCGTCAGTTAGACTTAAGTTACAATAAAGTATAAGAAAACGTATTTTTCTCGTCCTGTCATCTTAATATATGTTTGGCTGCAAAGGAGCCAGAATTTCTTAACCCCTGGAAAGGGACTTGGTCTAGACATGAGGCGTCTCCCGACCCAGAGGTCTATTAGAGGGCAACTTAGATGGGTGGTTCAGGGGTGGGTAGATCGCGTTCTTGCTCGAGTAGTATAGCAGTATTTGCCAGACTCATCTCTTACTACTTGGGTATTGTGAAACGAAATCTCAATTGAAGAAATGTGTTGTTATGTATGAGAGCAATGTATGTCTCACGCCACAAAAATGAAATTCATCAAGAGCGCGAAAACGGAGCCAGGAAGGTGGCCTCCAGTGATTGACTTTCAGAATGAGATAGTCGAGATGTATGTCAGACGTGAGGGTGTGGAGGAGGGAATGGAAACCCGGAGAGGGTGCCGTTTTATTAGATGGAATTTTGACAAAAGGTTGGGAGCAAATCAAACCACATCAATTACAACAAAATTAAGACAAAATATAAACAGAGCTTTCTTCATTCGCTATAACTATGCATATGTTCTTGTCAACAATGAAACTGGGCTTAGAATGGTCTTTTACAAACAGCAAAAAAGGGTCGCCTTGGATAAACAATTTCTCTGAAGCTGAAAGAAGGGTGAATGAACAAGAAATTAGGAGATTGAACCTTCACAGCATAGAGCGTCCAAATACGAGATGGACGTTTCTAAAATTCTCAAACATTGAAGTAAAAGCAGTGCTTGACAACCAACCTCTGTTAGGCACAGGCCCATTGCCAGACTGGTTGCGAAATCTTACACACGGACGTAAAATGTTTTCACTAGATACTTTCGCGGATAACCTGTGCGTTTGGCGCTGCATTGCTGTTTATCAAGGAGCACGTCCTGATCGTTGCACTCAAACAGCAAGGCAGCTAGCGAGAGGTTTCTTAAAGTCAGAGGTTGTTTTAAGAACCTCTCTTGATCAACTGGACAAGGTAGAGAGGTATCTGAATCACGGGAAACGACTTCATGAATGGATTGGAATAAGGGTGTACGAACCCGAACGCCAAGAAAACGGTGAAATTTTATGGCATCTCAGAAACAACCCCTTAGACAAGTTGAAAAACATCATGACGATTGGAATTTATGAAGGGCACACATTTTTGATCACAGACATAAACAAACTTGCAAAAACCTATGTATGCAATAATTGCCAGTCTCGCTTTACAAAAGCTTGTAACCTTCAAAGACATATGAAAACATGCGCGCAAGGAAGAACAATCATAGATTGTCCGAACGAGAAGGTTAAAGCCTCGCCGACAGTGTATGAGAGAGCGTTCTACGACGAGAGCCGCCAAGCTTCAAAATCAGCGATAAGCTGGCTTGAGAAAACGAGCAAGCGGCTGGGCATTCGTATTCATCACGCCATATGCGCCCATGGAGGTGAAAGGAATATACTTGGCGCTCCGGTAGACAGGTATGCCCCGAAATCTGGAACTGTCTTTCAATACCATGGGTGCTTGTGGCACGGCTGCAGACGATGTTATGCAGACAGAAACCAAAAATAGCTCACGGTAAAACGAGAAGAGCTGTACAAAGCCACAGAGGAACGAACAAAAGCCCTAAGAGAGACGGGGAACAGAGTGGTAGAAAAATGGGAATGCAATGACTAAAAGCAGACGAGAACATACCCGCACGCTATTTTCTATGATTTCGAGTCGTATCATGACAAAACGAAGAGACAAGAGGTAACAGATTGTCTTACATACAAAAACTCGCACGTGCCGATCTCTGTGAGCGTAGGCAACACTCTCGAGCGCGAGCCCACTCATATTTGCAATCCTGACGCCAAAACGCTGATCCAGAAATTGATGGAAGAGCTGGAGAGGCGAGGAAAAAAAATCCAAGCGTTAGTGAGGCAAGAGTTCATGCCAGAGGACATCCGCCATTTACCGCGAAAGAAACGTAGAGAAGTGGTGGAATGGTGCGATCAGGTGCCCGTGCTAGGGTTTAACTGCGGGCGTTACGACCTGAACTTGATAAAAGAGCATTTCGCAGAGCTGCTCGCCGACACAACGAAAAAGCTCCAGATCGCAAAAAAGGCAAACACCACGATGTTCATGAAGACAGACGGCTTTTGCTTCTTAGACATCATCAACTATCTAGGTCCAGGGACCAGCTACGAGGCGTGGGTGAAGGCTTATGGCTGTTCAGGTAAAAAGTCATGGCTGCCATATGAGTGGTTGGACACTCCGGAAAAGCTGAACTACTCTGGCCTGCCAGATTACCCGTCATGGTATTCAAAGCTGAAGGGGAGTTTTGTCTTGAAACTCTCTGAGTTCAAAGAATGCAAGAAGATATTCAAAAAGAAAGGATGAAAACCTTGGCAGACTGGCTGCGCTACTACAACGACCTGGACGTAGCACCAGGCCTGGAGGCTCTGGAAAAGATGCGAGCTTTCTACACTGAAAAAGGCATCGACATATTGAAAGACGCAGTCAGCCTCCCAGGAGTGAGTCTGCATTACCTCTTGCGCGGAACGATCGAGAGAGGTGCTGAGATGTATAGCCCTTGCAAAGAAGCATATGATATGTTGAAAACGCGATGGTGGGCGGCCCGAGCATGTGTTCAAGCGCCACCACGAGGCCGGTGTGACACCCATCAGACCCCACAGATTTACAAAAACGAAAACATGCCAACGAATTATTGGCTACGACGCCAACACACTTTACCCATCAACGATGATGAGAGAAATGCCATGTGGAAAAGAAAAAGTTGGGCACTACAGAAACCCCAAAGATGCAGCAGCTGCTCTTGTAAGGTGCCTGAAAGCAGGTACGTGGTTTGGTTTTGCAGAGGTAGACATCGAAATTCCGCAAAAGCTGTGGATGAAGTTTGAAGAAATGCCCCCGTTCTTTTTCACAAAACACATCTATGATGAGGCAGTGCCCTAGCACATGAAAGATTACATGGAGCGAACAGGACGAAAGAGAGGAGAGGGAAAGAAGCTGGTCGGAGCGCTATCGGCGCAAAAGTTGTTGTTGTATGCTCCGCTACTAAAGTGGTACGTGAAGCATGGCGCGAAAATTACGGCGGTGTATCGTACCATCGACTACCAGGCGACAAAGGCACTGAAGTGGTTCGTAGATGAGGTGACAGAGGCGAGGCGTACAGGAGACGTAAACAAGAGCAAAGCGCTGCTGGCAGACATCTTTAAGGTGCTGGGAAATAGCAGTTATGGGAAGCTCATCGAGGCCCTTGAGAGGCAGACCTCCGTAGTGTACACGAAAGATGAGAAGGTGGTCGACAGGGCGCTGAGAAGCGCGTACTTCGAAGATCTGGACAAGCTCGGGCAGGCCTATGAGCTAGAAAGCTGAAAGCCACGCATTCAGATCAGGCGCCCATTCCAGATTAGCATCGCGGTGTAACAGCTGGCGAAGCTCAGGATGCTTGAGTTTTACTATGACTTCTTAGACCGATACGTTGATTGCCGTGACTTCAAGCTGATTCAGATGGACACAGACAGCGACTACATGGCCATCTCGGCTGACAAGCTTGAAGACATCGTCCGTCCGGAGCTGCGTACAGAATTCGAGGCGACAAAGAAGCAGTGGCTGGCGTGGGACAAGTGGAGCGGGCGCACGCCAGGACTGTTTAAACTCGAATATGAAGGCAGCGGGATGATCTTGCTGTGCTGGAAATGTTACTTTGTCAATGGTGAGAAAAAGAAGTTCAGCATTAAGGGCATGTCGAAGAAACAGAACGAAATCACCTGGCAGCGTTTCACAACTAACAGCTCCTCGCGGACAAACTCGCGCTTAGGCCCACCATGCAGATAGTAAAAAACAGGCTCATCTGGTTTGGCGACAGCCTTTCCAAGCGTGTAGCCTTTCAAAGACCAGATAGGGTCTGTTGCCCTTTTAGTCCCACCCTCAAGCTCACCGGGCTGGTGAAGATAATGAACAGTGACGTTGGAGGGGAGCTTTCTTTCGTTCAATCCAACGGGCCTTGAGTAAGGAGTAGAAGGTTTTGCCACAACGCCTTTCTTTTTGAACGCATCAGCAGGGGTTTTGCCAATCAGGCAAGTGACTTCATTGTTCAGCGCCCTAACAACATCAGGAACCCTTTCGACCCATGCAGTCGACCGCTGGCCAGAAGGCAGGAGCATTTCCACGGCATACTGATGGCCAAACAAGCGCTCGGCGAGCGTGCGGTTAAAACGCTCTACAATAGCTTGGTCTCTGTGAATTTCAGTGCGTCCACGTCGAACATCTGCTTGGATTGCAATGAGGAGATGGCCGTATATGCTGAAACGTCTGAACTTGTCTGTCAATCATGTGGAAAGACAAAAAAGCTGTTTGGTACAGCATTTGACGAAGCCCAGCTCTTTAGCCAAGAAGGTTACAACGGGAAGCCCACACCTACTAGCGGATCTGACGCTCATTTGCACAAGACTCTCAAAAAATACCAAATCTTGGAAGACGTCAATACAGTCATATTGGACGGGAGAGAAGCACATGCCCCAGCGCGGTGTCATTTCCTCGCGAACTGTATCAATCAATGCAGGCGCGTCGACGGCAAGTCAATCAACTATGTCTGTTTTCTGTACGATTTCTTTCAAGCTGTTTCTTCTGAAGACTGGCCTCAAAAAGAAAAATCCTTGAGCGTCTTTCCCCCCACCTTCCAAAAACTTCAAAATCCCACCGTTGCGGGAAAGAAAGGTTTGAAAAGTGGTGGACGGAAATCACACAGTGGTGAAGCATTTGTTGTATTTTGTTTCTAATTTTGCAGGTATTTCCATGCAATGGTCGCTGATAAAGTCATCCACCATCTTCAGTTTGTCAAGAAAGGCCTTTTCGTTGAAAGGCTCGCCTCTGAGGTAAAACCGAATCGCGTGAAGGATTTTTTTGTACTCAACCCTGGCGAAGTTGGCTTTCTCGCTTTTTTTGTCGTATTTCTTGAAGCTTGCCACCACTTTTACGACGAGGCCTAAACCAGTCAAAGAAGCGAACACGATAGGGTTCAAAGTGATGCCCCCGGCAACCGCTGAGGTTATGATAGCCTTGCCCGCCACAATATTTCTTGAGGTAGTATAATTCATATATTTGAACTGTGGTTATAGATGAAAGTGAAGAATGATCCTCGCAGTGAATTTCCAATTTAAGCAACTGGAAAGAAGAAGCCTGAAAAAAATCAGGGCTTCAACGGGATTCAAACCCGTGACCTCTGCCATACCGGTGCGATGCTCTACCAACTGAGCTATGAAGCCACACACTGAATCGAATCCTGTTGAAGCCCTGATTTTTTCAGGCTTCTTCTTTCCAGTTGCTTAAATTGGAAATTCACTGCGAGGATCATTCTTCACTTTCATCTATAACCGCAGTTCAAATATATGAATTATTTCATGTATACTTACATCATTTCACTCCTCACAGGAAGAAATGAACCTAACAAATTGACCTCGCTCCCAATGTGTGGCTTCATAGCTCAGTTGGTAGAGCATCGCACCGGTATTGCGGAGGTCATGGGTTCGCCTTCTTCTTTCCAGTTGCTTAAATTGGAAATTCACTGTGAGGATCATTCTTCACTTTCAACGTCTTTGTCAGTTGAGCTGCTGATATGTGACTCATTTATCTTTTTGTTGAAACTAGCAGTCAGCGACAAACTCAAAGCCGCTTTGACTTGGTTTACGTGTCTGACGTTGGCAGCCGACAAAACGTCTGCGGCATCTGTAGACAAGTTGGTTATTTTGTTGTTGTCCATATTGAGATCATCAGTCATAGGCCTTGTTCCGTCGAGTGGCAAAAACGGTACTTACCAAGCCTCTCACCGCTTCCCTCTCTCATTGAAAAACTTGGCAATTGATAGCATCACCACCTTCAAAGATTGTATCCACAAGATAGATAATTTTCTTGCCGTTCATGTCAAGATTTCCAGTCATTGGTTTGCTTCCATCCCGGTGAAAACATAGTCTTTATTTGCTTTATCGCGGATGGTAGTGTTTTGTTTCGCTTTTTGAAGATCGACATATTCTTTACTTACAAGGTCTCTGTCATCATATAGACCATCATAGTAAGGTTCACTGTTTTTATCACATTTCCTTGTAAATCGAAATAGTTGCCCTTGGCATCTTTTTTCAAAAAAATTCTCATACTCTTTGTTGACAGCGCTTTTGAGATCTTTGACTCTGTATTCATATGGATCATCAGTTTTGTAATCATCCATCACGTCTAGATTCAATATCTTCTTATTGTTAAGATCGAAATTGTTAACAGGGGCCAATTTGAAACTGATTCCCTTTTCTCCTCGGAGACCTTGCAGGGCCTTGTGGGCCTTGAAGCTCTTGCGGACCTTGAAGACCTTGCGGCCCTTGGGGGCCTTGAGGACCTTGCGGACCTGTGGATGCCCCAGAGGGTTCGCCGTCAGGCGCGCTGTTGATGTAACCCATTATATATCTTCATCGAATTTTTTTTTCATCAATTTATGTGGTTTGTCGTAATAGAAGGAGTATTTTTTGTCTCTGGCACGGTTTAGCAGGTTGTGATAAACGCCCAGCTCGTCGGCGATTCTCTTGTTTTCTCTTGGAAGGAAATTGAAAACGCAAAAGTGGCTGCAGTTGTCTTGGATGTTTTTGGGCACCTTGTAGTAGGTCTGAGTGAGATAGATGACGCTGCATTTTCTGTGCCGGCCGTTGATGAAATAGTTGATGATGCTGTTCTGGTTGCTTTCACAAACCAGGTCGTCAAAGGCGGCAATCTTTTGGAAGGATTTCATCACCAAGCGCTTTGATGGTCTGATATCCAACGAGGGGGTCAACATTTGTGGCAAAGTCTTGCAAGAGAGCCTGATACTTGTTTTGGTGGAGGTTTTTTGAAAAGAGATAAACTCTGTCAAAAACGAGCAACTCCTAAAGCATGTGCAGCCAGATGTTTGCTTTCCCAGAATTGCTCGGCCCGCAGATCAACATCCGGAAAACATCAGCGGGTATGCAGGGATCCCCTTCCTTGTAGTCGTTTGCTGCAGAAAATTCGGGGGTCGTAATTCGGAATTTTCATTCGTTATATATTACACCCCCAATTAACATGTCTGTGAAGAAGTGGCATCGACTCGCGGAAGAAAAGGGCGAGCTCGCAGAACAAGAACGACAAATTCGTCAGAAATTCAAAATAAACAAAATAAACAAAGCGTTTGGCCAGATTTCGGGAGAAGAGCTTTTCAAACCAATCACAAAACGGCTGGATAAGGCGGTGACGAAAGACCCAGAACCAGAACCAGCTGAAGAGCTCGACTACGGAATGGATGAGTTTGACAGACTCAACCTGTTTGCTCACGATTTTAGGCCACATGCTGAAACACCACCACCAACACCAGCGCCAACACCACCACCAGAAGAGGAAGACAGTTTTGAAGATGCTGCTGTGTCACCACAGCTGGAAGAAGAAAAACGCAAAACGTGGGCAGCGCCGAAGGCTACAAGCTTTCTCAAAAGCTCCAGCGAATCAACTGATTTGGGGACAGTCAAACAACTGATCACAAAATTCAGCGGCAACCCTGAATATAGGGTGAAGAGTGGCAAGTTTCAAGGTAAATCAATAAACGATCTCGAAAAAATAAGAGACGAGATTCTTATGCGAAGAGGCCAGTTTCCGAAAGAAGCCACACGTGGCCCGTTGGATGATACCTCATGGGAGATGGAGGGCAGCGGGGTAGGCGCGTCTGATGGTGATAAACTGATCGAACAGCTATACGTGAGTCTAGGCTCGATCAGAACCGACAACATGTCAACAACACTCCGAAAACAAGTTGTTGATTTGCTTCAGCTGCTTACCAAACACGGCGCAATAAACGAATATCAGCCACAAAAGATTTACAATGATTATATAGCACCATGACATTCAACCTTTTGCTTGACTCGAACCTTGCAAGGCGGCAATACGGAATCGGTGAAAAACAAAAACAAAAAAAGACGGCTAGAAAAAACGAAAAACTTCAAAGCCGCATTGACGAAACTGATCACCATGAGCTACTCTTGGTACAACATTGCAGAAGCTTACAAAAACAATAAACTAAAGTGGAGAAAGAATTCTGAAGACTGGCAGACTCTGACTTTCCCTGATAGTATGTATGACTATGAAGGCATCAAACGTTTTTTGCGGTCTCAGACGGGGGTTGTGGACCCGAATGCTGCAAAAAAGAGCACATTTTCAGTTTGTATTTCGACTTCATTATCTACCGGGTTGTGATCAATATGGTCGAAAATTATGAGCTTGATCTCACTGGCAGAGAGTTTGCCAGTTTGATTGGATACGAGGAAAGGTTTTGAAAGATGGAAAAAACTTCACAGGAGCGTTGCTTCCCGATATAACAAGGAGCGTTGATTGTGTTTTTCTTCACTGCGATTTAATCACATGAGCGGCGAACGATGTGGAAAGCGACGTGTTGTACAGTCTGTCTATCATAGGCCGTCAGGTGAGCTATCCTTTCAATGAAGAGCCCTATCATCTCGAGTGGCACCCTGTGAACAAATCTCAGATCGACTCCATAAGGGTTTGGGTTACAGACGGGCGAAACAACCTTTTAGACCTCGACGGAATTGACGTGGCACTGAGCCTTATGATCGAGGAACAATAAATTTCTGCTTGATGTATATACGATGAATCACCCAAGCGAGTGGGCAAAGTTCTTTGATGAATGCGCTGGATGCTATGGCTACAAACACAAAGGTTCGGGCGTGGTCCGAGACACCCTGATGGCAATCGGAAAAGCATTCAAAAAGGGCGCGACAAATGTGGCAAAAAAGGCTGCAAAAGGGGCGGTTGAGATAGCAGGAAAAAAATCTTAGTGAAGCGGTGGTGGAAAAGGGGTCTGACAAAATTCAGCAAATACTACGAAAGAGACAGCCAAAAACAACACCCCGCATGGCCCCGGCAAAAAGCAAAGAAACACCGCAAGACGATGCAATGTTGAAACTGTCTCGAATTTTGGTGAACCAACTTTAAATTTTTTTACCATTTCTAGGTACTGAATCCTCAAAGCTGCTGTGTTTTTTCTCTGGACTAGGAGGTCTTGCTTTCTGTGTAGGCATTCTTTAATGTTTTCCAGAACTTCTGCGGTGCTTGCTCCATCAGCTTATCGAACGGTGCTCGTGCTTCTTCGAGTTTAAGAACTACAGTCTCCGAGTGAGCTTTTGCCAGTTATATAAAATTGGGTACAACTCCTAGACATTTTGCTTTAAGTTCTATAGAAAATATGGATTAATTTACTGATGGCCCAAGTTTTGTGACTGTCAAGTAAGCTCGACTTACCAGGATTTACAACGAGGTGAAATGTTGTTATTGAGTATTTATAGTGGTCAATGCACTTAGCCACAACTAGGTAGTTTGTAGGATTTTCTTCTAAACTAGCTAACAATCTTAAAACATGACAATACTTTTACTTTCAGGACCTTTCAGTGTAAAATTCTCTTTTCTGAGATCTAAATTAGCTTGTGGAAGACATAATTCCTCGCTGCATACTTCACTTAGATCGCTGACAGTCGTGGACATTTTCTACAGGTTTTACGTGTATTTTCTTATACAGAACGATTATTCGACTGAATCGGTACATAGATGGACTTACCTGGGAAGAAAACACAATAAATTCTCTTAATCTTTACCAGTCCATGCTGCACGTAACACAACAGGTAGTTCATGCAACCTCGTTTTCATGCTACGCAATATGGGGCTCTAACAAAACTTGTGTTTTGTCAACATCCCCCGCTCGGATTTTCGGGGACTTTTGATATGTTATAGAGGACATGTTTCTGAGTCAAAATCAGTTGAGAAACATTCTTTTGCAATTAGTGGCAGGCTGACCGACTTTTGACGATAAAATGCCTGGACTATACGTCGCTCGCTCAGCCGCTTCGCAGCCTAAAAAATTCCACCCTGAAAACAAATTCGACCCTGAAATTCATGAGGTCGACTTGTGGCAAGTCTAGTTTGTCGACTCCTTTCGCGACGTCTCACTCTGCATCATCTTTACAGTCTCTTCGTACGGTGAGCAGTCGCTTTATAAACCTCCTCCAATTCACTTTTTGCTTTTTTGATGACTTCGTCAATCTCTGGTAGCTTTGCGCTCTGGAGATGAATAATTGTTCACTAGCTGAGAAGTTTCTCACATTCACGTTTTAATAGTGCTGATTTTATAATCTCGCAAGAGTCAATCGATGATTTTCCAAAATTATACAGCTTCTCTTTCTTTGCTACAACTGTTGAACAGATAAGACAGCGATCGGCCTCGACTACTTTCATTGCAGTTTCAATACCACCGTTTTCGTTGCTACGAGAACAAAACACCCGCAGAAATAGCCTGCGAACAGGCTCCTGGAGAAGCATTCTTTCAAATCGCCAATGTCTGCGTCCAAAATTTGGACGCAAAGCGGTGTAATCAGTTTAACGACATAACACGAAAGAGCTTAGAAGCAGGCGCTAAAAAGAAATAAAAGTATCTTCCCCTATATATATAGAAAAACTTGTTTAGAATGTTTCTCCAAAATGCTTCAAACATTTCTGTTCATATGAAAGGCGATGGATGCTGATCATTCATTGTACTTACCGAAAGAACACGATTTGGCCATATTGGCGATGTTCGCCACGCAATGTTGCAGATGACGGGATTCGTGGTCACCTCGCAGCTGTTGCTCAGTACAAAAGTAGATCCGCAATGCATAGTTACAGTTGATATTTAACAACTATTCACCGAAGTGGAGGTGGCTACAGCTGTAGTTAAAATTACGTACCGGCCGGTTTCAAGTTATCAACCTTTTTCGCTTGGTCTTTGTTTACCCATATCAGACCGCGCAATAATTTCTGGAGAAAAAATCATGCGACTGTTTGAAAATGTCTCAAGATTATAATCCCATAGAGGGAGCTGGAGTGGTACGCCCCCCACCCCCTCACCAGTGTGACCCTGGTTTGCTCCCTGGACCCGCCGCCATATGAAGGCTTTCCTCCCCCACAAAAACCAACACGTCCAAATTCTAATCAATTTGATCTCATATTCGTTACCCTATAACGAGCCCTAAGCTCTTTCGTGTCACATGGTTAAACTAATTACACTGACATTTCATCTCTCACATGGTCTGTAAAAGGGAAATAAAACAACACCGTCTAATTTAATTCGGTGTTCCGGGATTTATCGGCTGTTCCGGAGTTCCACGGTTTTTGTGGAGTGCTTTGGGGTGTTTCGTGGTGTTCCGGTGCTCCGGTGCTCCGGTGTTCCGATGTTCCGGTGTTCCGGGTTTTAGCACATGCCGTTGAAATGGGCAAAGGCCATTGTGGGAAAATCATGAGATCTTATTTAACAATTTGGCCAAACCGTTTGAAACGTTGAAAAGTCGAAAACTGTTAAAAAAAATAGGATCGAGACGAACCAATCAAAAACTGGCCAAGTTTCCTGAGAGGTCCGCAACCCTACGCAACTTTGTTGGGTTTCAAACTTATGTTGTTAAATCATTGTTGCATTCTTGAGTTTCATTGGCCCGTTTACGAAGAAAGTAGCCACCCTTTGTTCTCAATTAACGCTCTGATTGGTTAACTTTGTTCCGAGTGGCCCGGTTCAAGTGGTCGCACTGTAACTATAAAAGTGCGCGCATAGTTTTAGAACTGACACTATGACAAAATGGCGTTTCAAAATAACGATGTCGTTATTTCCGAAGAAAGATTCCAGCATATATATGAACGTCATGTCCGCATGGACCTGCATCCTGGAGCATCAAAGTTTAAAGAAAACTTTAATCTTCAAAGCTGTTTGGCGCTCCTAACAAAGAAAACGTGGTACAGCCGGGAAGACTACCAAATCGTTGAAGAAGGCTTCAAGGAAGGCCACGGTCATTACTTAATGTATGTTTTCAAAATGTCAAAAGTTATCGGCTTTGACCCGTGGGGCTTCCCCTCACGGGAAATATGCATTTTCTATTCGCTGAGGCCGAGTTCTGACCCAAGATACGAGATAATAACGGCATATCCTTATTCGGCACCGTTCCATTATTTTTTGAGAGTTTGTAGGGGCCGATATGCATAATAGCTTATTCTGCAAAAAAACGGCTCCTTTAGGAGCCACCAAAGATATAAAAGTCAATCATTCAACAGGATTTACCTCTAACCAACGTTTACCACCGTTTTCGTTGATACGCGACTTTGGAGAACAAAACACTCGCGGAAACGTTTCCAAAATTTCCGTCAGTCTTACGTGTTATTGACAGATCGGATCAAACTCCACCAATCACAGCCACTAGCGTGACCTTCTAACCTTCTCTACGTCATGCTAGCGGTCTGGGATTGGTGGATTTCGATCTGACATGTCGATAACACGTAAGACTGACGGAAATTTTGGAAACGTTTTGGCGAGTGTTTTGTTTTCCAAAGTCGCGTATCAACGAAAACGGTGGTAAAGAACAAAACACCCGCGGAAACGTTTCCAAAATTTCCGTCATTCTTATGTGTAATTTACATATCGGATCGAATCCACCAATCACAGCCACTAGCGTGACCCTCTACGTCTCATCTTAGTCCCATAACCCACTTCGCAGTTACCGCCATGTTTTCTGCTCGCGTCGAATATTGGGACCGTTTGGGGGCAATCTCGTTCCCAGAGCCCACGTGTCCTTTGGTCAGCGCCAAGACACGGAGCTCTGGAATCTGGAATAATCCATTTCTAGCCTGCGAAGAGGCTCCTGGAGGAGCAAGCGCTGAGCAAACATTCGGCGCGAAGCGCCGGGCAATAGGAGCCTGCACGCATTCTGCCAAATCGCCAATGTCTGCGTCCAAAATTTGGACGCAAAGCGGTGATTGGTGGATTTTAATTATTCATGACGTAGTCTTAGTTTTCACTTCCGGTATAGACAAAAATCAAAATGGCGAAAGGAGGGAAGAAGTTCTTAGATCAACAAGCTTCCACATATTTAATATTTATCAAGTTACTTGAAGTTTAGGTTGCAATTGAAGCCCGAACAGCGTAATGCAGTGGAGTATTTACTAAACCACGATGATGTGCTCGCCGTTCTTCCTACAGGATATGGCGAAAGCTTTATTTTTCAACTCTTTGCTGTTGCTGCTTCGATTGAAAGGAAAGAGCCACAGACTGTGTTGGTTGTTTGCCCTTTGAAAAGCATCATAGAAGACTAAATTGCTGAGGTCAAAAGTATGGGTATTCCCGCAGCTTCCTCAGTGAATATATCGGAAGACGAGTTGTGTGCTGCCAAATTTCAGGTAATCGCGTCTTCGGTTCGGCTGAGACAGTTCTGGAACGTGGAAAGACGATTCCTTGACATTTTGAAGTTTTAAAGACAACCTGCAACATCTACAGTAATCGTTCGGACTTTCGTGTGTCGGCTTTTTAGCCACACATAGCTTTTTTGGAGTTTCTCCGCGAAACGTGGCGCCTGTACCAAACTTTCAAGTGTAACATATTTGGTTCGTTGGTTCATGGATTATAAAATGACTGGATTGGAAACTAGTGATCACGTGGGGTGTTTCTGATTCGCTCATTGGCTGATACTTTGGTTCAAGATGGCCGCAACAGAGTGGAAATTTGTGACGTGAAGAGATGGTGAAAGCATAGCGTAAGTATAGCAAAATTGTAAGGATTCGTGTCCAATTTGTGTTCATTCGGTTCGTTTTACCGCTTTTTTTATTTTCAAGTTATAATGTTTTCTTTATCTTTTGTTTCATGGCGATTTTAACCCGGCCAAGCCACGTGTGAATCTTCAAGGTAAGCACTTGAGGTTGTTGTTTACTTTTATTTTGCCTTGTTTCTGAGAAAATCGCGTCACAGAATAAGGTCTTTTAGGTTCAAAAATGGAGGAAATGTTGGGTATTTTGTGACGCATTTATCTGCATGTTTTTCAGGTAATTGCTGATGATATTCTGCATTACTTGATAGAATTTGCGTGAAACTGTGGCTTGAGCTTAATTAAAGGACCTTTTGTTGCAAATTAAAAGGCAACACGATAAACTCTTTCGTGATTAATTGTCGTCGTGGCGTAGATGTGCGGTATGCGTGCACAGGTCAAGCAGGTCTCAATAAGCAAGGCTTCATATTTTAGTAGAAAAGTAATATCGAGCTTGTTTACACGATATGTTTTGACAGTTGTTGTGTGGAAGTAATCAAAACATTGCCATCAGTCAGTTTTATGTTAATGTAATGTTATTTTAAATGTTTCTCCCCTAGATATGGGTAAGAGCAAGCTGGGCAGAGTTAGGAAGTATGCCAACCGAGTATATCAGCGACCTTTTGAATCTGCTACTTATGATACTGCTACTGCTACAGCTACACCAAATGCAGATCTACTTGGTCACCTCCCATATCAATTTCTGTTTTCTCTTCGTAATGTTGCTCCAGCAGTCTTACATCAGCCCTCTATTTGCAACTATTCTCGCGTTTTTACAATTCTGTCAAGTGAAGGTGTGTTCAGAAACCAGTGGAACTTGATCAAACATTCAGAACTTTTTCTTATGCTCTGTACTTTTTCTACACGTGGCATTACACCTGTTCCAGAGAGGACTGTCGTTGTCAATACTGATTTAACTTGGAGAGTGATTGCTTGTAATGCAAGTGCAAATGACTCTGTGTTAAACACTCCAAAACATTTAGCCACTCTTGACAGTTTTCTTCTTCTGTTAGATTTGGTTGATAAATGTAATGTTTGCCCAGGAATCCAAAATGATAATTTGGTTAAGCTTTCAATGACTGGCGGACGGAATGGAGAGTTCAAGGACCTGTATGGCAATACTAAGGCCAGACTTTTAAGTGAAACAATAAGAACTGTCAACTGTAGTGGCTTGACACTTTCCAATATCTGTGAACCCTGTAAGTCATATAAGAAAGTCCTGTTGACCATGTATTCAAATGAAAAGTCGCACAAGTATTTCAAAACAGAGATTGCATGTAAAACAAGTCCCACTAGTCACTGTGCATGGAAAAATTTATGTGAAAAGGAAAAGGAAGAAAGGATTAAGAACTGTAGACAGAGAAGGCAAAGTACAACAAGGAAGATCAGCCGCCTGGAAGGAAAATTTAAAGAGGTTGGTATTATGTTAGACATGTGTCAATTTGACCCATTTAGATAACTTGTACCCAAATTTTGGTCATTGGGAGGGAACATCTGGTACAGATCAATTTGCTTACATCAAAAATTACTGTGCTAGAAATCTGACACGTGGCTAAACCAGTTCTAATTGATAATTAGGCTTGATTGCCAGCCAGTGCTCAGGAAAATGAGGCACGCTCAGATCGGCCCCAAGAGGGCAGTGGAATAAAAGAATTATTTTATAATTTATGTATTGATCTTTAAAGGATTTGAAATATACAACTCTATTTCTGACATGAAAAGTTACTTTAGCCTAGAAGAAAGTCGTACATGTATGAGCATTCTTATTAATACATAAATCAGGATTATAAAACTATTCAGCATTTTCTTCCTTGATGTTTCAGAGTGAAAAGAACCTTTTTTCTATTGGCTGGCATAAAAACTGTAAGCTCATTTTAACACGAAGGGCGTGATTTGCAAAACAACTTTGCCAAGTTATATCATAATGATAATGAGAATAGCTACAACCGTGGACAAATTGTGTTGGAAAATGGCAAAAACATGAACTCATAACCGTAATACCTAGTGAATAAGTGCCAGCACCCCCATTCCCCCTTTCAATGTTGGAAAATAGTCAAATGCAAACTTGCGTTAGATCAAAGTGTTTTGTCAACATTGCACAGGGGTGGGGAGGGGCAAAATGCGTAAAAAAATGAAATTTCCAACCCTTGTGACCAAGGTTGTAGATTTAAAAAAATATATTTTTGTCATTTGCAGGATCTAATCACCCTAAGTGAAGCAGACAATGCTGTTGTTGAAGAGCTTTTCAAAGATATGGAGTCAAGGTACAATCACGAAGAACAAGAAGACTTCAAGTCCCTTTTCGTCCAGCAACAGAAGAAGGCTCTGATGTGTTCAGACAGTAGAGCTAGAAGATGGCATCCCCTCATTATTAGATGGTGCTTTCAACTTCATTCCACTTCTCCTAAGGCTTACCAACTACTCAAAGAGAGTGGAGTGTTAATTTTACCAGATAAGAGAACTTTAAGGGACTACAGCAATTGTTTTAAGGTTGATTCGGGGTTTGATTTGGAATTTTTAGATTCTATCAAAAGGGATTTTAATGAAAGATCTAATCCAAAGGACTATGATGTGTGGGTGGGGGTGATTCACGGTGAAGTGTCGTTACGAAAAGACCTTGTTTTCGATGACAGTGGGAAATTAATCGGGTTTGTTAATTTGGGCACTGTACAGAATTCTATTGATGATCTGGGGCAGTGTTTGTCCTCTACTGATAATACCTCAATTACTCCAGAGCAAGCAACACACATGTTTGTTTTTATGGCTGTTAGTTTATTTTCCGACTGGAAAATGCCCATTGCTTTTTTTCCCACAACTACCATCAAGTAACTAGTACTTGTGATGGAGCTTCTCCTCATCGTAAATTTTACAAATTCCATTGTCCACCTGGTGCCCCTAAAAGAACACTGATTTACAAGACAAACAATCCTTTTGCTGATGAAGTTCGTCCATTGTACTTTGTTTGTGACCCAGTTCATCTTTTAAAAACAGCACGAAACAACTGGGAAAATAGCTGTTGGAGGAATAAAACCAAAAAGTTAAAAAACAATGGTATGTGGATCACATGGTTGCAGCTGATTGATGCATTTGAAAATGATGTTAATGCATCAAATGCATCTGGCTTGAGGTTACTTCATAAGTTAACTGCCGACCACCTCTTTCTCAACCCTTACCTAAGGATGAGAGTCTATTTAGCTGCTCAAGTCTTCAGTAACAGAGTTGCCCTTGCTCTGCAAGTACAAGGTAAGCCAGGTACTGAGGAAACAAAAAAGTTTGTGCAAAACATGAATGATTTTTTTGACTGTATGAATGCAAATAAAATCTGCACACAATTTGATTATTAAGAGTGTGTACCGCACACCTTTAGACAGAAGGCTCCACTGGTTGGAAAATGATTTCTTAAATTATTTTCAGGATTGGAGAAACTGGGCTCTGAGTCAAGAAGATGTTCCACTTGCAGAACGTAAACAGTATTTTGTAAGTGATCAGACATGGGAGGGATTGCAAATTTGTGTTAAGTCTTTTGTAGAGGTTGTCAAGTTTTCTCTTACTATTCCAGGAGTATCTTATGTTGTGGCCACAAAACTGAATCAGGACCCTCTTGAGAAATTTTTTGGTAAGTTGCGACAGAAAAGGGGTGCATATGGGGCATTCACTTGTAAAGAGTTTACCCAGAATTATAGTTGTGCTGCTTTTAGTCAGTCACATGCAATTAAAACTGTTTGCCGTATTAAAAGGAGTGGAGGTGCACTGGAAAGTCTAGATGCTGATTTGCAGTTGCCTAAACAAAGAAAATAGCTACAGGATGGAACATTAAGGGGGGAAATCTTAACTGCAAGGTTGTTTTGAAAAACTTATAACAATTTTTTTGGCATTAAAACTTGATAATGAAAACAAAAGCAAAAGCAAGGAAAATGCATACAAGTAAGACAGGAACCCCTATAACTTTACTATATGTATACTATATATTTGCCATATCCTCATGTCACATAAGTATGTGATCCCTAGATTCTCATCTTAATTGTCCATTGTCATCAAAGTAGGGTTTACCCCCTTTAAACACTGTATGCGCAGATCAGGATTTATATGAAAAAAAGTGTTATTCATGGCGATTAAAATATTAAAAGTTGAATTACTGTGTACATGATTTTCTCAATTGTTTTAGGCTAGTTTAGGCTTCGTGACTTCTTTGTTGTAATTTATCACTCAGAATAAACTGTAAAATAATGATGCCATGGGCCTGTATGAAGCCACAGCCCCCAGTTATGTGTTAATTATTTGTAAGGTGAGATGTAAATAATATTGTATTGAGTGCATTGCATTAAAATATTACTCAGTTTTAACAAATAAAAAGATAAAGAGCATTCACTCGTTTGTTTGTTTTCTTTCCGTTGCAAAAGGGCATTTAGTCATGGAAACGATACTGGGACTACAGCAAATTGCCATTAACTTTTTTTAGGGATCTTGGTGGAACCCTTGGAATTTTTGGACATTGAAATGTAACTTTGTGGGATGGAGGGTGGCAATTTGAAACATATGGCCTGTAATAAAAAAAATTTATTGTTTTAATTAGTGGTGTAAAACTCTATTGATGTAAACGGAGCTCTTGAAAATTATTTCTTCTCCACTTTACTCCTGAAGACTCCAACAAGTCTATAATTTTTCTTTGCATTATAAAGAAATACCTGGAATACAATAATCTAATCCCTGAAGAGGTGAACCAAGAGGCTTTTTTTGGGGTGGGGGAAAAGGGGATAGCCAGAGAACATTCCCTTGCCTTTTAGGCATCAAAATAAGGTTAGAGCCACAAATCTTTTCAGCATTTTTCAGAAATCATACCAGGGGCCTTTTTAATGGTGACAGCAGTTGCAGGTTATAACCTGCTGAGTAGTCACTTTCATTCTAAGTGTATGACAAAAGAAAAAGCATGTGAACTATAAACACATTTTCAGCATATTTAATTCACACAATGTTAAGATGCAAATTACTGTCTCTGATAATACCACATCAAATACTTAGTTTTGTCTGAAACACCAATCAAGCTCTCAAATATATACAGGTTAAGGACAATGTCTTGGTTTGCTGTTCACTGGTGTTTACTCTGCCTCTTAAGTTGTGGTAATAATTTACATATAAAATCTTACTGCAGTATTTAATATATACTGTGGCAGATGATAAAACCTGATAACAATATCTTTGCAAAACTAGTAGACTGAAGTGTTATGTTGTTTAACATTAATTCAAAACCACACCACATTTCATTGTAGTATCATCCTCTCAGCCACGATTTGGGCAGATAACTTGACAAGTAGAATTTAAGGGGCTGCAGTGGTGCTCATTACATGCACTATCAAAAAGCATCGACTCACTATAGGCTGCGAGGAAAAGAAAACCAGAGAAACCGTCGGAGCATCAAAGGAAACCCCGGGCGAATTTCTTGGACCTTGGATTTGAAGAGTACATTGTTCATGACTGTTTACATATGTACCTTCCATTTTGAATTTCCTAAAAAAAATACTTCTAATAAATCTGACGTGAAATTGAAGGGAGTCATGCTTCATAATTTTTGCTTATTATGCAACATTTTTTGTTGCTGAACTGGTTAAGTGGCAATGACAATAAAGAATTAATAAATTGGACAGTCTTCAGGCAGGTATCAGTATGTTTTAGACTAGAATATAAATAAAATGTACCTTGCATAAGTAGTTGCACCAAAAGGGAATTACTGCAGTAGTGCACTGCTCATTTGTGACCTATCTGTGATTCAAGGAAACATCCATACCAACCCCAAGGAAGGTCATTGAAAATTCTAAGGGGGAGAGAACTCTCAACAGCAAACATTTATAAGGGTGGGTGTGAACTACCGTATTTATTCGCCTATAAGCCGAGCGATTTTTGCAACAAATTAAAATGAGAACAGGTCAAATCTCACCAAGATAGGGGGTTCGGCTTATAGCCGAGTATTTTTCGTCCAAAAAAAAATACGGGTGCTGAACAAGATTTGAAATTCAATGTTTATTCGACTATAAGCCGAGCGATTATCAACAAACACAAAGTTCCGAGATCACAAACAGTACGTGCATGTAAATCATTGTTGGTCAGTGACTTTTATTTAAGCAGTGGCTCCTAAAGGAGCCTTTTGTTTGTGAAAACTTCATACAATTAAAGTTTTTAGTCTTCATCTTCTTCTTCGATTCGCCGTCAGTCTCAAACTCATCCTCCATGTCATCGTCAGCTACTTGAAGCATTTTGTTGTTGTAGATGGCATCGTCCTCTGTCTGTTGCATCAAGAGCATTTGAGATCCCGCACATTTTGAATGATCTTCTCGACCCAGTGAGGCTTTAAAGTCTGGATCACTGCATAACTCCTTCGCTTTTAGCCGCATAATTAATCCGCTAACAACAATTGATAAAAGAGAAGCAGGATTTGGATCAATTGTTTGACTCCTTTTGACAACATGAGAAACTGGCCAATCAGAAGCGGTCATTCCCACGGCTTGTGTTTCATTGCAACACCATCTGACAGAAATGAACTGATCAAAGCATTTCATTGTTTTTGAAAAACCAAAGACTCACCTTGACTTCTCTGCTCAGTGTTTGATCCAGTTCAGGATACTCTGGCGAGTAGCAGCCCATCGTCTTTTGTTTTGCTGGAATTTTTAGCTCACCATTGAAGGGGTTCGCTTGATCTTTTCACCAGCGATGAACCATCAATTCACGGATTCTGTTATCTCTAGCGATCTCAAAGTTGTTTTCGACGGCCTCTGCTTCGGCAATGACTTTTAGTTTGAAGGCTAAGTTTTACGAAGAACGACAACCTTTTGGCATGATCGATTACAGTAACTTTCAAAGAGAGGGATAGGATTCCAGACTGGACTCGGGTGAATGTTTTGTCATGTCACATGTGGTTCTGTTTATTTACTTCAAGCATGTAAGCCCGGATCACATTAAATTCAACTTACTGGTACCTGGTATTTGTCGTTGCTTACAATTAAACGACCAGTAACAAGTGAGTAAATAGGACTTACAGTAATGAATATGTTTATTCATAACCCACTTTACGGTTGTATGTTTACCAAGAGGGAAACTTCTTTTGTTTTCGGTTTACGTTAATTTGTGTCTCTTAATGACACATGTAGAGTACTTTGCAATTATTTGTGCTCGGCTTATAGCCGAGTGTTTTGCGTTCATTTTTCAGTAAAATCTAGCAGCTGCTGATATAAAAAAGTTTAGGGTCTCGGCTTATAGCCGAGATCGGCTTATAGGCGAATAAATACGGTAAACTGGAAATTCTAGGGGGGTGGGAAGGTTAAAATATATTCTGGAATCACAATGATAAGCACCATAATTACTGTATGGACTGAATATATACAAGAGATGTCTACTAGATTTGGATGCCGGTTTGGTTTACTCTTGGGGAAGATATTTTAACCACACTGCCTCTATCTGCTCAGGAGAACCTGACAGAATAATGATTGATGAGTCCTTTTAACACCAAATGGCTGGTGCATAAGTCATTAACAAGTTTTTCTTCTTTGCAAACTGTCTGAATCTTGGGTTGGCCGCTTTTCATTTTTCGCACACAGAATGACAATTTAGAAGGTGCCAAGAAGGAACAGTTTTTATTTATTTTTTCATCATACTGTCTGTGTTGAACCACAAATCCATTAGTCTTCTCCACAAATGATCTTTTTTTCTAAAAGACCTTCTACTACAGTTTAAGAAACAGTTACTGTATTACCAATCATATTTCAGTTTGCCAGAGAATGCTAAAAAAACAAAGTATTGAAAAATTATTCCAAAAACATCAAGTCGATTTCGATTTACATTTTTACCTGTACCTAATTACTCAATACAACATTTTTTGGTACAACATGTCTTATTTTTGAACACCTTGCAGGTATATCTAAACTACCTGAAAAATTATACTTCCCTGTCACTATAAATCTGGAGTATCCCCTCTCCCCTTCACTTCCCTGAACCAGGATAATCTATGACAGTTGCTGGCATCTAGCTTTGTTCTGAAACAATTCTAGGGCATTAGAGCTTTTCGGATGCTGTCCTTGCCATGCAAGTCAACAGAAGGAGCTGAGGTGTTCAAATGGGCCAATTGTTGTTTTACCTTTCTTTCTTCTTTGTATACTTTTAGATACGCCCTCTTTCGCACACGAAAGTACAACTGAACAAAAAGCTTCAGGAGTAAATTACTGTCTTCAGCAGGAAGAGATGAAGAGTAAGGCCAGGTAGGTCTCAACAGAGAAGAGTTGTCTATCAATTGGTCAAGTAGTTCACTGTCAGACGTTCGAGAGCTGCTACGAAAACGTGCCAGGCTAAGAAAAGGACGGATGGAAACTTCCAGGTAACAAAAGAAAGTAAATGTTGAACAGTCCACTTGAGAAAGGCCGCCTCTGGTCAATGACAATGTCATCAAATTTGGATAAGTCATGGCCGGTGTCTGCTTGGCAACACCCGGTACTATTTGGTTTAAAAGCTTGATTATGCGGTCTAGCCTTTCGCATTTCCATTTGGCAGTTTGGCTCGACGACCTAGTGTCGTAATTTCTTTTTAAACGGTCTGTTGTCTTTCGACAGACATACCCCGCAATATAGGCGACGATATTGTTCTCAGCAGGGGTGAGAAATGGGCGTTTGCGCAGTGTCTCTCCCCTATATTCTTCGCAAATTTGTAGCGCACTAATAACAGATTCAGATCGATGACGATTGATACTTTCATAAAGCACAGTTACTACTTTCTGTAGCAGCAACTTATCAGTAGACACTGAGCCAAGGTGGTTCAGTTCAATCCATTTTGATCCGAGTTCGGCAGAACTTCGAAACTGATTCAAATGCTGCGCAACGTACTGTTGCCTACTTGAAGTACTTTTAAACAGGTTATCTCTGGCAAATGTTATTGTCCACAATTTTTTTGCAATATATCTCAACAAGGTCTTGACTTCGTTTTCTGTGCCCTTTTCCAGTTCAGCAACAAGGAAATCTGCTTGACGCTGAGAGTCAGCAAACCTCTTCCCTCTCAATTTCACAATGTCAGATTTTGTAGAAGTAATTTCTTTTAAGAGATGCAAAATGACAGGTAAACAGTCACGAACAAAGTACTCGTCAAATCCAAGGTCCGCGAGAATCGCCCGGGTTTTCATTTGATGCTCCGACAGTTTCTCAGGTTTCCTTTTCCTTTTCCTCGGCTTTCCTATAGCACCACTGCAGCTCTCTTCATGCCTCTTTAGCCAGCCTGAAGTGTGGTACACTTTTTGGCACTTACAACACTTAAACTTAAATTTGTTTACACTTTCATCATCTTCATCTTCATCTTCTTCGGAACCGGAGCAGTCAGACTCGTCAACTTCTTCCTCTTCTCCTCCCAGCAGCAAACTATCGAGGTTTATAGTTTCATTATCTTCATTATCTGGATCCCATTCTTCGAAACATTCGGCGATATCCATACTATTAAAATAATCACAACCAAGATACCGGGAATTGCGCGCTGTTGGTGCTAATTTTATGACGTCACGAATTTCCACTCGGTTGCGGCCATCGCGTCAGCTCGTTTCCAATCCAGTCATTTTATAATCCATGGTTCAGGACACTGTGCTTTCTCGAAAAGGTAAATTACATCCAGGTCAATTTGGATACACCGCTCACCTTTCCGGGCAACAATCAGCACCAAACAAAAAGTGGAAAGAAGTTCTTTGTGAAAGACAGGGACAATATCTATGACTGGTACAACGCCTATTTCCGGGTTAATTTCACATTTGAAGCCCTCGCAGACGGTGCTAATGTTTTCTCTGATAAAATGCATGACCGTCAAATCTGCTTGTAAACCTATTTATGAAGCTGACAACCTCCACAAGGTCCTGTTTATCAAAAACTTGTTAGATTATTCTGATGATTATGCAAGAAGTGTGGCAAAAAGTCAGTTTTGGTATCTTGACAACGATGCTACAAATGTAACGGCCACAGCCGCAACAAACCTTGGCATCTGCGCGCGTGAGCTGCTTTCACACGGAGGCGAAACGGTTGAAACAATCATTCCTCTCAACCGCTATTCGTTCTTTGAAGAACTGTCTGACAGGCTTCTGCCTCCGTTGCAGCTTGAGTTTGAAATTGTGCTGCAGCATGACGATGAAATGATTTTTCAGAATGACAGCACAGGGCGTAGAATTGTTGTCCGAAAGTTTGAACTGTGGGTCCCGCAGCTGATGCTGACACCTGAAGGCCAAAAGCAAGAAAATTTCTTGAAACCGACGCAATGGACCTACTTGAAAGAAACGCTGCACCCCAGCTCAAGCCGAAGAGATGCATCGGGCTCTTGGTTGATAACCCCGGGCGTCAAAACCCCCAAACATGTGTTTGTCTTCTTTCAGCAGACGCGAAAACAAAATGCTCTGACCCAAAACCCCTACCTCTTTGACACTTTCAACCTCGATGGAGATGACACAGCAAAACTGTCTACTTGCCGCCTTCAGTATGGGGCCAGTTTCTACCCTGAGCTAGACTATGATGACGGCTTCAAACTGTGGATTCTCAACGATCTGATCAACTTTCGATACAGAAAAAATGTCTGCAACTCGGGCACCCAGCCGCAAGTCGCCAACTTCTCAAAACTTTACCCCATCCCTTACTTTGACTCAGGATCAGCCAAAGAAAGTGTCACTGGCGACCCCAAGAGTTTGACTCTGCATTGCTGGTGAAACAAAGCAGCCAATGCTGAAGATTACACAATCTATGCTGCGGTCTTGAACGAAGAAGAGGTTGTAGTGAAGCAGATTGGAAATGAACTGGTTGTTGTTTACAAAAAAAATTACATTGACATAGATGGCGACGACTTACCATCCGTACAAGATTGCGCTGACTGACGGACAAAAGCAAAAACTTCGAAAAGCTTTTGCTGAGAAATCAGCTGTAACACTACGGGTCAAACCAGAACAAATCGGCCATGGAGACGAGCTCCTTTTGACCAACACTCAGATTAACCGAATGAAAAAAGCGGTCAGTGAGAAAACGGGTGCTGATCTCAAGATGAGCAAGACACAGATTGAAAAAACCGCCCAACGCGGTGGCAACCTTTTCTCCAGTCTGTATAAGTTGGCCAGACCCTTAATCAAGCCGGCGGTTAAGGCTTTGGCAAGCGCGGGGCTTAGTTTTGGTGCAGAAAAAGCACTCAAGAAAATCTTCGGCAACGGTTACGGGACAAACGAGATAAAGCTCTACAAACTTGTTCAGGCGTTGTCTCCAAAACAAAAAAAAGAATTTGAAAAATTTCTTGTTGGGCAAGGGGCGGTTCGCAGCGGTGGAACAAAACAATACGGCGGATTTCTCGGAATGCTAGCTTCGATTGGCGTGCCTCTCGCGATTGACTTGATTGGCAAAATGTTTGGCAAAGGGCTGCAGGTCGGGCCTCCTCCACGGCGGCAGGCTCCTAGAGGAAAAGGGATGCACATAAACCCTCCCCCTTTCTTCGGAAGCTGGGATAAAAAAAAGATGATGTTCGAAGACGTTCCGCTTTCCAATTTTGACTTAAAAGCCTGGTGCAAATCCCTCAAAATTCCCATCAAGGGCATATTTTCGCGCAATGAAGAAAAACCTCTTCACCATTCACCGTGTATCGTCAACCTAGACGACTTTGGAAGCATGGGCACACACTGGGTTCGTTGCTGGCGCGCAAAAAAACGGTGAACATGAATATTTTGACTCTATCGGGCTGCCGCCGCCAAATGAGAGGGAATTAGAGTTGAAAAAATTACGAAAGAAGACATTTCTTCGTAATGACAACCAGCTGCAGTGGATTGGGAGTGTAAGATGTGGGTATTATTGTTTGCTTTTTCTGAATGAAAGAAACAAAGGAAAAAGTTTCAAAAACATCCTTGCCATGTTTTCTGACAACGTGCATGAAATTTCGCATGTAGTTTTGATTAGGTGCGTTAAAGAATGTTCTGCATGTTTTCTTTCTGAAGTTTGCTTAGTTTTCAAAATGTTACGTATGCAAAAAACTGTAGTTTGTGGTCACGTCAGCACGTGACCGCAAAGACGGTAATTTCACTTAAAATCAAGCAAAATATTGATCTTTTACAACGCGCAACCTTAAAAAGTGTTCATTTCAGGTAGAAAAAGCGTTAAAACTTTGATTTCTTGTTAACGTGCGGCCGCAAAGACGTTAATTTCACTGAAATTACCGCTTGAAACTAGGGTTAACATTGAAAGTTAGGGTTATGGAACAAGGTTAGGGTTAGCGTTTGGGGTCTGCAGGGTTATGGGTCGAGCTTAGGGTTAACGTTCAGGCCTAGGGTTATTGCTTAGGGTTAGGGCTAGCGCTCAGGATTAGGATTATTGCTCAGAGTTAGCGCTAGCGCTCTGGGTTACGCGAGAGTTAAGGTCACGACACGTTAGAGTTAGCGGTGTTAGGCCGCGGGAAACAATCTCGACTTGCACGAATCGATACCTAAATAAAGTCAATGAATAGTGGCTAGAGAGAGAGGTTGAACGTTTTGCAAATAGAAGCTTTCACGGTCGCGGAGGTCATCTTGGTAGTGGGGCAAACGCGGCGAAATTTACAGTGAATGTATGGGGAAAATCGTGATTTTGATGCTCGATAACTCGACGAAGTTTGACATTCTACTGTTTCTATGAATTACAAACTAAAAATGCTAGCTAAAAGAGGTAACCGATCAAATTTGAGAATTGTACTCTTACAAAGAAAGCCGCAAATTAAAATCTTATTTTTCATATATTTGTCTGTAAAATGGAGCCGCCATTCCCGGGAAAATTTAGAAGCATTTGTATGAAAAACTAAAAACATGATTTCTCGCTTCTCAGCAAACGGATGCTCTTCAGATTTAATCGGTTAACTCTTTTAACTAATATGTTTAGTTTGCATTTCTGAGAAATTTCAGAATATCAACCTTCCTCGAGTTATCGAGCATCAAAGTCACGATTTTTCCCATACATTCAATGTAAATTTTGCCGGGTTTGCCCCACTACCAAGATGACGTCCGCGACCGTGAAACCGTGAGTTACATTTTTTAACTCATGACTGCATTGTTATAGATGGACTCCCTTAATTAATTATTTAGCTGGATCTGGATCTTCTTGTATGTCTAATGCATTCAATTGATGTTTAATTGCCTGACAGATTCATTCAGGCATGTGATGGATTTGTTGAGAATACCGTGTCAACGAAGCTGTCAGTGGCTTTTGTTTTAAGCAGGGTTCTCAGAATCAATAATGAAGAGTCCTGGAGTAAGTTAACATTTGAAATGGTCACATTATTTATATGTACATTGGGTACTGTCATAGCTCTTTGAATTAACATCGAAGATGAAACGTTTTTTTTTTTTTTATTTTATTGATTTTATTGAGGGATTATTTTGAACAACATTGTTCACAGAGCAAATCATTGCTATTTTCAGGTTTTTATGGTAAGAACTTTCATTATGGGGAATATTTTTCTAGACCCTAGTTTCATAGTCGATACTTCATAGTCGATTATTATCTGGATCTATCTGCTCATCTTTCTTACACACAAAAAGTGATATGAATAGTTATAAAGACTGTATTTATTTACTAGTTCCGTATTAACTATTAAACCCAGGATTTTGTTTAAATATTGATGCCTTTGCATTATAGATGAGAGTTCAATTGGGATGCTGCATTCCCCTCTTGGTGAAAGAAATGTGGGCAAATCCCTGACCTGGACCTGTTGGCTAAAGGACAAGGGGTTCCTACCAGAAAGCATCCAAGTATGCTTGCTGGTGGGGACCAAAGCCAGAGTGGAACATCTGTGTATGTGCCAATTCTTTTGTTTCTATAAGGCAGACAATTTCCATGTATTCAGCAGACACTAATTTAGATTGGATGCAAGAAGATCCTATCTTTGGTGCAAACATACCATTATTGTTTCACAGTTTCCTTTATTTTTGCCTTTTTCAGCTCTAAAATAAATAGTAATAGTTGTTTCATAGGTTGGTAATCTTGATAATTGAAGGGGTGAGTGCAAAACCATGCTAAGTGACTATTTGGCTGAAAAAAAAATGTTCGCGAAAGGGCCTGAATTTTGGCATGTGGGTTTCGTTTTACCTGAGAAACATTGCTCTGAATTTTTTTTCGCTGGGTTGCTCTTCGTTGTCAAGATATTACGTATGCAAACAACCCTCAGTTTTCCAAGCGGCATCTTTTGGAGATCTATTGTTAAACGAAAAACAAAAGAAACCTTTTGTTTCGCTAAAGGATGAAGTCACTATAACGCAATCACTTCTCACCTCTGCTTCGTTAGCTCAAGTGGATAACGCGCCGAACGGAGATGATTCGAATTTGTTTTGTCGTGACACTCGAGGGTTCAATTCGAGGTCGGTGAAATCTTTTCTTTTTTGTTCTGTTTTGCTCTTCTTTCAAAAACCTTCTTCGTGTCTTTGTAATTGAAGACTTCGGTGGAAAAAGGGCGGAAGGTGTTTTACTCAGAATATTAATTCTGCACGCGGCGTTCGGCGCCTCAGTCAAGCTCGGATATAGCGCGGTAAGTTCTTCTGTAGTGTCCTAATTGGAAAGAATATATCACATCCATTTCGGCTTTTGATTCCTAGTAGCAGTTTGACAATCTCCATTTAAAATTCATATCCTTTATTGTATTCCATGAAGACTCTCTGATAAAGCTCCTATTGTTGATTCTGCAGGTTTTGAATGGTGGACTCCAACAATTGAAAAGAGGTTTGTACATCATCATTCTGTGTCGGGCCAGTTTTTTGTGATGTAAGGAGATGAACTAGATGAGTTATGTTAAGAAAATACGATTGGTCTATGAACAATGTGATGAGAGTATACTTTGCAGGCTAATACAGTACACAATCGGCAATAACTGTAGAGTTAATGTTTTCATTGAAGCAGAATTTTAGTGATCAGGACATTCGATAACAAATTTTAGTGTAATAGGTTCGTACATGGCCTTTTCCACATGGATGAAAACGTTCACAATACAAAGCACAGAAAAATCAGGAAAAGGAACGTGTGTTTCATCTTTATCTAATATAATAAAGAAGAACTACCACGTCAGGAAGTTGAGAGCAGCCAGCCAGTGTTGCCTGCAATTGCATTTCTAAGTGAAGTTGTACATGCATGTGAACAGCTAGGCTTGAAGCGAAGTTTGTAAAACCTTTTACTTTTGAATGAGTGGCATTTACTCGAATTTCTTTTGGTTAGGAATGGTTGGTTGCTCTTGGCATGGTCTATGTACTGTCAACTTATTTTGGAGGAATGAAGAAAATTTATTTTCAGAGATATAACTGTGCACGGGCAGCTGACTTTGAATAGCAGTGTTAATGGTTAATGAGAGATTGTTTAGTTAATCTTCATCGTGATCAGTGGTTGACAATAAAAAATGATAGGAGTCTTTTAATCCCTCTGGATCAGTGGTTTACATAACAAAATTGTAGGTGCGTAACAAAATTCTACTATGGTGAAAAGAGACAACACCAGGAGCCCATTACTGGGCACCTGAGAACACTTAACAATACTAAATACAAAACCAAATGAATGTGTAAACTTTTCCTTGTGCGCACTTACCAGGACTTTCTTTTTTTTTGAGTGGTATACCAGTATCAGTTGGCGGGAAAAGTAGGTCACGTGGCCTTGCAGAACCTCGTACGATAAATAGAGAAATATAAAGACTCATTACAAACGTGACTTTAACGAAAATCACTTGGATTAGATTTCGGCAGTGTTGTTTCAAATTGTTTGCAAGTGTTTCAAATTATGTTAAATCTTCAAAGGTGTGTTGTATTGTTATTGAACACTACGATGTTATTTTATTAGAGTAAAATTGCTTGAGCCAAAAATGGTTTTAAAGATACTATAATCAAGACAACGAAAGGGAACGAAGCGTTGTCTAGATCGAAAGTAAAGTGGGTAGAGCAAGGATAGAAGGCTACCAAGTATTTCTTCAATTTAGAAAAACACAATTATGAGACAACAATTATAACAAAGCAAAAAATAAGTGACGGAAGGATAATATCCGATATAAAACAAACAACAAATAAATAACGAAATTGAGTATTACTACAAATCATTGCTAACCTCCAAAATTCCACCAGAGGATCACGAAAACCTTAATGAATCGTTCAGTTCCTTTTGAACCATTTCTGTTATCACTAGCGTGGGAATCGGTTGTCTTTGACGAAAAAAACCATTTCAATAAAAAAAAAAAAAAAACAAACAAACTTAACTGAAAATGAGCAGCAAGAACTAGGGAATGATCTCTCATAAGAAGAACTGTTAAACGCACTTAAGAGTCTCTGGTAGAATTAACCAATATAAGGGGATAAAGCTCACAAATAATGTAGAAGTAAAGTTAAGCCAATTTGCTGATGATACGACCCTTATCTGTAAGGATATTGAATCACTAAAGGAAAATAACATGATTATTAACAACTTTGCTGGAAAATCAGCTCTCAAATTGAAGAAAAAGAAGACCAAAGCTATCTGGATTAGATCGCAGAAGAAGAATAAAACTAGACCCTTAGCAATAGACATAACCAATGAACCAACTAAAACAATGGGGATCTATATTTCGTACAATCGTAACAACAATAACGACCATAACTTTTTCATAACAATTCAAAAAATGGAAACAAAACTTAATGTTTGGCTGTCTCGGGACCTCATCCTGATGGGAGGAACGTTATTGGTTAAAGCATTAGAGATTTCTAAAATAGTACACTAGGCCTAAATGCTATGTGTTCCAGAAGAAGTCATTAAACGAGCGCAGGAAAAGCTCTTCAGCTATCTTTGGCGAAAAAAACAGGATAAAATAAAAAGAACCGTACTGTATCAAAGCCAATGTTGCTCGCTGGATCCAAGAATACGGCTAACAGGTTCCGTTTTCGAGAAATCAATCACACTGTTGTGACTAGTAGGTTTCAAACCTACTAGTCTTTTCTAGAATGCGATAATGAATGAATTTTTCTAAAACGGAACCCATTAGCCTTATTCTTGGATCGAACGAGCGAGTTCAATGTTTTTTATAATAATCAAATCATTATTGCATTCAAGAAACGGCTAGCGGGTTCAAGTTCAAATATTGGGGGTACGCTTCAATTAGTTTGACTTTAAAAATACCTCCAGAAACAATCAGATTTGAATCTAATTTACACCAGCTTGCCGAAGGAAAAACCGTCCGGTTGTTTAAAATGCGGTGCAAGGATTTTTACTCACTCTTCCAAGTTCAATGGGAAACACAAACAACACCTCTTCAATCATGGTCCAAACATTACCCCGCCTAACAAGTAGTAGACATTGATACAAATGTAACAAACTGTATTGCTAGTGAACACTGTGCTCTAATGAAGGCAAAATAGAACTGACGCCAAACCGCATTTCTTTGCAGAATGGAAGAAGAGATGGAGTTAGATTTGTAAGTAGAAATTGATGCAAATGTAACAAACTGTATTGCTAGTGAACACTATGCTATAATGAACGCAAAATACAACTGATGCAAACCGCATTTCTTTACAGAATGGAAGAAGAGATGGAGTTAGATTTGTAAGTAGAAATTGATGCAAATGTAACAAACTGTATTGCTAGTGAACACTATGCTATAATGAACGCAAAATACAGCTGACGCAAACCGCATTTCTTTACAGAATGCCAGAAGAAATGGAAATAGATATGTAAGTAGAAATTGATGCAAATGTAACAAACTGTATTGCTAGTGAACACTGTGCTGTAATGAACGCAAAATAGAACTGACGCCAAACCGCATTTCTTTACAGAATGGAAGAAGAGATGGAGTTAGATTTGTAAGTAGAAATTGATGCAAATGTAACAAACTGTATTGTTAGTGAACACTATGCTATAATGAACGCAAAATACAACTGATGCAAACCGCATTTCTTTACAGAATGCCAGAAGAAATGGAAATAGATATGTAAGTAGAAATTGATGCAAATGTAACAAACTGTACTGCTAGTGAACAGTGTGCTCTAATGAACGCAAAATAGAACTGACGCCAAACCGCATTTCTTTACAGAATGGAAGAAGAGATGGAGTTAGATTTGTAAGTAGAAATTGATGCAAATGTAACAAACTGTATTGCTAGTGAACACTATGCTATAATGAACGCAAAATACAACTGACGCAAACCGCATTTCTTTACAGAATGGAAGAGAATATCGATGTCGAAATGTAAGTAAACATTGATGCAAATGCAACAAACTGTATTGTTATTGAAAACTACTGTATTATTTTCTTAGACTAAGAATGCTTGAGGCAAAAAAGGGTTTAAAGGTACTATAATGTACACAAAATAGAACGCAAAAATTTCTTTACAGGAGGAGCGTGGACTAAAGAAGTTTAAAAAAAGGAAAAAACAAAAGGAATAAATTGCACATGTTTGTATTATCTTGTCATTCATTATTGTAATGGAACGGGCTACTTTTTAATGATTTCTTTTTTTTTATATCTTGTCATTATTAGTTTACTTCAACCGTCCACTTTTGATTGCAATACTATATAGGCTTTCATCTTACTTGTTGAAGGAGGCTCGAAAGGGTTTTTCCTTGCTGCAGTGTTTGTGAAAGGATGGAAGATTGCAAAGAAGGATTTTTAATGGTGTGGGCAAACTATATGTCTCCTTGCAACTCTATTGCTGGGCTATACGTTAAGGGTACTTGTTACGTCATAACAGTTACCATGGCAACGCACAAGGTCCACAAAAACGTCCACTAAATTTCAGTTTTTGTAAATTATCTGAAAAACTAATTCGGTGACCTACCATTTTTATTTCTTTGTTGGAAAGTTCCCTAAATTCTTCAACTTTTCAGACAGTATGGAAAAAATCTATCTAGTAGAATTAAAGATATTTAAACAAAATGCGATTTATGCCTTACAGAAAATTCCACTAGATAATTATCCCCGAAACTTTTATATCTGTAATGCCATTAGAATGGTGCGTGCATGCAAAAGATCAAGATAGGTCACCGAGCAAACTTTCGAGCTAAAAACAAATGTTTTCCGCAGATTTTATTTCCGGTTCGCGCGATTTTACACAGCATTAACTTCCGGTGTGCTGATTTTAATACTGATTCAGCTGACGCAAAGAACCTTAGTTATGGCGTGTGTAGATTGCGCGCGCGCGTGCAGCTAAAAACCCTCTCGAGCCTCCTTAAGTTGTCACGTTTTTTCTCGATTTTAAAGGGGAATTAGCAGATGACTGCAAAACTCACTTGTTTAGTTAATCTTCACTTTTATTTATAAAACTGGTGTCTTTGGTACAATATTGACGAGATATTCTATTAGTTCACTTGCCACGTTCCTTGGAAGGTTAAACCAGTTGACACATATAATAACTGAGAAATTGCGAAGTACGCTAATGTAACGTCATGCGCAGTCCACATAAGGCTCTTTTTGCAAGTGACTGAACACCAAATTACATAGCATATTTTCCTTCTAATAAAATATAAAACTTTGCCTATTGTTGTAGTTGAAAACTTCTAAGACAGTGATGCCAAAGTGGTGTCTGTCCTCAGGGATTATTCTGTGACGAACATTACGCTGGGGTTAAATGCGATTAATTAGGCATATACTTGATGGTATAATTTTTCTTTACCACAGAGGGTGATGATGAACAATTGCTGTATCTCGCGTGTGCTATATAGTGTTTTGCCCTAATTAGGACTCTCCTAAGCGTACTTGCATTAAATTTGAAATTGAGCGTGAAATATACTAAATAAGTACTGGTACTAGTAGTGCATTGATCCACGTTTTTGGGATACAACGAGGATATATTTGAAAGAAATAAACTTATTACAAACAAATGGTCTCTGTAATTTGCTACCATCGATTTGCTATTAAAAAGTTCTAAAGTTTAATTTGGCGATTGCCTTTTAATGCCTCTTTATGCAAGGCATTGGAAGAACAAATAAAGAGTGTGTTTGTGCTGTATTGCGGCTTCTCTATCTTGAACTTTGAAAATACTTTTTGGGACTCTTCCAGAAAAAAAAAGGTAAAATGTCTCTCGTGAATTGGCCAGCGTCTTGCAAGTAATTGTCGTCTTTTTGAAACTTGGTGTCATTAACACTAATGATATGAAAATTTAAGAAAAATATAGGTAGATTGTGCTTGATTACACCTGAATAGGAGTGAAATTTGAACAAAAATATACCCAACAAAGTGTTAGGTTGCAGGAATATTTCACTTTTTCGGACAATTCAGTACATAGCTTAAAGTCCTGGCCTTGACCAAAAATACACCCAGTTGGAAACTATTTTAACCAAAAAATAACGTTCGACAACCTTTTTTATTCTCGAAAAAATACTTTCTTAAGACTGTTCTTAGCAAAAAAGGAATTTTACGGAAACCTCTTACTTTTTGTACATTAACGCGCCCAGGTGCGCGCGCTAATGAAGCGAAAAACGTGCGCAATGAAATAATAAGCAATTGCCGACATGGAATTTCAATTGGGTCTGTTCTTACAAGAAAGAAAAGTGAATTGAATTGAATCAATCGAATTCTAAGTTAAGTTTCAAACTATTGAAATCAAGATATCAAAAATACAATTACACCACAAAAATGCTCAGTCTGATAGCGATCGGTAGTGCAATTTGCAACTCGAAGGCTACATACTCCAAGCGGGGGAGTTAACAGTTCTAGGAACCCCCCCCCCCCAAAAGAAAAAAAAAAAGGGAGTTAGTAATTACAACTATCCCAAAATTGAAAGAGATACAATGTATTTAAGAAGAGCAGCATCTTGTAAAATGACCTGGGTACAAATATGTTGCAAATTAAAATTGCAAGGGATAAAGGAATAGAAACACGGCTTTTCAGGGATAGAAACCCGGCTATGACAGCGACAGAACTAAAAGAGTTTCAACAAAAAACATACTTTATTCAAATGTACGAAATTAAAATAACAAAAAGTGTGATATTTAACAATTATTCCACGAGCGCGCATTGGATATGAGGTGATAGATAGCCTGCGAGGCGCTTAACGCCGACTTGGCTATAATCAACTCATATCCAACAAGCGCGAGTGGAATAATTGTTTTACTAAAATCATAAACAAATATTGCTAGATCTTTCAGATTTCGCTTTATTGCAACAACTAGAAGGCAATTTAATGGACGCTATTTCTCGGGTATGGTATAATATACCATGTATCATATACCATGGCCGCTAAGCCAATCAAAACGCTGGAATTGCATTGTACGATGATCCAGTTTGTAATAAATATATATAAACAGTATTTTCGCGCTTAAAAGACTGCCTCGAAAAAAAAGGGGTAAATACTGACAAATTTTTTAATTAAACTTAGGAGGCGTTTACTTAACAAAGTACGGTAAGTTACAAGAGTGCATGCAGAATAGTAGATATTGATTGACAAGCTGAAGATACAGTAAGGTCCTGACTGCTGACTTTGTAATCTAAGGCTCCTGACCAATTTTCAGTTTAGGGTACCAAGATGATAATCACAATTGCTCTTCAACGAAAATACAGCGCCTGTTGAAAATTGTTACAACAAAATTCAGAATGAAAGGAATACATTTGGGGTTTATGGTTTATTGGGCTAAAGTGGGTTAAGTCGTGAAGGTAGAGCATGTAGTTACGTTGTTGGTGGAGTCGGGTGGAGTCGAGTCGAGTCGAGTCGAGTCGAGGTGAGTTGCGTTGTAATGGTACAGTCTAGTTGTGTTGCTGAAGTCGAGTCGAGTCGAGTCGAGGTGAGTTGAGTTGTAATGGTAGAGTATAGTTATCATGATGGAGTCGAGTCGAGTCGAGGTGAGTTGCGTTGTAATGGTACAGTCTAGTTGTGTTGCTTAAGTCGAGTGGAGTCGAGTCGAGGTGAGTTGAGTTGAGTTGTAATGGTAAAGTATAGTTATCATGATGGAGTCGAGTCGAGTCGAGGTGAGTTGCGTTGTAATGGTACAGTCTAGTTGTGTTGCTGAAGTCGAGTCGAGTCGAGTCGAAGTGAGACGAGTTGTAATGGTAGAGTATAGTTATCATGATGGAGTCGAGTCGAGTCGAGGTGAGTTGCGTTGTAATGGTACAGTGTAGTTGTGTTGCTGAGGTCGAGTAGAGTCGAGTCAAGGTGCGTTGAGTTGTAATGGTAGAGTATAGTTGTGATGGTGGAGTAGAGTAGACTTGAGGTGAGTTGCTTTGTAATTGTACAGTCTTGTTGTATGGCTGAGGTAGAGTAGAGTCAAGTCGAGGTGCGTTGAGTTGTAATGGTAAAGTATAGTTATCATGATGGAGTCGAGTCGAGTCGAGGTGAGTTGCGTTGTAATGGTACAGTCTAGTTGTGTTGCTGAAGTCGAGTCGAAGTGAGACGAGTTGTAATGGTAGAGTATAGTTATCATGATGGAGTCGAGTTGAGTCGAGGTGAGTTGCGTTGTAATGGTACAGTGTAGTTGTGTTGCTGAGGTCGAGTAGAGTCGAGTTGAGGTGCGTTGAGTTGTAATGGTAGAGTATAGTTGTGATGGTGGCGTAGAGTAGACTTGAGGTGAGTTGCGTTGTAATTGTACAGTCTTGTTGTATGGCTGAGGTAGAGTAGAGTCAAGTCGAGGTGCGTTGAGTTGTAATGGTAGAGTATAGTTGTGATGGTGGAGTCGAGTAGACCTGAGGTGAGTTGCGTTGTAGTTGTAGAGTCTAGTTGTGTTGCTGGGGTCGAGTGGAGTCGAGGTGAGTTGGGTCCTAATGGTAGGGTGTAGTTGTCTTGCTGGGGTGCAGTGGAGTAGCTGTGAAGTAAGTTGTAATGGTAGAGTCTAGTGGTGATCGAGGTTAACTAGGGTATAGTTGTTTTCATTGAGTGGAATAAGGTGAGTTGAGTTTTAAATAATAGAGTGCTGCTCTCTTGGTGGAGTAGAGTACAGTCGATATCACTTGAGTTGAGTTGTAATCGTAGAGTGTAGTTGTGTTGGTGGGGTAGAGTACAGTCGATACGAGTCGAGTTGTAATCGTAGAATGTAGTTGTCTTCGTGGGGTACAGATTAGTTCAGTTGTGATTATTGAGTATAGTTATATTGGTATATTGCAGGTGGGTTGAGCTGTTATAGTAGAGTACGGAAAAGTTTAGTGTAGGTGAGAGCAGTCCAAAAAAGCTGTAATGGTGTTGAGTTGCGTTGAGCTTAACAGGCCTTGATGGGATTGTAGAGCTTGGTAAAGTTAACTTGCCTAAAGTTGTAGTAGGGTGGCGTGGAGATGAAAGGTAATTTAGCATTTGGGTAGATTTGCGCAGAGGTTACTTAAATGTACTAGAAGTGAATGAAGCGAAAGTGTTTGCGTATACTACAGTTGTAGTAGAGTGGAGACTCAATATAGTGCCGTATAAGTGAGAAGATTAAAGTAAGCTCTATTGGATGCTAATTGTTAAACAATAAACTGTATAAACTTCTCAAACATGCAAAATCATTTTCCCCCGAAGTACTTACATACCTACTAGAAAAGAACCAAAGTTGATATATGTGGAAGGCAGTCGAGATAGTCGAGCATAAAAAAAACTCCACCGAAATTTCCTATCCAATTTCGTGCCAGGTTTAGAAGGAGGACTTATGGGAGATTAAAGACACTATTTTGAACTACAGTTGAACACATTCATACTGTATGACCACCAACATTAGAAAATTGGAATTCACTTGTAGTAATTGGGTGATTAGATTAACAAGCTTGAACAATGAGGAAATAGCTGGACTTTCAATAATTGGGGTAAGACAATGTGGTCATAATAATGAAGTAGACATTGATGGGGGTGGCTTCCACCGCATCATTTTTCAATCTGCTGAACAAACAAGACAAACTGACTTCCAGTAATTAGTCCAACAGCATGACCATCTTCAAAATACTATTCTTGACACAGGAGATCGGTCAAAAGCCCTAAAATGTCTGGGTGAACGGGAAAGACACAGTTTTGAAGGTGCCTTGGAAAAAACGGAAGAAAAAAAGAAGAAAAAGAAAGAAGGACAAAACTTCACCACAAGTACCGGTAGCTGACAAGGTACAAGTATGCATAATTTACAACAACACCATTGTGTGATGTAGCCTAGCTTATTTCCAGAGGGGAAAAGGTGTGCGAATTCTCTGGAACCACAGATTTAGAATGCATCATAAGTTAGTACATGACATTTAAGTATCCATCATTAATTAAAACCTAACTAACTGGCCACACACGACTATGCAGCACTAAAGATGTTGGCCAACAAAGTGATCAAAACTCTGCATTTGTGTTGAAAACCTTTCAGAACGAAGAATTGATTGATTGCTCCTAAACCCCTCACACAATAATAGTGTCAGTAATACAGGCTGAAGGCTACTCAGAGTAACAACAATGTGTCTCCAATATACATGTAAACAGCAACGAATATCTGAAGATAGCATTAATCGTTACTGAAGCATACACCATTTTTCTTTTTTTACATTTGTTATATAAAGTGGAGACACAATGCAGTTACTCAATCAAAATTCAGCCCAAAGTGTTTAAAATCAGGTCGGTGACTTGACATTGTAGGATATCAGCACATGAGATTTTGGCTTCTGATTGCCTAATCCCTATTTGCGAATTTGGGTACAGTAAGGATGAAATTAGACTAAGGTCGACTGATGGCAAGTCTAGGATGAAATATCGCTGATGATGTTAGTCTCTGAAAATCTTACAGTTAAAACATTTTTGCGAATTGCGATTGCGAATACACAATACCACCTGAAGTCAAACAAAAGGTCGTAAACTTGAGCACTGGGAAAGGAAACTTTGCGAAAAACCTTGTTTTCGCTATTTTTTCTGAGGGGGAGCGCAAAGGCCATAACTGCACTGGAAAGTCATCCTCTGGTGCAGATATGGAGCCTCTTAATCCTGCCAAATTGCAAGCTGTGAGAAAAAGTGTGTTCCAATTGTATGGGATCCCTCCAAACTCCCAAGAAAAAGTGTGGAGGGAAGAATGTGTAAAGGCTATTGATGCTTCTTTGAGGAAGGAGAGGTGGTTGGTGAAGAAGATTTAAAAAAAAGAAAAACAAAACAAAACAACAGTAACAGGCCCTAGTAAATTTGGGCAACATCTTTGTAAATTATATATTTGTATTTCTATTTGTGATTAAAAAAAACAAACCCCAAAAAACAAACATTACAACAGCAAAAGGCGATCCAATTTTTAAACTTTAAAGATGAGCTACATGGCTGTATGTTTATTGGCAATTTGCTTATGGAAATTTCACACAGTAACATTACCGTATTATGCTTTCAATGTGGGCTACAAGTATGGTTGATCTGAGAGAAATTGTTCACTCAAGTTTCATACTTTCTATATCAGTGAATAAAAAAAATTACAAGGTCTGCCTGCACACATCTATCACTATTATCATTAACAATAAAAGGGGTGCATGGACAAAAACCCTAAGTGATGTCTGATAAACTGGAAAACTCTCCTAACAAATTGCTTTTCATTTCTTTGTACAGAAAAGGAAAATTTGGCATAAGCAGTTGATTTCATTTGTTTCAAGCCATGTCAAAGTCGTCCGACTGGTATGTTTGGGGTCGTTATCCTGCATGAAACGGTGCCCTGTAGGATACTTTTCCAAAACAAAAGGCAACAAATTGCGGGATAGGATGTTCTGATAGGCGATGCTGTCCATGTTGCCTTCGAATATACAGATGTTGGTTGCTCCTCGTGTGGAAATCCCAGCCCAGACATGAACCTAAATACGTTTTCCGAAAAAAACAAAAAGCTTAAGCTAATTGTGTTACAGTGAAGAATCGAATTTGTCCTTATTTTAACCGCAGTTTTTACACTGAGCTATGATGTTAGACAATTTAACTACAACGTCACTGTCGTCGAAAAGGTTCGACTTTGCACTGGGTATGAGACTCAGCGGGGGGTATTAACGCTGTAAAAAAACCTAACTGTACCTTTAAGGGATGTTTTGGTTGACCCTTTGTACGACGTGGCTCTCCAACTTTATGAAAACAGCGGCGAGTGGAACGTTCAATCTTCACAGAGCATTCGTCTGAAAATATAACGTCGCTGAAGTCATTCCCGTCGGCTAGAATTTTCAAGCAATGTTCAATGCATTTTGGCTTGTTGACGTCTTTGATAACTGACAGTACCTGGTCCCACTCCATGTCCATCCGAGTTTCATGACGACTTCGTCACGGTCAAAGTGTGTAATTATGCAAACCCCACTTGACTGGGGATTGTGCATATTTATGAGGATTCTTTTCCCTTGTGAGCATTACGTATGAGTATTGTTTTTCCCTTGTCACATGACTTTTGTAGCGTCACATGCCATCGGCGGTCGACAGCGAAGTCAAAACAGGTTTCTGTTTTTTTTCTGTGAGTACATGAAGTCGACAGCGAAGTCATAACAGGTTTCTTGTTGTGAGATTGATGACGTATTCAAACCTTGGAGCCGAGAAGTATCCATAGCTGACTGAAAAAAGATCATCGAAAATCCTTCTTCGCAACGATCAGGGAAAAATTTCCGTATAACCCCATACATTTATTATGCATGCAGAATGATTAATTATGTATGCGCTCTATTGTTTCAGAAGACAATAGCAACTCCCTAAGGTATTGAATATATACATTGATAATTACTACTTACTGTATGAATAAAACAGGATTTCATTGCGCGTTGTAGTTTTTAATGTCCTCTCTTTCTCTCCTTTCTACTGCTCCTTTCGCTGTTTTTTTCCAGTCTTTCTCCTTCCTGTTGCTATACCCAGTTTCCACTCTGTCTTTTTTTCCTCTTTGAAATGTTCCAGTGCAGGATTCGAACCTTTACCATTTCCTTATACGTCTGGCTTACGAGTCCATCATCTATAGCACTACACTACGAGGTTCAGATGAAAATTCCCCGTCGATAAATTCACTTTATTCTTCGTTATTCATTATCAGAGCCAAAATTCATGGTAATGTATTTTGACACCTCCTTGTTATTCTTGCTGCACGAGAATATGCATTTCATTTCATCCCTGGTGAATAAAAGGGGATCGATGAATTCTTTCTTTCTTCTAGTCTACTTTGTATTGTCCGAACGTATTGTGTCATGTCTACATCATCTCCATCTCCATCTTCTCTTAATTTGATTAAACTTGGTAGGATTTTGGCAGATCACGACCAGTGCATACAGTGGTGCAAGGAACACAACCTGCTCACGTCGTGTCCACGGGAAAATTGTAGCAATACATTGACGTGGACACGACGAACTTCATCGCAAGATGGGTACGAATGGCGATGCTCGAGAAGAAAATGCAATGGAATGGCATCAATGCGCCAGAACTCATGGTTTTCTGGTAGCAGGCTGTCCATTGAGAAAGTACTTGCCCTAATGTACGCTTGGGCGCACAAGTTCCCTACCACTCAAGCAGTGCACGAAACCTCAGTCGCTGACGAATCCACGTCAACAGAAACGGTGATAGATTGGTATAACTATTGCCGAGAGGTTTGTGCCGACAGAATCATGAATCATCATGCGGGGCAAATAGGCGGACCAGGTACGACTGTTGAGATTGATGAGTCCAAGTTTGGCAAAACAAAGTACAACCGCGGTCGCTACATCGAAGGACAGTGGGTTTTTGGCGGCATCTGCCGCGAAACCAAAGCCTGCTTCCTTGCTCCGGTAGGGCAAAGGGATAAAGACACACTTTTACCCATCATACGCGCCCACATATTGCCGGGGACACGCGTGATGAGCGACAAGTGGAAGGCTTACGACTGCCTAAAAGACGAGGGCTACACTCATCTCACAGTCATCCACAAACTTCGTAGACCCAGACACAGGTGCGCACACCCAGCGCATTGAAAATACATGGTGGGGAATCAAACGAAGTATGCCTCGTACAGGAACATCCAAAAATCTCTTCGAAAGCTACCTACAGGAATGGTTGTGGCGTCAGCACTATGGAGACGATCCTTTTGGAAACATTATGAAGCATATCGCCGACTTGTATGAGGTACGCAAAGATCTCAATGCGTAAACATTGTTCCTCAATTGCACCACTGTATGCACTGTTTGTGATCTGATCGCCACTTCATGGAGGAAAGAAACAAAATACACAGCAGTCAACACATGGGTCTGAATTGGAGAAAGGAAATCGAGAGCAAAAAACACGGAAAGACACGATGAAGGTGAGCAATAATTTTATTTCACTTTGTTTACATTTACAACATTACTGAGGAAAATAGTCGCAGACCCGATCAACGCCTTAAAGCTAACCGCAAGCAGCCTGCAGTGCATAGGCCTAGCACACTATTTTTTAAGCCTTTTTCAACAAGCACATAGGTCGAGAACGCTATTATTTTCAGCAGTTTTACGCCAGCACACAGTTTAAAAATACGGTAAATGCGTCCCAAATTATGATATTACACTTCCGTTTTGCGTATTTGCTTTTTTAATTTCGAGAATTTTTTCTATGTCTCCAAGAAATCGCTTCTTTTTTCCGTGTTTTAACCCTAAAATTCGCCTATAATTTCTAAGTCTAAAAGAATCCGAGTTCTATAATTATTCAAAGCGGATATGTCTCAAAGGGATTCCATTGTCTCTGCTATTGTTAAGCCAAACAAAGAACTGTATGCATAATAAATGTATGGGGTTGTACGGAAATCTTGCCACGATCAGTACGATCGTTGGCGATGCACGCGACAATTGTTGAACTTAAGCAGTATTTACAAGTAAGTGCATGTCCTGTTTTTATCATAAATTGACTATTTTATTCAGTGTATTTAGTCTACTGAATTGGAGAACTTTTATTGTTTTTGATCTCCGCAATTCGTTGGTTGATTGTCGAATACAAACTTTGATCAACCGATCGACGCGACATGCTTGAGGGGAAGCGACATGCGGTCCTGCAAGCAAACTCGCTGAGAGTAACGCAATGCATGTTGTCTGTTTTATTCGGTATTTAGTTTGTTTAATCAGAGAAGTGTCACAACTGTTTGGATTTTTCGCAAATGACAGGTTGATTAACATTTAACAGAAGGCAAAATTCATTGAGTAATTCTTGCATAAGTTAACTAATGCTTCGCAAATCGTACGTTGATTGCCAAATACAAATTTCATTCAACCAATCCACAAATTAAACTCGCTTAGAGTATTTACGTTTAACTGAAGGCAAAATTTATCGCAGGTTATCAAGAATTTCATTGTTGACTTGGATAGTTATGTTTCTGTGAAATTTCTACACCATCAGAAGTGCCACCGTATCCTGTTTTCTTTAAGCTTGTCTTCTTTATTCAAATATTAATTCAGTAATGATGCCGACGCCGGTAAGGAAAGCATGTTGTTTGTTATAATAACACTTACCTTGCTTTGCTCTGTTTTTGAGACATGGTGTATGCTTCGATTTTGACTAGAAAGTCATTCCCCTCATCAAGAGTTTTTGCTGTTTCTCAGCATGTGTGTTATCAACAAAAACAGACTAATCACAGAGGACCCCAAGCTCACCAACTTATTTTATAACTTTTTTCTATAATTTGATGTAGATTTCACCTTGTTCAACTTATTCACCTTTCCTTCTAGAACCATGGAAGAGGAACAATATGACACCAGCATTGGATTTGGCTGGCCAGTTTCCTTAAAAGTGTACAAATTTGGTGGAAATTTTTTATTTAACACTCAAGCTGTGGTCAACTACTTGGGCCTTGAAAATCAGATCAAGAAGCATGGCTTCAAATTTATTGACAAGTTCCTTGTTGAAAATGGTGAGTAAAAGGATTTAAGGCTACATAAACATACACTAATTAATATATTAGAGGGGGGTGAATAAGTCTACGGATCGGCAGATTTGGTAAATATTTTAGCCCAGGTTCTGGATTCAGAGTAAAATTTTAAAGGACTTGCAAATCCTATGATCATAGCGGATCGCAATTTTATCTAGTTTTTCGGCTTGGATTTTGGTTGTTAGGAAGTTCGGATCGTGGATCTTAACTTTCCTGCGGAAACCTCACTCACAGGATGTCACGCAGTAGAGAAAATGACGCTGGTTACATAAATATTTTGCTAATACACTCCTTTTTTATGAGAATATATTTTATAAGAATGTCGAGGCTGAAATTTGCGAAATTTTCAGAATAAAGCCGAGGCTGAGATTTTGATAAGGATAGATGATATAATTTGTGTTGAAACATCTGTAAATACAATACCATGATATGTTTTTAACTTAACTGTATAAAATTATTCCTTTCTCTGAATGGCAAAACTGCATTTGATTAATAGATAATAACATTTGATTAAGTGTTTATTAACCAGTTACTTAGTGGTTAATAACTTAAGAATGTTCGCGCCCATGGCTATTGCACATCTCTAGTGTGCACACTATTTATTGGGCATGTGCGTGCCACGTCAGTTTCAAGCGCGCGCACCGAGTCGAAAACTCAACAAAATATAGAGCTGATGACCTTTTGCGTTAACTTGGTGTGCCAATATTTTTGTGGATGCTCGGTGACATGGATTCGGGTGTGCGTCACTTACAAGTTTTAAATCTGTACATGGGAAGTTTTTGGGCGTGAACGTTCTTAAATTGTAAATAGCCCTATCTTTATTCTGAAAAGGCCTCTCAAGAAGAACAAACTGTGTGTTTGTATGTAGGTAAATTCTTTTTTTGAGTGGAATGTATTTCTCAGAGCGCTCAACTCAATCTATTAAGGAGCATCAACTTTAACTTCAGGTTTCACAAGTAATCATTGTTTTATTGCTACACTACTGTTTCGTGTGGTACACGACCACACTTCAGGACTGCACTTACTGTAGCACCCAGAGAATCCTATTCAACCCTCTTATGGTCTTGACTACTGGTTTGAAACTATAGCTTAATAATGGTTTGTCTATCTTTAGAATTCATTTACTCTGTTGCAACTAGTCTTATTGGGCAGAGCTTCTAAGATAGATGTGTGATGTCACGTCTACATTAAGAGATATCTACCCAAGCAGGTATTTATAATAACAGTAGGAATAAGACATTATTTTGCATGTCTATAGGTTACCACAGATAAGGGTGGTAAGTGATGCCTAATCAGTAATGGAATATGGTTATTCAACCATTAAAATTATTGAACAACAAAGAAAATAACAATTACCTACTGATAAGCATGATTCATCATTTTTTTCTTTTGACATTGAATGGACATTGAAACCAACCTTTACAATCAACACTGGTAAAATCTAAATGTTTCTTACCTTAACACAGAATATGCAAACAGGGTTCATAAAGTCATGGAAAACCTGGAATGTCATGGAATTTTGTGATTTCATTTTTCAGGCCTGGAAAGTTCTAAATTTAGGTGTGGGTCATGGGAAGTAACAAAAAATCAGTATGCTTTCTATGAATGAAAGGCATTAAGATGCAAATTAAAGCTGGAAAATTAACTGAAGAGTCCAAAAATCAACTTTAATTTCAGTTGAATGAATACATGTAAATGATTGTTTTGACACTACTGCCAGAGGACAATTTTCAAAAGGTGATGCAAAAAGTCTTGCAAAGTCATGGAATTTTGGCAGGTCATAAGGGTACGAATCCTGGCAAAAGTTTATCCGATCTTAACAACATTTTCAAACTTGGTAAATAATTGTTTAAATCCATTTGCCAACAGTCGAAGGCCACCTGGGAAGAAATTTAGATCTCTGCTTTGCTTCTATAGACTTGCTAACAGCGAAATAGCTTCACTCACCTAAAAGAAAATAACTTTGTTACTGTTCAACTTAATCTTGAATATACTTTAATATTTTTATGTTTTAATATTTTTAGACCTGGAAGATAACTTTGTCTTCCACAAGAACCAGCGGATGAGAGAATTTATCAGCTACCCTGCATTTGTAATGCTAATCATCAGATACACTAGAGCAGAGGAGAAGGCAAAGGAACTGCGGAAACTTCTTTTAAGGCCAATCTTACTTCCTCCACCGGTTTCTCCTGCATTGGGCCCTGCTAGTCAACTGCCTTCAACTCCTGCATCAGGTCCTGCTAGGGAACCGCTTTCATCAGTTCCTGCCATTCAACCTCTATTCGACTCCTGCATCAGGTCCTGCTAGGCAACCACCTTCAACTCCTGCATCAGCTCGTTCCATTCAACTGACTTCAGCTAGTCAACCACTTTCAACTCCTGCACCTGGTCCCGGTAGTCAACAGCCTTCAACTCCTGCATCATGCCTTGCTAGTCAACTGCCTTCAACTCCTGCAAGAACTCCCGCAACATGTAAACCTGCGACTCCATCAAATCGGTATCAATCTACCAAACAGCTGGTTGATCTACAAATGAAAAAAAGGAGTCATCAAAGCTGTGGAAGAAAATTTGCTTCTAGGCCTCTCGCAAATCGCATGAAGCAACAAAATGAGAGGCTATATCTTCTAGCAAAAGAGATACATCATGGAAACAGGGAAGACCTACTGACAGGAATTGCCCATTCTGTCTCGAGTGCCAGCAACAAGCTGAAAGATGATACTGAATGGGATGGACAACTGACTGTCCAGGACATAGTTGAACTGGCAATGAAAATTCATCACAGCAGGAAAGGAAAGTCTCTTTATGAATTCTTCACCCATGATGCTGCATCTAAAGTCCACCACATCTCAAGTTTAAAAGTTCTGAAAATGCAAGATTCTATCAGCCAGAAAGAGACTTTTAGAACATTAAGGAAACTTCTACCTGGATTCATTGACTCTGAGAGGCGTACAGAGCAGCTAAAGTACAAGTGGCACAAGGAATTTGAAGTTGTGTTGCAGCCAACTAGAACCAAAACTGGGTGGCGGATTAATCCAGAGAGACTGCGCAAATGTGTGTCATTTGTTTACCCATGGTTAAAGGATGTAGACACTGAATGGTGGCGTTTATACGGAGACGCACGCAACTTTGGTGGTCAGAAGTCTGTATTGTTGTCCTTGTCCGTTCTCAACAATGAAGCTATGTTCAATGGCTGAAGTTTTCAGAGCCCAGAGGAAAACTGCTGGCCAATCCACATTTTTTATGGCCCAGATTCACGTCTCAATCTTGAACTTAACATTGGTGATGGGGATGGTTATCTTAACACTTGGATTGATAGTATGGCACAGGAAGGACACAAAACATTTGTTGCCATTGACAAGATGTTTGCAAATGCTATTCTTGGAGGTGGACTAGACCCAAAAAGTAATGACAACTTTAGCATCTATGCTTTTGAGACCACTTCAACTCGCTCAGACGTTAGTGCAAACACTGGTTTACGATCTGAACTGAAACGCCAAATTGAACGAGAACATCCGGAGTCCCTACTACCTGCTATTCCAACAAGTCATTTCATACCCTGTGCAAATCATATGTTTGTGCGTATTACAGAGCACTTGCTGACTTTGCGGGTAATGTCATGTCTCAATGAAGGAGTTGTAAACAATGACAGAAGTGGAACTTTGTCTAAATTGCTGTCAAACATTAACATCCGTGGTGTCCGTGGTGGCAACTTTCAACTCAAATTTGATGGCCCAAAGTTAGAACCAGTTTCTTTGAATGTTTCCCATGCAGAAACCATCTCTGCTCCACCTGAAGCATTCCATACAGAATTTCCTCACATCCTGGATGGTGTTGCCCAGCATGATCAGTTTCCTCAGGCATTGTCGTCAGGCCTTCAATCAGCCCTTGACTGGCCAACAAACACAATAACATACTACGACCTGGAAAAGAAGATATGGGAGACACACTGGAGAATGCATGTTTTATGCCGAAAGGATCCTGATCCAAGATTGTCCGAGTCATCTCTATTGCCTGGCTCTTCTGCTGGTTCCCAAAATGCAAGAGATTACCGCTTCGGTCTCTTGGAATCTGAGATTGAAGAATACACACGTCTGGGTGACTTACATCATGGTTTGATGTTGTTGCGTTATGGAAGTTCTCGCTTGTATCCATATGTGATGACCCGTGTAGACATTGTCCCTCTTTTACTAAAGGAACTACCTTTTCACTCCCTGTTCCGTGGAAGTACTGAAGGTGGCGAGCACTGTCACTATTTGCATCAGTGTATATACTATGGTCACTCATCTCGTGGTGGGGGTTGGCGTAAAGAAGAGCCTATCTTGGCCTTGTTTAAATGGTCTTACAGACGGCTAAGGGAAAAAATTGAGCTTGGAGAACAGGCTGGAGAATTCCTAAAGTTTGTGCGAAGCTGCTTCACTGACGCTGGGAGAGACTACTGCAATGAATTTGGTGAAATGCAAACCCAGGAGTTTGAAACAGATGAGTCCTGTGGACAGCCCATACCTGCATCTACCTACTTGGCCAATGTGCAGCTCTCTGCTCCTGCAAACATTGAGGGCCCAGTGACCACTGAGCAGCCAGCCATAATTCCTGTCGAGTATTCCCTTGATTCTGCAGCCAATGGAGAGTCTACTATTTCTCCAGTGACTACATGTAATGTCCAGCTGGCTTTACATCCTGAGAGTAATGAAGAGCCTTCCTTTACTTCTATTGCCACTGTTGAGCCCAACCGACAGATCACTGTTACTTCTGCAGATATTGAAGATTCCAGTGTTACCGCAGTGCCCCAGGCTGGCAATGAATATAGGCGTGGAAAGTCTGTGTTTTTCACCGCTGATCAGAGTGGACAAGTTAACAAAGGAATGATCATTGATTTGACTCCAAGAAAGAAGCATGTGAGAGTGGCAACCAGTTCCAAAGAGAGGCCAGTAGCTGTTGCTCTTGAATTCCTGACAGAACCACCTCCACTACCACTCAAGAACCAAACATTCATAATTTCAGGCAACATCGCAGAGCGTGGTGAGAAAGAAAAAGTCAACACAGACAAACTAACTGAAATTATTAAGAACTTGGGTGGCACTGTATTTACTGGTGATATTGACAAAGCAACTGAAGCCTCTTTCATTGTTGTTACATCACAAAAGGAGCTTAATAAGCCATCAACAAAATTGAACAAGACTTTGGTTATGGCCTACCGCTTAGGATGGAAAATTATCTCCAAGAAAATGATTCTTGAAGCAAGGAACAGAAATACCCTTCCCCCAGTGGGCAACTATGAACTTGATTTAACCAGTATCAGGAACGCACCAGTGACTGATGCAGTTCATGCAAAGGTCTTCACAAAGTCTACAATGATCAATAATCACCAAGTTGTTGGAGGCCACAGAGAACTGAAGAAGCAACTGCGCAGTTCCACAAAAAGAAAAGGCTCAGAGTGTGAAATTCGAGGAAAAGCCTTACGAGTACCAAAGAAACCATGTACAGGATATGCGATGTTCTCAAAACTTACATGGAGGACAATAATTAAGGAACATCCCAATTTTACCATGCGTGAAGTGAACTCGCTTGTGTCTGAAATGTGGAAGCAGCTGGCCAGTGATGACCGGAAATCATTTCAACAGAAAGCTGTGGAGGACTTTGAACATCGTATTCAGCAGTGCAATTCTGTTAGCAGTCAGTCGTACAGATCTTGCGTAAAGGACAGAGTAATCTAAGTTAAGGACATTGTTTCGAACTCCAAAAGAACTCAGAAACTTAGGTTACAGTAAATATAAGAAGGAACAGATCATTTTCTTGTCTTGTAAGTTTGGAAAACAAAATTCTTAAGAGCATTTTCTTCTTTAATTCAGTACAGCAATTTGCATGTAATGCTGATGGTTATTACTGACAACATTAGCTTTTTGTGCAATCTAGCTTGAGACAAAATGTTATTTTTTTAACACGTCTAAGGGCAGGTGTAAATAAACAAGACTATGGGTAAAACTCACTCTTCAGTTTTAATGTTATCACCTCCCTTGGCTGGTTCAAATTAGTTGCATAATGAAAGAGAATCTTTTTGTCCTGCATCCCAGTAACCTGTAGCAGGGCCTGAATCCCTATGAATAAGTAATTTTTGGAGAATTATGAAAGATTATCATGAAAGGGCAAAGCTCTTTCAGGGAGCAAGCAATATTCTATCAAAGTATACCATAAACCTTCCTTTCTTGTCCTGCATCCCAGTAGCATGTAATATGGATATATCAATTGGATATATCAATAATTTATTAGCTGTATAAACAGAAACATCACCCAATGTTTACTTCTGCAGCCGTTTCAGCGGCTCCCAAATTTTTCCAAGCCAGATCAGAAACAAAGAACCCAGTTCAAGGTCCATTTCTCCCAAACATACTTCTTCTATTGCTGATGCCTCTGCAGCTGCTGCACAGAAGAAGAAACAGTATGTAACATTGAATAGGGTAAACAATTTTATTGATGTTTTAGGCATAAAAGATAAGATTGTCACTTCCCAGTGCAACTGCGTTAACAAAACATTCGCAACAAAATTTGTTAAACCAAAATTTTTCCTGAAATTCGGCCGAGCTTATCTATGTATCCAGTTTACAAAATTGTTGTTGCCTAGTGTGAAGTTTAAATGTAAGTATAGTTATTTGTATTGTAAGTAGTGTAAGTGTTCGTCCTGTAAATAAAATTGTAAAAAAAAAAATAAAAAAAAATAAAAAAAATAAAGTTCTTTTTGTCTAAATAAACAGTAAATAATGAAACATACTTAAAATGGCAGTTGTCTACATCACTACGCAGTGGCTTTACATCCCAACCCTTCCCCATAATACTGTCTAACACACTATAGCCCCCCACCAGAGAGAAAGGAATTCTGAAATTATTCATCTCCGAGAGACCGAAAATTGCCATGTCAGAGAAGGGATCAAAGGCGCCAAGACTGATAGGCTGTACAGGTCGAGTAGCATTAAGGGAAATTTGAGCCCCCAAAGCATGGCGAGGTAGGTCTCTCAGATAATGAACATTTCCAAAATTCCTTTCCTGACACCCACAAACACGTGACTGGCCACGAAAAACACAGTGATTGACCTCACTAGACACATGAGACGACATACTAAACTGGGAACTGCTACAAGGACAAACAAACAAACATTCAACAGTTACCTGAAAATTTTGCAAAACTGAAAGTATTTCCCCCCCCCCCTCACATGAACAACGAACCCCTGAAACAAACAGCTTGCCATTGAATGTAGACTTGAACAGACGAGTGATAAGGATAGGAATAGTTAAAGATTCAACAAAACAAAGTGCCCCTATTTTAAAAACAGTTCCATCAGGTGAAATATAAACAGAAAATTCAAAGTCTCCAGATGCAGGGATGGCTGGTTGTGCTGTGGGAATAGCTGGTGGTGCTGTAGGGATGATCTCCTTTTCTGGTATTTCTTTACCTTCTCTATCTTTCCTCTCTTTCCTTTTCTTTTTCTTTTCCTGTTCTTCTTCCTGTGGCTTCCTCGTCGTCAGCTCTTCTGGTCCCACCTCAACCTCCAGATCTGTTCCCATGGAGACCCTTATCATACCCCTTATAGGGTCCACCTCTGTCACCAGGGCTTCTGTCTCCCCCATCCATAGCATGTCACCCTTGACAGTCTTTAAGATTTGTGGATTCTGAAGAGTAGATAAAATATTCCTTTTAAAAATAAGGCTTACTGTTTTGATGAAAAAATTCTAACCAAATTTATTAGTGAAGACTGGAATCTACTGTAGTGTTGCTACATGGCTCGATTAATCGTAATCACGGGAAACTTTCATTATATTTCGTGAAATTTGTGTCAATCAAAGTTGAAATAACGCTGAATAGTTGTTTTTATAGCATGTTACAATGTCTAGTACTCGTTTTCCTTAACCTTTCAAGTAAACACAAGGTGTGTTATTATAAAGTTCCTGTTTGATTTTCATTTAGACTCGAGAGCCAACAGTGGTCACGCGACGGGATCAGCGTTAAATCAAAGTTAAAATAACGGTGAATGGATGTTTTTATAACACTTTATAACGTGTAGCGCACGTTTTCCTTTTAAAGTAAACTCAAGGTTTGATTTTCATTTAGACTCGAGAGCCAACTGTAGTCAAGAAGAATCCGTCAAGAGGACGCGATCACGAGAGCCAACTGTAGTCAAGAAAGAACGCGATCGCGATCGATGGAAGTAAATGAAACTACAAATTACGATTCATTTTAGTTACTTAAAAAAATATACACGAAGCTCAATCTTACCTCGCTTGACAAAGCCACGCGTTTTCTTTTGCCACTTCCACTCACAGCTGTGCGTACTCTGATCTGCGAGGCATCGCAAATCTTACGATCCCATTCTGACTTCCAGCCGTCAAAACTCACTGTTACTTCATCATCTCATTTAAAATCATGGTGCAATGACACCACACACCATCATCATCTACTGCCTCTGCTTTACAGCCTACTTGAAAATTCTTCAAAGCCATCTTTTGCTCGTGTTGTCGGTGTTCGCGCTTCAACTCGTTTGACCGATCAACTTAAAACCAGTTTTTTTCAGTGAAAGACGCGCATTTGGTTGCTATGATACTACGTAGTTCCAAGTCTCCCTCGCATTTGGTTGCTATGATACTATGTGGGTCCAAGTCTCCCTCGGCATCAATCGTGCTAAACTGCGCATATGTAGACTAATCTATGCATACAAAATGAATTACACACTTTGACCGTGTTGAAGTCCTAATGTTCTTCTCACTCGCCTTATTGTTCGTGCAGAGACTGTGATGTTACAGCGTGCTAATAAAATGCTTTGAAGTTCTTCCGGAGAAAGTTCATCGTTTTTCTTCATTTCTTCGTCAATCACATCAAAGTGTCGAATGAGAAGTTTCGGATTTCGTCCTTTGCGTGCGCGGTCGTGAAGATCTCCTGTTCGTTTAAACCTCGAAAGAAAAAGACTTAGGGCTGGTCTGGACGTGATTATACCGTCCTCTTCAGTCAATTTCCGGGCTATTTGGCTAATGTTAATCCCCAACAAATGCAAGTTAACTATTCGTTTTCTCGCATAAAATGATAACTTCCCCATTTTTTCGAAAAGCTCGTCCTCAGGGCAGAATATGCGAGAACGCGTTCTACTGAAATTTCTGAAGAAAATTCAGAACGCGTTCTTGCGTTCCAAGCGTTCTGAAATTTTCCTTAGAACGCGTTCTATTTTGCGTTCCAGAACGCCAGTGGAACGCCAAGGGAACGCTAAAGGAACGCTAATTGGAACGCTCCAAGAACGCGTTCAGTGCCGATTTTTCTGTTAGGTTACTTCTGTCCGGTACTGTATGTTTCAAACATAGTTTTATTTGAAACTTGAAAATATTTCAAGTCCTTATTACTGTCGCTTTCAGGCAAAGGACAATTTCCATAGTAGTTGTAGTTGTAAACCTTCGTACATGTTTTGCAGTTGCCATTAAATGATGCGGCCACGTTCCTTAACTGGTGTACACTATTGGAAAAGAAGGCTGGTTGCGTATGGTAATGTTGGAGCCGCAACACGTTAATTTGCTCGGTAACAAAACAATCGGCTTAAACGCATCTTTTTCTGGCGATTTAAAGAAGGGCTCCATCTCATCTTAGCTCTCTAGAAGCTCTGGATAATTCTTCGTTAACCAAAGTGATACAGTTTTACAATCCTCCGCGGTAGAATTTAAGTCTTCAGCCTCTTCACTTTTCGACTTGGTCAGGGATCCGCCAATTCGAATTTTTGTGTTGTCCTCAACCGTACGTTCACTAACATACTTTGCAATCAATGACCATCTTAAAGGAGTTTTCTCTGGGAAATGATCTAAACCAAAAATGAGTGCTTTCAACTGAGAAAAACTCAATACTTTTTCCTTCATCTCAACTGATGTTCACATGAGAACCAACTGCATATGACACAAGCGTTGCACATCAATTAAACTTTTAAACTTTTTCGGTGATTTCAAGTGAGACCGGAGGCCTGATTTCTCTGGAGCAATACAATTAATTTATCAATAACTCCGATTTTAACACTAATTAATTGCCTTTTGCCGAAATGGTAAAGAACACCCGCCGCCGCAGTTATTACCGCTTGAATCGGTGCAAAATGTTAAAAGAACATTGACATGGGAAAAAAGTTCTCACGCATCAATTTCAATAAACCCGATTTAAACATTAATTAAATTGCCTTTTCGGCAAAATGGTAAAGAACGCCCGCCACTGCAGTTGTTAACAGTTTAATCAGTACGAAACAATAAAACAACGTATAACACTGATGTGTGACAAAAGTTATGAAGCAGTACTTTCATTTGCTTGTTTACCCCCATTAATAGAAGTTTATTCGGCACAGAGGGATTCTTTTGATGTTTTATTCGCTCCCGATTTGTATTACTGCATGATATCTTTTGAAGGGATGTCCGTGCAGTATAACAACAAAGCATGCAATATGCTACAAAATTCATGATTTATTTGCATTTTCAAGTCATTTCTCTCAAAAGCTCATGTGTCACAATGTCGTTCACTAAGTTAAACCGCACTCAGTTACCATCCTTAATAGCCATAGAAAATAGGATAACTCAAGTTCAAAATGCACGATTTGACTGGGCAACAGTGTGTTCAAGTGAGATGCTGACATTTCTGGAAAGCCATGCAAAATCTATTGGAGTTGCCAAAGAGTGCTTATTCTTCCCTCTGTTGACAGCCGTAGCTTCACTTATGGGGACTTCTACTTGCATAGAAATCAACAAGAAATGGAAAGACCCCACACTGTTGTGGTTCGTCATTGCCTCAAAAAAAGGCACAAACAAGTCAGGCGCTCTTAACTTGTTGTCAGGTGCCTTACGGGAAATTGAAGAAATGTTGGCGGAAAGTCATGATGACAACAATGAAGAAGAAACACAACCACAGCTCCTCATTGATCACTTTTCTTTTGAAGAACTGTTTCACGTAATGTCAAGGAATACTAACAAGATCCTTGCGCTGTACATTTTACAGCCTCCTCGATCTCTTCAAGCCTAACGGATGCTCGCACGACAGGAAAACACTATTGAAGTTATACAATGGTGGAAAATGGCACGTAATTTCCGAAGCGTTCAAGGCAAAATGAACAACACAAGCTTCAACATCTCTGAATTTATTCAGCCATATTATGTTGTAGAACTCCTTCACCGGGATGATCATGACGGCTTCAACGACCGACAGCTTTTCGATGTTCCACCAGAAATTGAAGTCAACTACCGCGATCTTGAAACTGCACTGCCCGCTAACCTGCCCTCATTTAAGGATGTCTTCCTACGCGTCATCGATTTACACGAATCACCGAAGGCGTACATTTTTGGTGAAGACGCCATGAAGTCCTTTATCGAGTACCACGATGCGCTGAACAAAGGAAGAAGTCAACACTCGACAACAACATGCGGGGCGTGCTTTCAAAGGCCAAAGGTCTTTACGTATACGTTGCGCTGGCTCCGCGGCTCGCCAGTCGTTTTGAATGTCAAAAGATCGAGTGGCCCGGCGGCTCGCCAGTCGTTTTGAATGTCGAAAGATCAAGCGGCTCGCCAGTTGTCTTCGCTCTATTAAAATGACGAAATTCTGATTCCAAAGACCAAATTAAGTTCCTTTCGTTTTGTTTACCCACCAACGATTTCCTTGCGAATTGCAAATTCTCGTGTCGCCATTTTGTTTATTTTACTAGTGCCAGACTCTCCCTGATCATTTTATGAATTCGTGTCCAGGATTGCGCTTCTTTACGGACCAGTTACCCTTTGGATCAAAAAAAGGTTTCACATCGACCAACTAATAAATGATCAAAATTTTATTGATTCACTACACCCTGTCACAAGGAGACAGTTTCTCATTACACAAGATAACAGTAACAGAACTAAAAAAATGGTTTTTATGACGAAATAAATACAGTCCAACTATCATGAAACATGCAGCCGCTATTAATTTGTGACAACCTTAGTTGGGATTATACAAACTTTTAACATTATTAAAAAATGTGACAAATAAGTCCTTGTCCTTATTAACATGCCGCCACATGAATTCGGCAAGGTAAGTAGAGTATTTATCCTTTCTCGTACCGAATACAGGCAAACTCAATTTCATGTGCCGCCAGTGTCCTTCAATTTTGTTCGTATTGAATCCGTCTTCATTAACAAACTCCTTTGATTGGTTCACAGTTTGATGGAAGTATCCATTTTTCTCCAAGTTGCGATATGATTTCCAGCAGTCCGAAACGATTAATGTTCCCGGTTCAATCCACTGCTTTATGATAGGCAATAGTGTTGCCTCACTCCTATCTTCCACTGCGACCAAAAAGCTTCTCCTTGAATCCTCTTCTATTCCTCCGAACACCCACTGTCCTTCTACTCTGTGTCCTCTGTGATATTTCCACTTTCCTACTTTGCTCTCATCAATTTGAACCGCTTTGCCTTCACCGCCTATCTTTTCGCTTCTTTGCTGAATTGTTACTTTGCATGTTTCTCAACAATACATACCCCAGTCAACGGCTGTGTTGGGATTAATGTGGAGTTGTTTCTTTATCTGCTCTTGCGTTAGTCTTTCAGTCCACCAGTACGTAAACTTTAGAACTTCTTCCACGGTCAGATTACTATGTTCAAACCAGCTTCCCTTTCGGATACTGACATTACTTTTATGGCGTGTCATTCGCGCGTTTCCTGCATTCCCATCTGTATCCGACCGACCTGTCCGTACAGCCTACCAGCTCCATTTCTTCATTGCAAATCGGACATGTTCACATCATCCACTTCTACGTCTATCCCGCCAAAATGAAGCTACCTGGGCGTCCTTTCATCACTGGATTGCAGAAATGACATTCGCTTACTCGAGAATGTTTTCTGAACCGGTCTTCGAGTTCCTTAACAAAAAGTCCCAAGAACTTGGAAGTTCCATTGGCTATGTAGTGCCCTCGCTGTTAACATCAACAGCGTACATCTTAGCCACTAATGATGCCACTTTCCAAATTGGCACACATTTGCAGCCACTTAACCTGTACACCATGATGGTAGGACACCCGGGAACCGGCAAATCACCAGCAATAGAATCCATCCTCAGCGCCCTCAAAGACATGGAGTGTATTCCAAAAGAAACCGTTGTCAGCGCTACAACATCATCTGGGCTAGTGAAAAACCTGTCAGAGTAGGGAAAATCATTCACCGCATCCCCAGAACTGTTTGACATGGTGAACAAACTGCTAAAAAATGATGAAGTGAACGGGAGTAGCGACGTACAATTACTTTGCAAGCTGTGGAGTGGAGAAGCAGCCTCATATCATTTTGCCAATGAGATAGATGGCAACACTCCATTCAGCATTTTGAGCGCCACTCACATTTAACACGCCGCGTCGCTGATCTATAGAATGGACAAAGGACATGGCCTCCTCGATAGATTTCTCATTTCAGTACCCTTTGCCCTCAAGCCAACACCTCAAAGTGAAGAAGAAGCCGCCAATTATTTGAGCACTCTGCCTTTCACTGATTTTAAACCCTTCTTCAGTGCAGTCGCTGTCTCACACAAAAATCTGACCAGAACCTACTCATTGGGTCCACCGGCCGCGCAAAGTTACGGACAACTAAAAACCGACCACGTCAATGAAGTGAACCGCAGAGCCATTGAAAACGGCGATGTGCCACCCAAGTCAAAGGGAGCAGACCTTGTAGTCAGAGTTGCAGTGGCCATCAGCACCATGGATCACTTCATTTCAGCGTTACTTGAAAATGAAGCACCAACCAATCCGCCAGAGAAAATTTCACAAGAGAGTTTTGACACGGCCATCCTCTACGTCCAACACCTGCATACACACAAAGAAATGTTTGCAGACTTTGTAAAGGAAATTACAACCCCGTCAACTGAACAGCCGAGGACTCAGCCAAGTACCGCAGACATCAAGGCAGCCATTCTTCGTTTTCCAGGCTGCGTAGTCACCCTCCAAGCCTTCAAGAAATATTCACCACGGCGACTACGGAGTGTACAAAAACAAGAATACGATCAATGCCTTAAAGCCATCACCGCCTTTGGAACTGTAGTCGAGTTAAGAGTTCCTCGATGCACTCAAAAGTTGCGAATATTCCTCAAAAAGCCAGTAGCAACCATTCAACCATGGCCTACCAATGCCCCATGCAGTCCAGAAGATTATGCCCAGAAAATAGCTGAACCAATGGACAGCCTTAGTACTCCGAACGTTCAAAATGCGCTAGTTAACGCTGGGCATATTACGCAGGAGGACATTACAGACTAGAAAACTCATTTACGAACTGAACTGTGAACTTTTCTGCTTCATTCATTGAACTTTACTGCACATAAGTAAGATAACTGTAATTGACATTCACGATATTGAAAGTGAAGAATGATCCTCGCAGTGAATTTTCCAATTTAAGCAACTGGAAAGAAGAAGCCTGAAAAAAAAAATCAGGGCTTCAATGGGATTCGAACCCGTGACCTCCGCGATACCGGTGCGATGCTCTACCAACTGAGCTATGAAGCCACACATTGGGAGCAAGGTCAGTTTGTTGAGTTCATATCTTCCCGTGAGGAGTGAAATGATGTAAATACATATGAAATAATTCATATATTTGAACTGCGGTCATAGATGAAAGTGAAGAATGATCCTCGCAGTGAATTTTCCAATTTAAGCAACTGGAAAGAAGAAGCCTGAAAAAAAAATCAGGGCTTCAACGGGATTTGAACCCGTGACCTCCGCGATACCGGTGCGATGCTCTACCAACTGAGCATGAAGCCACACATTGGGAGCGAGGTCAGTTTGTTGAGTTCATATCTTCACGATATTACACAGTACTGCCATTTGATTTTTTAATTGTTGACAATTTACAACAAATCAGTGGAATTAACATTAAACAGTCAAAGCTTTAATAGTGGATCATCGATTTCATGTGAACGCAATCATCATGACATTAAGTGATCATTTTTGTAAGTTATAGTTGTCATTTCAGATCGAATGAGTATTTTCATGAAAAAGAGTTTCATTTCATGTATAAAATGAATTTCAGAACCAGTCAAAACCATCAAATAATTACAGAAAGTAAATATTGATGTATGTAACAGAGCTGCTTTCTCCAGCCAACATTTGACCCTGTAAATAAACAGTTTTAGTTAACAAAGTGGTTTACTGTCAATTCTTCAATTATAATTAAGTTAAGATCTACTGGCACAGTTCCCAGAGAAAAGAAACGAAAGTTCAATAGCACGACCGATGGACTAAATTATTTACCTTACTTGTTCTTCAAACACTTTACGCGACTGCCGAGCCGGCAAGCCGCCGAGCCACTAAATTATATACCTTACTCGTTCTTTAAACACTTTACGCGACTGCCGAGCCGGTGACCTGCCGAGCCACTAAGATATATACCTTACTCGTTCTTTAAACACTTTACGCCGAGCCGGCGAGCCGCTAAATTATATAAAAAAAAATAATAATAATAATCTTCATTTATATAGCGTTATTTCTACTAAGAAACCAATAACGCTTTACAATAATAATATGTGTAAGGTATATGGTAATAATACATGAAAATAATAGCTAACAGTAATACCTAAAATATACAAAAGACTATAATATGAATAACTAATCGAGATAGATATTTACAAGAAAAATAATTCAACAATAATAAAGAGTTAAAGTGCTTCTGAAAAAGAACGTTTAAAAAGAAATGTATTGATCTGATTCTTAAAAGTGCTTAAAGTTTCAGTTTCTCTAGTGTTGTTCGGAAGGCTATTCCATAACATAGGACCATTCACAGAAAAAGCTCTTCCTCCATACGTCTTAAGGTTGTACCGCGGAACAACGAGGAGTCTTTTGGAGGAAGAGCGTAAAGACCTGGTTGGTTCATATTTAGTGATCATGTCAGATATATAGAGTGGCGCAATGCCGTGGTATGCCTTAAAAACTAGTACTAGGATCTTAAATTCAATTCTGACAGCAACAGGCAACCAGTGGAGTTCTTTAAGTATCGGAGTAATATGTTCAGTCTTCCGAGTGAATGATAGTAAACGGGCAGCAGAGTTCTGTGGAAATTGAAGTTTTTGAAGGAGGTTTTGTGGCAATCCAGATAGTAGCAAATTACAATAATCAAGTCTAGAAGTCACAAACGCAAGTATAAGTATTTCAAAGTGTTGATAAGATAGAAATCTCCTTATTGTAGCTAAATGTTGGAGTTGATAAAAGGCAAGTTTACAGACGGAGTTAACACGTTTCTTCATCAGTAGCGTCTTGTCCAACCAAACTCCAATGTTTCTAACAGATTCGGAAGCCTTAATTAGTTCAGTATCGGCATATACAGAATCCAGAGATGGAGACGGTCTGTGATATGCGCGAAGTATCAGCAGCTCGGTCATATTGTTGTTTAATTCGAGTTTGTTGTCCGTCATCCATTCATTGATATTCGAGACACAAGCTTCTATTTTTGACCTAACGTCATCAAGAGTGACGATGTCACTGCAGGGCTGGAAGGACATATAGATTTGCGTATCGTCTGCGTAAAAATGATAAAACATGTTATGCTCTTTAATAATATCTGCGAGGGGTGCAGTATATAATAAGTACACACACACACACACTAATCATCGAAAATGCGGCTGAAACCTACTGATAATATAACATGAGGAATCTTGGAACATCCAGTTGTCGACATGACGTAAGGTAAGTGGAATATATCATTATTTTCTTTGTGCATCATTATTTTCACGTTATTATTATGCTACTCAGGATGACGGTGTTTGTTGACAAAAGCATGGTTTAAACTTCTTCTTCTAACATTTTACAGTTTTAACTGCCCCAAAGTTTTATTGCATATCTTTACAGGTGAGACATTGCTCTTTAAGTGGAGTGTAGTTTTGGGATCTCAAGCGATGTACTTTTGGCGATATTTTTCTTTAAATTTCACCTTTTTTATGGCGCTTCACGAGTAGTTCGAAAGAGAAAAAATTTAAAATTCTGTAAAAAATCAAATTTTGATCAAATTATCAAAACGGGCTCTCAAGGTAATAAGAAACATAATAATAATAATAATAATAATAATAATAATAATAATAATAAATAATTTATTACTTATTCAGCGCAAATATCTGCATGAATATATTCAAATGCGCCTTACAAGTTACATTAAAATAATAAAATAATTTATAATACAGGCTAAGAAATTTCTCAAATGCGATTGGCTAAGACCAGTAGTATTTCTGCCAAATTTGAAATACTTACATGTAAAAATTTCAGTTTCCATGGAAACCTAAATGATCGAAAAAAATATGGCGGAAAGATTTTCAAAATTCTGTGGAAAAAACTGCAAGAGCTAAAGGAAATTACCAAGATATGGAAGCAGCAAAGAATGTACAAAGATCTAGGTTACTGTTTCGATGTTGGAACGTGGTCATCACGACGTATTAAGTACATATCCAAGAACGGGAGTTTAGCAGAGGAGATTGACCATGTGTACTCAAGTTTGGCAAGGTAGTTTGAGGCGAATGTCAAGAACTGCGTGAGGTCATCTTCCGTGCATGAAGCTGCTCCAGCCACATCGTCCATGTATCGTTTGTAAAGGTCTGGTTTTATTCCAGTATAATTGCGCAGCATTTGTTCCTCGACGTAGCCGACAAACAAACAAGCGTAGTTTGGGCGGAACTTACTGCCCATTGCAACACCTTGGATTTGTTTGTAATGTTCACTGTTAAAAACGAAGGAGTTGAGCGTCAACACTAGTTCGGCTATACGGAGTAGTGTGTGGGATGGGGGATTCATGACTTCCCATTTGTCGAGGAAATATTTAAGGGCACGGAGTCCCGTTTGGAATGACTGTATATAAAGATTTGATGTCCATCGTGAAGATGAAGCGATGTTCACCCCAGAAACGATTAGTCTCCCTCTATTCATAGACTCAACTCGCAGTTGTATGACTTTTTGTCTGTGAACAAAGATAAGAAAATTACAAATCTAACAAACAGACACAGACGCAACACTCCTGCGCAACAACCTGCGGAAGCTGTTGTAACGAATAACGCGCAAGACACCAGCAAACTAGTAGTCACCATACCAGAAGATCTTCCATTGGCTGACGATGTGACGTAGTCTGGGAGAAAGAACTTTATTTAAATACCCGAACACGCCACAACTGCTAATCAAGAAACTGTTAATGCATTTGTCATTCAGGCTATTGTCAAACAGGAACTCTCAAGAAATCCTGGCCAACCGATCGTCTCAGCATGTCAGTGTCCCACCGAACTTCTCGCATCGTATTTGGACAAGATTACAGCACCTTTTGTAAGAAGATTGGATAGTTACGTGAAGGACTCTGGCCACATGTTGACCATGTTGGACTCCTTTCGTTTCCGAGGTGAACATCGCTTCATCTTCACGATGGACATCAAATCTCTATATACAGTCATTCCAAACGACAAGGGACTCCATGCACTTAAATATTTCCTCGACAAACAGGAGGTCATGGATCTCCCATCCCACACATTACTCCATACAGCTGACTTAGTGTTGACGCTCAACTCCTTTGTTTTTAATGGTGAACGTTACAAACAAATCGGAGGTGTCGCAATGGGCAGTAAGGGCTGGGTTGCACTTGTGAAATTTTGTTCAAATGTGTTTGTTTTAGATTAAAAATCTGCCATCATGTCACGTTTCCTAATGCGACCGGCTTTTTGCCAGTTTAGAAAAAATTGCAAAAACCGACTAAACTTCAACGATGCCGTAGTGCATGGGTGGGGCAGGCTGATTTTAAAAAAATCGAGGAAAACAAAGGAAGCCACTTCCGGAGCTGTCATCGCTAATCCATTTGACCCATTGCAAGTCGATCCTCTACCTTCATCGGCCGGAATGTTGTAATTATTACGCACATGCTTTTAGAATGGATGGATGATTTCCTTATTATTATGCACTGGGATCTTTCCCAATGGGTTTTCACGACTTCAGCTGCTATAACCCTATGCAGGCCCAACCAGACTTGGACTTACCAGGACCTAGCAGTATTTTGGCGAGTGCTCAGAACCGATCCATCAGTCCGACATCAACATCCAGCAACAGCTGCAATAGGCCAAGTGGTTCGACCGTTGAAAGCATCAGCAATGCGCTGGATGTTGGAGCGCCGGGAGAAGATACAACTCAGACAAATAAAAAACAGTACAACAAATGGACGAATGAGGAACAAAAAGCTCTGATAAACCTTTGGACTTATCGACATGAGCGATTGGAAAGCAAAGACGCGCGGAAGATTTGGGATGAAATTGCGAGGGAGATTAATCGAAAGTTTGGAACCACTCGCTTGGGAGAAAAATGCCAAAAGAAAATTAAATATCTCATCGAGAGATACAAAAAGGCCAAGGATTGGAACAGCCACCAGACTGGTGGACACAGATGGAAGGTTGTCTTTTATGATGAAATAGATGCTGTCCTTGGAAGCCAGGACGTAGTTACGTCACAACACGTAGCCAAAGCCGGAACAAGTGCATCAACTTCTGCTCCCAACTCCGACACAAGCGAGTCCAATAGCAGCGAATTACCAGGACAAGGCACAAGCCCAGAAGCTCGAACGGAGCGCAAAAAGAAACGTATAAGAGCTAGGCCTCAAGAAGGGAATGAAGAAGGAGACCTGATTAAATCGTCCTTGTTAGGAATGGAAAAACAGCGAAAGGAAATGCACACATTCATGGAAAACTTTACAAGGGTTCAAGAGCAACAACAACAAATGACTGAATAGTGAATTTGAGAGAATCTTTTACAGAGACAACAAAGCGTTACAGTTCCTTCTTTGAAATGCATTTCCATGTATATTCAAATGTTACATTGCCGCTTCCGTCGAAGTTGTTGCTGCCAATAGGCAGCGTTCATATTCTTGAAGCCATCGAGAAAGTTTGGTTCGACGGTTCAATCCATCGTTCGCATTAAGAAACAGCCAATCAAAAGTCCTGTTATATGGCGATGTCTAGCCAATCAGCAGCTGTCTTATAAGAAAAATTGAGATGTGCTTGCTCAGCGGAAAATTGCATGTGCTCACAGTTGATCAGAGTCAAGAAGGTTTCGCTGTTTAGAGGTTAGTTTCAGCACTTTTTGCTGATCTATTATGATTGCTGATCTATTATAATTACCTCTATTAGAGGAAGCATTCATCAAGGTCATGAAGATTTCAGTGAGCATTCTAGAGGCTGACAGTGTGCATTTATGTCACTTGCTTTTCAATTGATCAAATTTGGTCGATTTATGGACACAAACAAATATCGGTGACATCTTATGTCATGGAGATGGCATGTATTTCCATGCACTAGCCAATAAAATGGCTTCATAGCTCAGTTGGTAGAGCATCGCAAGGGTATCGCGGAGGTCACGGGTTCGAATCCCGTTGAAGCCCTGATTTTTTTCAGGCTTCTTCTTTCAAATTGCTTAAATTGGAAAATTCACTGCGATTATTATTCTTCATTTTCAATTTCAAAGAAAGGTAAAGTCGGGGTGTACAGTCTGGATATGCCATATACATGTCTGGATATGCCATATAACGCTTGCCGAGCTGAATTCACTAAATTAACCCCGTTTTTCGGTTAAACTGAAGGAAAGGTAAAATCCAGGTGTAGAATGGATGTCTAGCTATGCAACATAACGCTTCCTAGACTGGATTTTCTAAATGAACCCCGTTTTTTGGTTAGAGTCAAAGAAAGGTAAAATTGGGGTGTACAGTGAATGTCTAGATATGCCATATAATGCTTGCTAGACTGGATTCACTAAATTAACCCCGTTTTTCGGTTAAACTCAAGGAAAGGTAAAATCCAGGTGTAGAATGGATGTCTAGCTATGCAACATAACGCTTCCTAGACTGGATTTTCTAAATGAACCCCGTTTTTTGGTTAGAGTCAAAGAAAGGTAAAATTGGGGTGTACAGTGAATGTCTAGATATGCCATATAATGCTTGCTAAGCCGGATTCACTAATTTAACCCCGTTTTTCAGTTAAAGTCCAAGAAAGGTAAAATCGGGGTGTACAGTAGATGTCTAGATATGCCATATAACGCTTGCTAGACTGGATTCACTAAATTAAATGAATCCCGTTTTTCGGTTAAAGTCCAAGAAAGGTAAAATCAGGGTGTACAGTGAATGTCTAGATATGCCATATAACGCTTGCTAGGCTGGATTCACTAAATTAAATGAACCCCTTTTTTCGGTTAAAGTTCAAGAAAGGTAAAATCAGGGTGTACAGTGAATGTCTAGATATGTCATATAACACTTGCTAGGCTGGATTCACTAAATTAACCCCGTTTTTCGGTTAATTTCAAAGAAAGGTAAAATCGGGTTGTACAGTGGATGTCTGGATATGCCATATAACGCTTGCTAGACTGAATTCACTAAATTAACCCCTTTTTGCATGCAGTTAAGGTAATCGGGGTGCAGTCAACAGTTGAGCTATTAGGTTTTTTTTAAAATTTAAGCTCAGTTTGGTTGATTATGGCGGACTTAAGACTAGCCTCCAACCCCCCTTTGTCGTTCAGCGTTTTTTACAGGGCAACACCTTTTCGAATGATGAATTGTGCCATTCCGTACGTTTCTCTGCTTGAATTTTGACTTCAGGATTTTACCTCACATTTCTTTATTATAACCAATGAAACAAAACTTTTCTTAAGCCGGGTAGGTTATGAAACACGCATGGGTTTGTTATGGCCTTAACTTTATCTCGTCCAGTTTGCATGTGTAAAAAAAATTGCTTGTCGGCGTCTCTTCCTATGAAATGTTTAGGGTTCTGATTTTTCTTCTAATGATTTGTAAAGACACTCACACTAATCTAAAAAAGGCAACCTTTGTATCTAGTACCCCGTTCACACCAGTTAAACAAGTCTACCTAAACAATGTTAGATAAAACAGCGTTTAGTTAACCATGTTTTGCTGTAGAAGTTGTTCACACCCAGGAAACATGCTTAACTCCATGCATTCTTAGCACACTTCAATTCACCTTGCTTGCGTGTACGAAATACCTTTCCTTACGGGGGACCCGTGAAGCAAATCTCACGTAAGCTGTCACGCAAACTCTCGCGCAAACATCAACAACAAATTCTTGTGGCAAAATGGCTGACAAAATGTTGCTGTTATTTACGTAACCTATAGCTAGTGGAGCAGAAAAACGCCGAGCTGTTTCGCAAGAATTCGTTACATCAGAAGGAAAAGACGAGTTTGTTTTCTGTTTTTCGTGAATCTGATGGCTTACCTACAACAGTTGCCGGTCAGGGAAATTTGGGTCAAACCAAGGGCAAAGACATTTTGGTCTATGGCCGAAGACCAATGGAGCGACAACGACTGGGTCGGAAACTTAAGAATGTCCTAGGTCACGTTCGAAAAACTTTGCGAAGAACTGGCTCCTTTTGTTGACACTTATGTCCAGGATTGAACGCAGTTACAAATTTTGCAAATTTTACGATTTTTCGTTTTAGCTTCAAATGTAACAAATTTTGCGAATATTCGTTTAACTCTACAAGATATATGAAAAATCCGCTGCCTCAACGATTTTTCGGTACGTTCTGCCGAAATTTACAATTTTATGCTAATAGATGGACGAGCAAGCACTGGCTTGCGGATTTTACAAAATTACAAAATTTACGATTTTTCGCTAACTTCACGATTTTTCAATGAGTCATTGTGAAATTTGCGATTTTTTGCACTTCTTTGTAATGCAAATTCCACCCTCTAGTGCCGATCTGCGGATTTTACAAAATTTGCGATTTTTCGCAGTTAATTAACAGAGGGTCTGGGTCTGGCGTCATGAGCGACGGACGTGTGTTTTAATCGGGGCACACTAACCTCCCGAAACCTCAGTTATTTTTTCTTAAATTTTTCATCGTTGAAGACAAGATGCCTACGCCGGCTAGGAAACGTGATCAACGTCCTTCCGGAGAGGAGAAAGTATCTCCGGACCCAAAAATTCCTCGACACCAAGAAGATGACCACGCGAGTAATACGGAGAACATGGCGGTGGCATTTCATGCTTCTGCAGAGTCTTCCTCGCCCGAGAGCAATTCTGACATGAAAGAGATAAAAGAAATGCTTGCAGTTATCCAAAGTCAAATGGGTACGGTTCTGTCGGATAATAGGAAAATACAACGAGACCTGGAGACACTTAAAGAGTCGATGAACATGCAGGGCCGTGAGCTTAAACAAACACAGCAACAACTGACCAAAGCGGTTGCTCAAAGCGATTTGCTAAAGAAGGAATTGGATGCTGCTCTTTACAAACTCAGGAAACAGCAAGAGGAAATCGACAATTTGTGGGGTAAGCAGGACGATCTTGAACAATATTCTCGCAAAAACTCCTTGGAATTGCACGGAATCCCACGCGGTGCATATTCTTCCACCGAAGAGGCAGTGCTCAAGGTGACAAATGCTCTTAATGTCAACGTTCGCCCAGAAGACATCATAATATCTCATCATATACGGCTCAAGCACAGGGAGGCGATTATAGTAAAATTTGTCAGCCATAAAGTTAAATCCCGGGTTTACAAAGCACATACAAGGTTGAAGAATGTGTCCGTAACTGGCCTCTTTCAAGACTGTCCAGCATCTTCTCGAACCGAGTCAAATCGTATACACATGTGTGAAAGTCTAACGGCCTACAGGCGTTATCTCGTTAACAAGTTAAACACGAAACGGAGGAACAACGAACTGTTGAGTGTCTGGACGATGGATGGCAAGGTTTTTGTCAAGACGTCTCCGGAAGGCTCGCCAATTAGAATATCCTGCGACAAAGACTTGGACAATCTCTAAATTACTCATCTGTGGAGGGAAGTATTAATGTTAAAGCTTGTTAAAACCATGCTATTTGTCTTTAATATTATTACTATAGTGTTAAGGGAGGTTTTTGTTTGGAACTTTTCGTTTTCGTTAGCCTCTTCTGTCAGGAACCGGACTTAATCTAGCTTATATATTATTATTTTAATTCTATTTTTCTCTTTTTCGTTTACCAACTTGTTTATTTACAGTAGCCACATTATATTTTCTCACTTATGCTTGATCCATCTGCATGCAAATTTCTATCGCTAAATGTGAGAGGTTTAAAAAATAACAAGAAACGCAGTTCTATTTTTGCTTATTTGAAAGACCAAAAATGCCATTTTTGTTTTCTGCAAGAGACGTTTTCAGAACCGAAAGACGAAATTGGTTGGAGAAGTGAATGGGGGGGAGAAATTCTGTACTCGCATGGCACCAACCGAAAAAAGGGCGTCTGCATTTTGATAAACCCACAATTTAATGATTTTCAAATCCAATATTCTTGCAGCGACGTTGAAGGACGAATCATTCTTGCCAACATAAGCGTCAATTCTTTTCAAATATCCCTCTGCAATATTTATGCTCCAAACAATCTCCAGATGCAAAACGCCTTTGTCAAAGATTTAAATCAGTTTTTACTCTCTAATGCTAATGTTAGCCGACTTATTGTTGGAGGCGATTGGAATGTCGCACTCGGTGCCATTGACAAGAGGGGTGGAATACCTTGGAGACCAACAACATATCGTGATTACATAATTGCAATGTGTGAAGAATTAAATTTGATTGATATATTGAGGAGGAAAAAGCCTACTGCAAAACTATTTAGTTATGAATCCAAACCGCTTAAAATGAAATCGAGAATCGACTACTTTTTAATTGCAAACTCAATGTCCCATCTAGTTTCTTATGTTAATATTGGAATTTCAATTGCACCGGATCACAGAGCGGTAAGGTTAAATGTTAAATTGACATCAAACCTAAAACGAGGGCCAGGTTTATGGAAGTTTAATAACTCTCTGTTGCTTGATGATGAATTCGTCAGTTTGATCGAGACTAGTTATGCGGCCGTAAGGGAAAAATTTTGTGAATTGGATGATAAACAGCTAAAATGGGAAATGGTCAAGATGGAATTGAGGGGCTTAATAATTCGTTACGCATTATTAAGAAAAGTTAGAAAGTTTAGAGCAAGTTTAGAGCAACGGCTTGCTGAAGCGGAAGAGTTTATTAACAACAGTACTGAGGGTGACGGAAACTTGGAAACTAAATTAACGCTGCAGGAGCAACTAAAAAAAGAATTACAATATCTCTATGAAAAGAGGGGTGAAGGTGCAATGCTTCGCTCCAAGCTTCGATGGACAGAACAAGGAGAGAAACCAACAAGGTATTTTTTCAATATTGAGGCTAAAAATTTTAATCAGAAGACGATTACTGAGCTGGAAAATAGCGAGGGGGTTAAAATAACACGCCACAAGCAAATATTACAAGAAATTGAAAATTTTTATCAGAAATTATACTAGTCATAATATGCTGGTTTAAATGAACTCTTCACAGACTTTGTCCGCTCCCTGCAACTGGGTAAGCTGAGCGATGATGACAAAGAAAGTTTAGAAGGAGAATTAACCATCACAGAATGCCGTCAGATTTTAAAAACTTTTAATTTCGGGAAATCACCAGGTGAAGACGGCTTCACAGTAGAATTTTATACAAAGTTCTTTGAGCTTCTGGCATCTGATCTCGTTGAGAGTCTAAACACTGCATATTCGAGAGGGGAGCTGTCAATTTCACAGAGAAGGGGGGTTGTCACCCTTATTCCAAAGGCAGATTCTGACACTCTAAAGCTCACAAATTGGCGGCCAATAACCTTGTTAAATGTTGACTACAAGATTGCATCCAAAGCAATAGCTACACGAATCAAAAAGGTACTTCCGCAGCTAATACATACTGACCAAACAGGCTTTATGAAAGACCGATTTGTTGGTCAGAATATACGTCTGCTATGCAACCTCTTAGAGCAAACGGAACTTAAAGATATACCAGGCATTCTCCTCCAGCTCGACTTTCGCAAAGCCTTTGACACAATTGAGTGGCCAATGATTCAACAAGTCCTGTCAATTTTCAACTTTGGTGCTTCTGTTAAGCGCTGGGTAGAAACTTTCTACTGTAACGCGGGGAGTTCCGTTATTAATAATGGTTTTACTACTAGGCAGCTCAAGTTGTCGCGAGGAGTAAGGCAAGGTTGTCCACTATCACCTTATCTTTTCATTTTATCTGCTGAGATACTAGCTACTAAAATAAGGGCAAGATAATTCAATTTGTGGCATATTTATCTCTAATAAGGAACTCAAAATTTGCCAATTCGCGGACGACACCTCTCTCTTTTTAAGTAATCTAATATCGGCCCAAAACGCCTTGCTCATACTAAACAAGTTCGGGATTTTATCTGGCCTAAAACTAAACGAATCTAAAACCAAAGCTCTTTGGCTAGGTCCTTGGAAAAAGCGCACCGAAAGACCCCTCAATTTCTTGTGGACGAAAGAACCGCTTAAAGTCTTGGGGATTCATATCTCTTACGACAAGGCGGGAAATGAGAGGAAAAATGTCAATCAAAAAATCGATACCCTTAATGCAAAGCTTGGTACTTGGAGATCGCGCCAACTCTCTATCTTCGGGCGCTGTTTAATCATTAAGTCTCTAGGGATCTCACAAATCGTACACTCTGCTGCCGTGCTAGACATCCAGAAGGATTACATTGTAAAAATTCAATCTTTAATTTTTAAATTTATTTGGAAGGAAAAGCAGGATAAAATTAAAAGAGAAGTGCTATATCAGGATTACGAAAGGTGGGCTCCGTGTAACACACGTGGAAACTTTGTGTAAGGCTCTACGTTTGGCATGGATTCAGAGATTTCTAAAAAGTGACAGCCGGGAGATAGAAAATTGGAAAGTCATGGGGGCTTATACTTCTTGCTTCATTGTAACTTTGATACAAATTTCCTTAAGTCGATTGAAATGCCAGCCTTCTACAAACAAATTTTGAGCTTCTTTTTGGAACTGAATACTATCTATGATACGAATGGAGACTACGAATTAATCCTTTTTAACAACAAAGAAATACAAATAGGTGGCAAAACTGTGTTTTATCAGGATTGGTTTGACCAAGGAGTGTACTCAATCTGGGACATTCTCGATTCCAATGGAACGTATTTGAACTTTGCAGATTTCTGTCGGAAGTTTTCCGTTAAGTCAAATTTTCTTACCTATTTTCAAGTTTTGTCGGCTATCCCTAAACGACTGCTGGAAAAGGGCGAGAGACTCTCTTGGCGACAATTCAATTTTCACTCCAGGGAATTTCACTTTTCACTTGTCACCGTCGCTGTTGATCGACCTATCTAAATTAACATGTAAAGATTACTACTGGCTTTTTCTGAACAGGAGAGAACCTTGCGCAACTGGCCCCATCAAGTGGCAACGCGACCTCCCTCAGTTTATTCTCTCTTGGCACACAATTTTTAAGCGGATTAAGTCAATCAGTAAACAAAATAAATTAAAAGAATTTTTTTTTCAAACTCGCCCATCGTATTGTCATCACAAAGAAGGAATTACATTTATACGAAATTGAAGACAACAAGAGTTGTCATTACTGTGGGGATGACGACTCTCTACTTCACACTTTCTTAGGTTGTTAAATTGCAGTCGACTTTCTTCGGAAAGTGCTATGCTGGTTTAATGAAAAGGAAAACTCTTCTATCACATTAAACTCAGAAGAAATACTCTTCGGAGCAGCTGCTGATAAGGATAATAAAATTAAAAAACTAAATTTCTGTCTCCTCTATGCCAAATTCTACTTTCATTTCCAGAAAATCAACCAACGTGAATGTATTTGGGATGTTTTTGTCCGAAAACTAAGTTATATGTTAGAAATAGAAGGTTTTGTTTAGTCCAATTTATCGCAAATTTTCTTTTTTAAAAATCTCTCGAAAAGGAAAAAATAAAAATCTTCATTAAAAAGAGCAATATAAGTAGGTCAACAATAATCTAATTAGCGTAATTGGTTTTGTAACAGAAGCTTATCACCTAGAACTGGTTTGTAATGTATGTATTGTAAGTAGTGCAAGTATAGGTAGAGTAAGTAGCAAGTATAGTGTAAGTGTAAAATGTAAGTTTAATATTTTGTTCTGTAAGTAGGGTTAATGTTCATACTGTAAATAAATAAATAAATAAATTAAAAAAAAAAAAAAAAAAAACATAACACAAAAAGACCGCCAAAGACGACAAGCATGTTAATGTACTCTCTGGAACGATAAAGCGCCATGAAAATATGCCATTATCGCATACATGTTACACACAAAACAAGATAACAAGCTGCATGTTCCCCTGGTTTAAGGTGTTTGTTTTGACCGAGTATCTTATTCAAAACGGTTACGGAGAAAGCGAGCGGAGTGATACGAAATTAACATAACGCATCGCAAGCAAAACATTACACGAGATAAGCGTTTCTTGTTGCCCGAGTATCGATCTATTCCACCATCTTCTCAGCGTGCGTGTCTATAGAAAGATAAAACGGGAGGAGAATATTCCATTCCACTGAACACTCTTTGTATTTGAGTATCTATTCCACCTTCTTCTAAGCGTGCGCGTCTATAGAAAGATAAAACGGGAGAATATTTCATTCCACTGAACACTCTTTGTATTAACCTTGTAGCGAAGCACTCATTCAACAAGTAAGCTTCTTGAAGAGTTATTAGAAAGCTAAACACTCTCTTTTTTGAAACCCCGATGGCGTAGAATCGATACATTACTTTCAACAAGAAGGTTTTCAAATGCTGCTACCGCAGTCCCACAGTGTGGTGGACAAATACAAGATTATTGAAATACAAAAATGGATAACACAGTAATGTTTCACATGCTGCTCCTGCAGCCCAACGGCGTAGAATCAATACATTACTTTCAACAAGAATGTTTTCAAATGGTGCTATGCAGTTCCACAGTGTGGTGGACAAATATAAGATTATTGAATAGGTAGGAAATTATGGAAATATACCATATAAATGGAAATATACCATTTATTGCTAACAATGGCTGTTGATTTCAGTGTAATTAACAATATTAAAGTAAATGTCTGAGAAATTCCTTTTTTCAAAATTTTCTTGAATGGTAACATCAATGTGTGTTTTTTGGTGTGTTACATCAGGTTGTTTACCTTCAACTAATTTAATCTTAGAACCTGTGTGTTGTTTACTATTATGTAGTATATTGAAAGAATATTCTACAATCAGAGAAATGTTGCTAGTAAGAAAAGGATCATTACGTTGTTTACTTGTAGCCAATTTGAAATTTAAAATGTAATAACAGTTGGAAATTATTAGTAATCTGTATTTCGCTTCCTTGAATATTTTAACAGATACTATTATCTATGACGATGCTTGCCATCTTAAAAGGTATGGATGCAATCCTGTTAGGAGCCAGTTGACCCCAACAGCAGACAGGATGCATAATATGTCAATGGTGGTAGATAAATTCCATTTCAAAAATCATGTGGACAAATGGTGTAAAGCTCATTGCAATCCATATTACCATGAACGGCTCAAGGTAATGCAGGATCATAATTCTTTTGATTGGAAAAAAAAAAACAATAATATGCCTATCACTTGCTAATTAATATAATTGCGTTTACAGTTGACTTTGACATATGTTTTAATATCAGCGTTCCAGTGTACACTTGTTTTTACATATACTGGTAGGCGACTGGTAGTTAGCCCTTTCATTCCAAAAGGTCTCTCTTTGCAAGTAAAATCGTGTGGTTTTAGACGGAGTAATATCAGCTGGAAGTTAACCCTTTCACTCCAAAGGTTCTTTCTTTGTTGAGGGAGATCATGTGGCCTTGACGCAGAAATATCTATTAAGTCATTCTTGTGAAGTAAAGGGTTAAGGGAGATAGTTTATTACAGTTGTTCCTGTAAAATTGAGGATGCGAGAGAAAATTTCTGGAATATTTATTGTTTTGCGACTAATCAAATGCAAGATAAAACCGCAAAAGATATCTGCCAAACTGCAGCATATTAGTCACAATTTGATTCTAAACAACGAGCTGGCTTTTTCTTCCAAGACAAATCTTCAATTTTACCATATTTAAAGACTGAAATTGTACTTTTTGTGTTCCAGCTTATTTGTACGCAAAGAATAGATATAAATGATATGTTTAACGACATATTACGGGGAAAGCAATGTTGAATTGAGTAGATAGGATCATACAAGGCTAGACATCGGTGTGAGAGCAAAAATAACAAACCAATGAGCAGCGGGGTTGACCGGTGCGCTTCATGGCAGTTCAAAGGGTAATGCTAGTTGTTGTGATTAGTGATTTTAGAGCTGTTTTTTTTTTGTAGCTGAGAAGCCTTCTTCCAAAAACTTGTATCGTTGTAAATTTTGAATATTACACCTGCTTCCACATCCATTTCGAGTTTGGTAGGTTGTTTTTTGAGGAAGAAAAGTTTCTTGGAAGAAAAGGCTGTTCGTTGGAAGATAAAGTCAGCCTGTTGTTTCCAATCAAGTCATAAATTATGCATCCTGTGTTTTGGCGGTTATATTTTGCGCTCTCATCTCACTTGTGATTGGTTGCGAACCAATAAGCATTTCTGGAATTTTTTCTGGTGTTCAGGGTTTTACGGGAAAAACTGTAAGCATATAGCGTAAACCAAAATGATAAATAACTTTATTATTCCACTTATATTTAGGGAAAATAAAGTTGTAGGGAGCGACATTGAGATTTTTGAACCACCTTTGGTTTTTATAAGCAATTGAAATAAAACTATAACAAATAATGTTGTGGTAAAGGAATTTACTCTATAAATTGATTGTGTCTGAAATTTTTTTCATCTTTCAGGATGTTAACACTGAAGTTTGTGAGCAATTATTTTCATGGCTGTCAAGATTTGCTCCGATGTCAAAGCACATGAACCTATGGCGGTTTTTGGTTTTGGTTTTGTATCTCATAGATCAGCACAATGAAGATGCAACAAAAAATGATTTGTGGTAAAATATTACGAATAGATGTAATTGGGGTGCATTATTTCAATGGGTAACCCTAATTTTATTAATTATATTATATAATAAGGACTGAACTCAGATAGCTTACTACCATGGGTGTTTCATAGGGAATCATGGAAATGAGGTTTTCCAAGCAGAAAGATAGATGGAGTATACACCTGTAAAACTAGAGTGAGAAAACAATGAACAGGGCCCCATTGTCTTTGCCTTGTTAGAAGTACCTTTGAACCTGTTCTCAGCCTGGAATTCATCTAGGGTTACAGTATGTGGGTTGAAATTGATATAGCAGTTTTTTTGTTAGCGGTTGAATCTAAGGAATTCTAAACTAATATCTTGTTAAATGCCAGTTCTGAACATAGGTGTGTAGTGGAGAGAACTTGTCTGAAAAAGGGTACAGGGAATAAGTTTGTTTTATCTGAAATTGGGTTGGATTTGAAAAATTCTGTTCACAATCTGGGCAATTATTATATGGTGAACCACCTGCATTGAATATTATAATCATTATGGTTGTAGTGTTTTGGAAGCTAATTTGTATAAATAGTTGTGAATTTGCTAGCAATTGTAGAAATAAACATGATGAACCCACTGGTGTTAATCAGTACATGAAGCAGTATATTTTATTGGAGATTGTGTTAACTTTGGCAAGTTCATTGTTTTTGTAGTGAGCTGTTGGCATAAAATTGCCATATTCTTCTTAAACAACGTTGTTAATATTTGCATGTCAATTGCAGTTGGTTAAAAAAAGAAAATAATGTGCAATGGTTTACGTGGCTTAATAGAGATTCCAGTATGGTAGGCTGTTGTGTCACGAAAATAATATTATCATGTTGGGCAGTGATTGGGCAGATTTTTGGAGACTATGATTGTACCACCAATTAATAAGGAGTGGTAGTTATTACACATAGAAATATATGCTTGGAAAGTGCTGGAAACTATTTGGAGCCACTTTAAAAAGGTTAATAAGTTCTTCTCTGGTTGTTAAGTGTTATGTTATTGTTTCATGCAATGGGCTCCTATTGAGACCTGGGGCAGCAATTGATAGCATCCTTTCTTGGGGGGACTTTTTCAGCAACTAATGGTCTTTGCATGATTACAAATTCCCAAAGACATGGTCATTGAAGAAATTACTCTATAATATTATTTAGGTATTACATGTACTTAATTTCATGTACTTGAAGTAGTGAAAATAAATAGATGGTATCAATAAGGTCTTTATTGGTGAACAATGCATAGTGTTATTTACAAGTTGAAATGTGTGTGTTAAAATTTTATGTTAGATTCAATTGATTTGTATGCCTCAATTTACTTTGAGTTGCCTATTTTAAGAGGGTCTATTATAGTCTGGCAGGTTTACGGGTTAAGTTAATTTTGGGTGCCACTCTTTTTTGGCTCCTGGTTTTTGGTTTTTGTGTGTTTTTGTTTGTTTTTGTTCATTAGCGATGGAGTAGTTCCAACGCGTTGGGTATGCCATTTTATATATTAAAACCTTGAAATCTCGGGATTTTTGGTTTTAATATTTCGGTTTTTATTTTTATGTGTGTTCTCAGATGTCAAGAGCACCAGCACGCACACGAAAGAACGGCGGAGTGAACAACCACACTGCACCGAAACACAGTAATGCCTGAACAAACAACCGAAACAAACGAGCCCGACCAATGCAAGTACATCCATTCTGCTGTTTGGCAAGATGATTTAAAATTGCTTAATGTGTGTTGTTAGATGTGTCATTTGTTTTTGTTCATTAGCGATGGAGTAGTTCCAACGCGTTGGGTATGCCATTTTATACTGGCGAAATAATAATATAACACTTCTCAATTCTTTCTGAATAAATTTAGAAGGCTCAACTAAACACCAGCTGTGCCCAGTAACAATAGGCCTACCCCTAAGTAACTTTTCATTCGCACTTGAAGCCTCCTCAGACAATTTATGAACCTTACGGAGTAAATTCAAACTAGGCATATTGTAAACCTTGTCCCCTTCTAGGTTAAACCAATCGTAATCAGAATCACTGAGTATATCTTTGTATTTTCCAACCATCGCTTTTAATTCATTCCTGCAGCCAACTTTTAATCTCTCAGAAATTTTCAACTCCCCAACCCACCGATATGAAGAAGAACTTAATTGACGCTTATATTCATCCCGATACCAATTCAACGAATTCAAGGACCAACCCATCTTCTTGTCGCTCTCTCGCAAAATCACAGGAAGGCCATCTAAAAATTTACCCAGATTATGAACTAATAACTTATCCCGCCTTCCCTTCCTACAAGTAGTTTCTTGAATTTTCTCCGGTCGCCTATTTTTCAAAACAAACCTATCAATCAACTCTAAAGTTGCATAAACATAATCTCTCTCACAACGGCCTAATCGAGGATGCGAAAGGTTGTATCTAATTTTAGCCCTTACAGATCCAATACTACCTTTTCTACCCAAGGATTTAAACCTTTGACCGGTAACAATACAAACATATTTCAACAGAGCAGTCTCAGCATGACATTTAAATTTTTAAACTATTTTCAAAGAAGACTCTGAAACTCCTTGCATTGGAACAAACCCTCCGCTCTTACTTAGAATGGAACCATAAGTATCCTCAACATCAATCAACTTAAAATTATGCAAGTTAGACCCCTTTCGGGTCTCCTCCAGTCTGATCTCTTCCGCTTCCAACTCTTCTCGAAATAATTTAATGCCATAAGTCAACTGAGTCTTGTAAATTTCATGTCTTCTACGAGAAAAAGTTTCAAGTTTTTTGGCAACCAGTCGGACCTCCATCATGTTTCTATCAAAAAATGTTAAGTCTCCTGGTTTTTTCTTCTTAGCCCTTTTGTTTCCTTTCAGTTTTCTCTTTAAGAAGGAAACCTCGCAAGCTAAAATCTTCATGCGTTTAGTTAAGACATCTTCAATCTGACCCTGAATAGCAAGTACATCCGCCTTCAAATTGCTCCTAAGATCAGTTTCTTCAATATCTCCCTTACTCCAGGCGGAACCACTTAAAATTTCGCCAGCTTGAAATACGATCTCTTCATCGTTCCCAAAGTCAAATTTGTAAAGTTTCAACAAGCATAAAGCCAGTTTATCGTACAAATCGCTTAATAAATATAGTTCATCCCTGAGCAAACCAGTCGCATGCCGTGAATTCTTCACAGCCTTTTTCCACGCGTTAAGTTTTACCGCAGGAGACGCATTTGAAGCCATCGAGTCAGTGAATAGACAAAACACAATTTGATGTCGATTTCAACCAAGATGTCGATTTCACCCAACTTATCATCGTAACTTAAAGGAACCCTCCACTGTTTTTACAAATATCGCTCAAAATGTTCCAAATGTGCTTATTAATAGACCCGATATAAAAAAAATGCCTTACATAGCGAACTGATTTTCTTTTCGATTTTCAAAGAACAGCCTTTCGGCCACTTCGAACTTCCGGCGGCCGCCATCTTGGATAGCGCGCAGTGCACTGTGGGCTGATGACGTATCGTGGTTGTCATGCTGTGTTTTATATTGTAAACATGTCGCAGATTTCGCCGTATCAGTTTGAGCCGGAGTATTCTTCTAGCGAAGAACAACCACAAAGTGCCGCAGAAGAAGAAGAAGGAGAAGAAGAAGATTCAGTTTCAAATGAAGGAAACGAGAATCGCCGGTCAAACACGTCTTGGTGCTCATGTGAACGATGTGTTGCAATGCCGAGTGAAAAAGAATGCGTTTGCTGTAAAGAGCTGACATTTTTGTCCAAAATTGTTGAAGGTACACTGTAATGTATATGTAAAGAGGACATCGATGCTCGTTTTTTTTTCGAAAAGCCGTGTTTCTTAAGCTATTTTTGTATAAACAAATGAGGTGGTAATAAATCTGTGGTAATGGAATTAAACTGTTGTTAATTTCTTTGTTTTGAGATTGCTCGTTCATAAAGGCCATTTGATTCTTTAGAAATTTAATGTACAGAGAACGTTTTCTGTACTGTTAGAAATAACCATTTGTGGCCTGATCCCATTATAGTATAAAATTCGTCAGAAAGATCGAACTAACTTAACTGTTGTCCCGGACATTCCGTCCTAGACCTGTCTTGCATTACTTCACACGATAGTTTTGAGGCGGTGTGCCTCAACAGAGATGTACTATGGACCGCTTTGGTCAGCTTGCACGATCGTGAAAGTGCCGGCCTTCCTGATAGGCAACAAGTATCTAACAGGTGTGTTATCTTGTGTAAAAATCTAGTTTATCAAACGACTTAATCGGTTGTTGCTTTTTAGTGAGAAGACAGATTGCTCATGCAGCAAATTCAACAACATAAACAAAAAATAATATTTTTATTTAGGATGATAAATGATGTTCCAGAAAATGCTTCAGACAACTGTTATTAACAGGACACTACTGCAATATATTTATAAGTGATATTCATCACAAAAGAAAAAGTAAAAATGAAATCTGGTCAATACATTGCTGTACCTTCACTCAAGTTAAGCTTAAAATTAAGCTTTTATTTATTGGCAAACATAGCTTACAATATTTTTCACCTCATTTTGGAAAATTTTCTTATTCAGGTCATTGCGGTATGCTGCATACAGGCAGTTTACCTGGTGGGCCCATGGCTACCTTGGTAAAAACATTCGCCGTGTAATACCATCGTGTGCTGTTAAAAAAATCAGAGCTACATTTCCCGCACCAGATGGCATGTACACAGGATACATAGCAGGAGATGATGATGACAGCTCATTTGACAGTGAGCTTGATGAAGCCTGGAGAGACTTTTTAAATATATAAAATATTTTCACTGTAAAACAATATTTTAATCAGATAACATGTATCTTCAAGGAACTTAATTATATTTCTTTTAACAAAGAGAAACGATTTTGTAAATTTTAAGCAAGAGTCTATGATAGTTTACAAAGAACATTGACATATTATGTTGCTTTTTCTTATGATTGGTTCATTGCATCATCTTTGTCATTTGAAATTAGCCAGGTAAGAACTTAAGGTTTTGGTTTTCCCACACTGAAATGAAAATTACTCAATAAATATATTTATAAGTGACCCTGTATTAATAAATTTGCACATGGAGTCTAGTTGTAGGTTAAACTATAGCTAGCAGAGGAGCTAATTCTTCTTAAATCTAGATAACCGGACTCTTGCTTCAATAATGTCATTCCGATTAGGCCTTTGTAGTGGTGCCATAACCCCAGACCTATCTTTGTGCTTAGGGGCTGGCTTCTTTCCTGATGCTGCCAACAAAAATGCTGTTTGCAGCATGTCCTCAAGATATTGATAGGACTTCTCTTCCAGGACTGGTTCAGCTCCAAATCTCTTGGACACCTTGTTCCAGGAGATTTTAAATCTAGGCTCCCCCCGACATTCGCCAGCTTGGATGATGGCCTAGTTTGAAGTAAAGTATGTATATTAATAAACCTTTCTTTTATTAACTAACTGATTTGGAGTATGAGTTACACAAAATATAATTTCTGCTCTTTCACAAGCCATCTATTAATTTATCCACTGCAGAAGGGGGAAAATCTCAAGAAGCTTACCTGTGGTCTGTTAACATTGTTGTTGTGGTCAAGTGCTGCCAACATAGTACAAACTTTCATGACATCATGGGTGAAGTGTTGCAGCTTTGGCAAGTACTTGAGGTACATTGAATGATACACTTCTAGAGCTGTGGTGTGCACAAACTGTGTGAGGTGGATGATGTCTTTCAGGAGGAGCTTATCTTTAACAATGTTTACAATTGCTGTATGTGCTGCAGTACCAGGCTTGAGCCACTTCTTCTTGCGCTGCTGCTCTGGTGAAAGTGGTGGATGGTCACACTTGTGGAAAGTCTTGTTTCCTGGCCAACTGTGCCTGTTTGTCACGTGGTGCATTACTGATAACCATTTCTCTCGCAGTACCTCTGGATCTTTATTGCAGCTCTCCGCGCACCACCACAAATGGTTTACAATGGACGGAATCCACGGTGCAAGGTCTGAGCAACCAGACTTTTTAGATGCTGCAGGTAACTTCTTACTGACTGTCTTGGCCAGATGCCAAGGATCAAACTGGTTATCTATGTTTGCATGGTTTACTCTCATTTCCTTCTTTATTTGAGTGTGTCTGTCAGTTGATATCAATTTGACCTCAATGTCATTAGCCTCAATGTTTGCTAAAGTGTGAACAAATCCCTTTTTCTCCATTTGATTAGAATTAGCTACTTGAGACACAGATACCACATTGAAATCAATTACCTTTTGACTTGTTACATCTAAAAATGTATAAGTGCAATACTTTGCAGAATGTCCAGGACTGTCACAGCGTCCATCACCGGCTAAAACAGCACCACCTTCCCTGTCCTTCAATTCACTGAAAATCTCCTGTTGTTGCTGCTGCCATGTCGTTCTTACAACAGGAAAGATGTACTGTTCTCTAATGTTGAAATATGTTCCCTTACCAATGAATTTAAGATTTATCAACTTCGACAGTGCCGCGAATTTCGAGAAGGGAATACCACAAAAAAAGATCCCAGCTGTGAAAAGCAGATTTCCAGCACCTTTTATATTGGCCAATGGTGGCTGTGATTGCCACAGGTACTCACAGTTATTGATGCAAGTTAGTTTTAGAGAAAGTTGAGAGCCTTCATTTTCAACTTCAACAGTGCTCTCAGGAATAATAAGAGACCCCCACTTAGGGCAATATCTTAATAACTCTTTCAATTGCTCCTCATAAACCATGAAAACTCGTTCTTTGTAAGTGCTATGTGTGCATGCGTTTGCACTGTCACTATTAGATTCTTGTGAGTCCTGAGAGCTGCGTGTACCGAAGCCATCTTCATTTTTTAAACTTGGAGTATATTGTGAGCCACTGGTGGCTGTTTCTTGAGAAACAATTATGTCCATGGGTTCTTTAACTTCTAGCTCTATTTCAGAATTCAGTTTTAGACATTCACTTCTTTCACACCTGACAGGGGGAGCATCATCATCCAAATCTGGAAAAAGCTCAACTTGGGAATCATATCCATCTTCAACAACAATAGAATCTTTTACAATGTCATCAGAATTGTCAGGTAAGAAATTGCTGGGTGCTGTGTTTTGGATGGTTTTCAAAACGTAACTATGATCTGATAAAGCTTCCTCTGTAATGTCAAGAGGGAATTGACATCCAACATCACAGGTTGTAACCATTACGGTTCTTGATGTTTCACTGATTTGTACACTCGTCGTTTCCGGCCATTCTGTTTGCGAAGCCATTTCACATGTGGTTGGGCGTTCGATTTCTAGTAAGCTTGTATCAATTTCTTCATTAGTGACTTCTTCAGTAATTTCTTCAGTTGTCATGACCATTTCTTGATTCTCGTCATTTTTCGAATGCGACGTGCTTTGTAACATGGCATCTAGGGTCTAGATAGATATAGGATCAAACAGAAGTGAAAAAGTTAAAAAAAAAAAAAAAAAAAAAAAAGATGACTATGGAACAGTGCGATGACAATCTGAGCCCATCTATGGGTATTTCTGATGAAAGCGAAGGTGCGACAATTACCGCTAAAAAATGGAGATCTCAAGATTGAAGGGAAGAAAATATGATGGAATATTGACCATTAAACTAATGCTAGAAAAAAATATCTGTCATCTTTTCTAGCTAACACAAAATTTATTTTAATGTGTGGTGAGATAAGAATTCGACCGCGAATTAACTACACTTTCAGGCAATGATTTTAAACCATAAAACGAAGATCTGCTTCAAAAAATCATAGATTTGTAACCAAAAAGATGCGACGAAAATGAAGTCCTCATATCTCAAGAGAAAGGTCTCGAGTTTTGGGTACAAACCTCTTGTCGTTGTTTTTTCTCTGCTCGTTTTCTGCTTGTCAGACGAGTAGGCGCGGCTTTTTTGTGTGAGAAGATCGTGGGGATAGCATCCGGCTTGAGCTTTCTTTTCCAAGGGCACGAACCGAGGAGTTCACCCTCAAGTCTGACTCTATCTTCGTAGCAGCCGGCTTCAAAATGTTCAGAGCAAAGGCGAGGATTTTTTGGCAGTGACGTCCTTCCGATCGCTCGAACCCAAGCTTGGCGAAATCTTTCATCTTTTAGGAAAGCATGGAAGCTTACACTTGGGTTTTTGCGGTATTTAGTCTGTTTGTTGCAGCCAAAAGCTACGCAGTGAGGCATTTTACAACTCAAATTTACCGCGAAGCCGCCACACGAGCAACCACGATACGTCATCAGCCCACAGTGCACTGCGCGCTATTCAAGATGGCGGCCGCCGGAAGTTCGAAGTGGCTGAAAGGCTGTTCTTTGAAAATCGAAAAGAAAATCAGTTCGCTAGGTAAGGCATTTTTTTAATATCAGGTCTATTAATAAGCACATTTGGAACATTTTAAGCGATATTTGTAAAAACAGTGGAGGGTTCCTTTAAGTACTACGCCATATTTCTAGAAGAATTTAAATTCCAACGCCGTTAAATTTCAAATAGCCAAACCCTTGCGACCATTATTATAAAATTTTAACCCATCAAGCATTTCCTTTCACCCTAGCTGGCACCAAAACAAATCATGCAAAAGAAACATCAGTATGGAGCAACCACCTTGCACTTCCGCACTTTTCTTATTTAAATTTTTGAAAGAACAAATACAGGTCTTACCATAAAATTTTCCACAGGGGAAACTCACAGCTTCCAAAAGTTAAACGAGCGCGAGCTAAATTGCACTCACGTAGTTCATGTCGTGTCAAATTCGCAATCTTCGGTCGAGATTTCAAACAAAAAATGGACAACGAAATCGTTGCAGAAGAGAAGGTAAGGAATCACTAGAAATCTTGCGATTTTACATCGTGTTAAAGTTGCTTACAGCGTAAAAGTACTCACCCGCCATTTTGAATTTCCAAAACCCTCGTCACAAAGATCACAGAAGGTGACAGTGTAGCCGCGTCAGAGACAAAGCCAACCAAAGGAGTCACCAAACGGAGCAAAGGAAAGGTAAAACAATAGTACATAACTCCCATCTATGAAATATACCATTTTGAAGGTCAAATTGCGCGTAGGGCCCAGCCAAATGGTACCAGATGGTTTGAAACGTGCAGGTTAATAGGCTTTTTGCTCATTTGCACAAATTGACTCATTCCCATTCCCCCTTCCCCGCAGTAAACAAATCTCCCCACCCCACCCGACCTATTACCACGTAGTCCTTCTGGGCTCCTGACGAGAAAAGGACTATGGTTTTGATTTTTCAAGATGGTATAATCTAAATTAATAGTGAGCTCACTAATCAACTATTCCCCATTTTAACTGTATTTATATCAAAATTAAATAAATTAAAAAATAAAAAAATAATCCGATAGCAGCATAATCATTAATTTTGTTACAGAGACAAAGAAAATATGGAATCGCAAAATTGGCTGGTGCCAAAGTAAAGAAAGAAAAAATCAAGATAGCCAAAAAAAATTAAAACCCTGCGAGCCAATTTCAACAAGGTCAAAAAGGAGATGAATGAAAGAAAGAAGAAGGAAAAAGAACTACTTAAGCAACATATTAGAGCCAAACAGCTGGCAGCACAGCTCACCCTACTAGCAAGAGAAATGCAGACTGTGACAAAATACATTCAAAGGTTGCATCAAGAAACAAAAAATTGAAACGGAATAGACGGAAATTGGCGGCACAGTTTTGAAATAAAATAATATTATCTATATTGAAAAGATTTTCAACGAAATTTAAACTTCCAGAGCATCCTTAAGGATTCCAGATGATGTTTTTATTAAAAACACTCAATTATACATGTTTTGTGTAAATGAATCTCTAAAGACAATCATGTCCGCTGTTTCAGGCCTGGGCGGGGAGCGCAGTTGGGCCGGGGCATCTCATCCTTTCGGGGAGGTAATGACAGGCACCACGACTCTGACAAGACCTAAAACAATCAACAAAAAACATTCAAAGATAAGATGTTAAAATTTTTTAAAAAAATCAGAAAAACCCTGTCCAACCCACCACTGAAGACGAGACTTTGGTCTCCATTTCGGGCTTCGACAGGAGAGGGGCTTAGATCTCAATTATTATGGTGCCTAAGTAAACTAGATCAAACCCTGTTTAAATTAAACTGGGTGGGGCAAGCAAAAACCTCCACTATTGCCATCACTCTTAATCACACTAAGGGGTCTCTGGGAATAAACAGTAAAGGCAGCTGGGAACTATTAACTAACCACAGCAAGAAAAATTTTTTCAAGTCCTAAAACCCTTTCTGTTCATCTTTTAGTCTCTTCGTTAAGGCTTTCGTGCACATATACAGAAGCTGCTGTTCAGTCAGCCACTTTCTTCGGCTGAACTAGTAATGTAATATTCATTGGCTACTTACTCGTTAATTTGGTGTAGCATGGCATGGGTCACAATCCCAAGGTGCTATCTTCCCCAAGAAAGCAAGACTCTTTCAGATCTTAATATATATATATTTTTTTTTTTTTTGGGGGGGGGCTATTTTCCCATTTAAGCAATGGGTGCGAGTTATACTATTTGCACTATTAACAATCGAACAGCTAGGCAAAACAGAGCCTACCTATGTCTTCTAAGTTATTTCCTTTCCTGTCCAGGCATTACTGTGCTTCTGCGCAGTGTGGTTGCTCACTCCACCGTTCTTTCGTGTGCATGCTGGTGCACTTGACATCTGAAATCACACATCAAGCAATACAATTAAAATATTTAAACTAAAATAAACAAATTTAAATGACATATTCATTGTGACAGGATTATTCTGTCACTAAAACAAAACAAAACAGAAAATTTTGAAAAATTATTTAAAACCATCTCGCCAAACAGTAGAAAGGATGCACTTGCATCGGTCGGGTTCGTTTGTTTCGGTTGTTTGTTCAGGCATTACTGTGTTTCGGTGCAGTGTGGTTGTTCACTCCGCTGTTCTTTCGTGTGCGTGCTGGTGCTCTTGACATCTGAGAACACACATAAAAATAAAAACCGAAATATTAAAACCAAAAATCCCGAGATTTCAAGGTTTTAATATATAAAAGTGGCATACCCAACGCGTTGGAACTACTCCATCGCTAATGAACAAAAACAACTGAATGGATGTACTTGCATTGGTCGGACTCGTTTGTTTCGGTTGTTTGTTCAGGCATTACTGTGTTTCGGTGCAGTGTGGTTGTTCACTCCGCCGTTCTTTTGTGTGCGTGCTGGTGCTCTTGACATTTGAGAACACACATAAAATATAAACCGAAATATTAAAACCAAAAATCCCGAGATTTCAAGATTTTAATATATAAAATGGCATACCCAACGCGTTGGAACTACTCCATCGCTAATGAACAAAAACAAATGAAAACAAATCTATAAAGACAATCATTTCCCCTGTTTCAAGCATAAGCAAGGAATGAAATTGGTCAGGGTTATTCCATCGCTAAAACAAAGCTAAAAATTAGTCAAAACCATCTCGCCAAACATTGGAATAGATGTACTTGCATCGGTCGGGTTCGTTTGTTTCGGTTGCTTGTTCAGGCATTACTGTGCTTTGGTGCAGTGTGGTTTAATATATAAAATGTTTAATATATAAAAGTGCTTTGGTGCAGTGTGGTTGTTCACTCCGCCGTTCTTTCGTGTACGTGCTGATGTTCTGGACATCTAACAACACACATTAAGCAATTTTAAATCATCTCGCCAAACAGCAGAATGGATGTACTTGCATTGGTTGGGCTCGTTTGTTTCGGTTGTTTGTTCAGGCATTACTGTGTTTCGGTGCAGTGTGGTTGTTCACTCCGCCGTTCTTTCGTGTGCGTGCTGGTGCTCTTGACATCTGAGAACACACATAAAAATAAAAACCGAAATATTAAAACCAAAAATCCCGAGATTTCAAGGTTTTAATATATAAAATGGCATACCCAACGCGTTGGAACTACTCCATCGCTAATGAACAAAAACAAATGAACCCTAAGATCACAGAAGGTGACAGTGTAGCCGCGTCAGAGACAAAGCCAACCAAAGGAGTCACCAAACGGAGCAAAGGAAAGGTAAAACAACAGTACATAACTCCCATCTATGAAATATACCATTTTGAAGGTCAAATTGCGCGTAGGGCCCAGCCAAATGGTACCAGATGGTTTGAAACGTGCAGGTTAATAGGCATTAATATTTTGCTCATTTGCACAAATCGACTCATTCCCATTCCCCCTCCACCACGGTAAACAAATCTCCCCGCCCACCCGACCTATTACCACGTAGTCCTTCTGGGCTCCTGACGAGAAAAGGACTATGTTTTTTAATTTTTCAAGATGGTATAATCTAAATTAATAGTGAGCTCACTAATTAACTATTCCCCATTTTTACTGTATTATCTATCAAAGGTTAAATAAAAAATAATAAAGAGCATTCACAGGCTCCATCGGGAAACAAAAGTTAAAACCAAATAAACAACAAAAATTTTAGCAACAAAGTTTTAAATGAAATTTTATTGTCTATTTTTGAAAGAAATTCAAAAACAAAATTTCTAGAGCACCCTAAAGGGTACTGAATGATGTGTATATATTATATTAAAACACACATTATACATGTTCTGTGAAAATAAATCTATATAGACAATCATTTCCCCTGTTTCAAGCATAAGCAAGGGATGCAATTGGTCAGGATTATTCCATCGCTAAAACAAAGCTAAACATTATTCAAAACCATCTCGCCAAACATTGGAATGGATGTACTTGCATATTGCTTAAGGCTGGTTCACACTTTGACATAAGCATAAGCATAAGCATAAGAAAAATAGGTGTGAACCGGGGTTACATAAGCATAAGCACAAGGAATGGAACTTTTTCCATTTTCGTATGCTTATGCTTATGCTTATGTTGTGAATCCTTGAGTGTGAACCAGGCAGTACATAAGCATAAGCATAAGCATAAGAGTTTTCTTGTCAGCGGAATACACCAAAAATAAAATCCAGGCCCGCTCTGACAGCTGAAAACATGGCGACACAGCTAAACGAAAAGCTCGCCGAATCGGTCCGCAAATATCCGTGTTTATATGACAAAACATCCCCAGACTTTAAGGACAAAAACAAGAAAATGTTGGCTTGGAGTGATGTAGCAAAGGAGGTTGGATTACAGAATGGTAAGTGATGCAGGTTGCATTGTTTTGACAGCTTATTAAATTCGCCTCTGGGTTAACAATCTTAACAATATGATAAAATAGAACAAAGTGAAATATTAATACAACTGAAGTTATTGAATTACATATACACTGTGATATGTATTGTGTCCTTTTACACAAATATTTTTTATTCGTTTGTTATGGGGGAGTGGACATTATAAAACTTTCTATAATCTCCAATAACTTACCCTGATAATTTCAATTTAAGCTACCCAAGAAACTGATTGTTCAACACATTAATTTCTTTTTCCAGTTGATTGAATGAAAATTGATGGCTCCCTCCTCAAAAATCATCATAGCCCCAAACCCAGTAATTAATAGTTATATTTAAGCTTATTTTGTATTGAACATTTTAGGAGATGAGGCCTCTAAACTATTCCAGTACTTAAGAAACAAATACAGTAGAGACAAGAAGAAAAATCGAGGGCAAAAAAGTCTCTGGGACTTCAACAGATGAAGTAAGGGAAGCTAAAGTGGAAGCTTCAGAAATGTATTCATTTTTGAGCTGGCTTGATCCCTATGTGCAGCCTAGAAAAACCTCATCCAACTACGTGATAAATGTTGATTCTGACAACGAAAACCAGGAAGATGGCGATGACGAAAGACCAGATACACCAAGTGACACGAGCAGCAGTGGTGTGAAGGAGCCATCTCTTAATTGGTGAATATACTATACAATCATACATACTATACATTCACAATTTTTTATCAAAGAACTGTAACTATTTTCTGGTAGGCATTTATTATTTTTCATTACATCTGTAAAACAGCTTCTTGATTTGATAAAAAAGTGTCTGGCTAAATACTGAAAGCTTAATAAAGTATAAATTTGGGTAGTTTTACAATCTTTTCTTTTCTTCTTTTTTTCTAATTTGTCTCAGCAGGAAGCTTGTAAAAGGAAAGAAAAGGAAGGCCAGAAATGACCTGAGTGAAAGACTTCAAGAGGCTGAACTTGATGCCTTCAAAGCCATTGGGGAAAGCTTGAAACGCAAGGAGCAGACAACACTGAAAGATGAGGATGTACTGTTTGGTGAATTGCTGGTTACACAAATAAAGCAACTTAAACCAGAAGTTAAATTAATGGTCAAGATGGAAATACAGAGCCTAGTATATAAGCACTTATTGGCACACACCTCAACTGAAACCCAGCCCTCCTATTACATGCTTAACACAGTAGGGCCTGATGCAAGAAATGAGTATCATCCTCCAACAGGTGCTACTTCAGCAAACACTGAAGTATCACAAGGATTAGATTATGGTATACCTAATTATCCAGCTGGCTATTTTTTCAACAAGTATAAGCAAACATGACTTCAACAATTCACAGAAAGTCATTTGAGAAAAAATTATTCTATCTTTGTGTTTTAATAAATTAATGTTGTGATATCTTTGATAAAGGTTCAATGACCTCCAAGTACAGTTTGTAGAACATGGTTTAAAAAATCTTTTATGTTTGATGTCATAGTAACAAAACAACATTGTAAGTTACAGCCTTCACAGTTTACAGTTTGTTGTTCAATTTCTAACATTTACTTGTCAACAAAATCATAAACTACCTGTATGATCGAAATTGAAATCTGATTGAATACTGTACTTAATTTCTTACAAGTATCTTTCTCTCATTACAGAAAAAAGACTACAATGTTTGTATACATGAGACGTTCATTAAATTCAGCACCTGACATTTACTTGTTATTCTTCTGTATTTTAAGAATAAAAAGTTCTTAGTTCATCATAACAAAAAGCTAGCATGATCAGTGTTCTGGGATGGCTGACACTAGCTGTATAGGCATAAGACATGAGAATGTGTGTACACAAGTGACTCATGGTTAAATAACCCCCTTTGGCACCAAGGTAGTTAACCTGAAAGCACTGTTGGAGTCTGCATGTATGTTTTTATGTGTATGCTTATGTAGCTAAAAAAAAAGGCTTTTGACAGTGTGTACTTATAAGTTAATGCTAGTGACCACCAAGTACCTAAGAGAACTTTCTGTTTCTGAATTAGTTATACAATGATACCATCATGCTTGTGAAAGTACATTGCCTCTACTTCTTACATAATCCCACTGCCATGAAACTGATCCACAATCTGCATTAACATATTCTTTCAGAATTTCACGAGTTTTCATTGCATCTTTTGGATGCCTTGCTCCTCTAGCAGATGCAAGTGATTTCAATGCACCATTTGAGCCACATTGTGCTACAATTTGTCGCCACTCTCCCGGTTTTACTTGTCCTGTACTGTCCTCACTATCCAAAAAACCTGATGGACAATATGACGCAGTGTTTGTCTGTCTAAGGTAATTGTGTAGGCAAACAGTTGCCTTAACAATATTCTCAGCTGTTTGTACTGATGTTTGAATAGGGCAGTGATAGATACGCCACCTGGCTACAAGAATACCAAAGGAATTTTCAATTGTACGCCTTGCCCTTGAGAGGCGATAGTTGAAGATTCTGTTTGCCTCCAACAACTTTTTTCCAGGATATGGCCGTTGCATCCAGGTTTTTAATGCAAATGCCTCATCTCCAACAAAGAAATAAGGGATTCGGTCATCGGTAAAACCATCAAGTTGTTCAGCATCAGGGAAATCCAGTGCTCCAGATTCAGCAGCTCTAAATATATCAGTGTTGTTGAAAATACTGCCTGCTCGGTCGTATTTGTTTGTTGTTGGTTTAGTTCGTCTTCTTCTTTTACATGCATCCAGATGTATCTAGAATTCGTAGTTTGACAGTTGGTCATCAGTTCGGCTATTTTTTGTTATCTGCTTGTATATTTTTGGTCATTAGTTCCTTGCATTCTTTTGCTTTTATTGTAAGCCATTCCAGTGTTTTTTACAAGTAGTTTACTTTAGCCCAGGGACTGCACCATGCACACGGATGTTGTTTCTAAGTGCACTCAATCGTTGTTGAGTTGTTTATTCGTTGTAGGTAGTTTTTAAAGGCGCTTCAGTTTACACAAATTCAAATTCGTGGCGCGGTTTATTTATTATTTTGTGAATACTTATTTGCACTTCATTCATTTAGTACTGTATTGTGTTCTTCCGCGTGGAATTTAACACTCCCTTTCACATGTCATTCACCTGTAGTCTTGTTGTTTTGTTTGTGTAAGTTGAAGTTTTATATTTCACTTACATTATGTTAATTTTGTTCCGTTTTTTGGGGGGTTTATCCCTAGCAAGTGCCCCCTCAGGCTGTTGCTGATTTGAAAAAGGAGCTGGATTTGTTGCGCCAGCAACATGATGCCGGTAGTGTTGACTCAGCTTTGGGTGTCCTTCGTCAACTCCTCGCTCGCTCAGCAGGAATTTTTGACCCTCGTGCTACTCTGACAGCTTTGGAGCAGTTGGTTGACGTCGCTAGAGAGAAGGCCGATGACAGAGCTACCCGTTTCGGGATTATCTTGAAACAGACCCGAACCCTGCTTTATAATCCTTCCTTCCAGCACCTTCTGCTTAAGTTGATAGGAAGCAAAGAAGAGGTGGGCATTGCAAAGGAGATCCAAAAGGCTTTGAACTTGAACTTTATTGATAATAATATATCTACGTCATTACAAAATTGCTTGCCCCCGCTACTAGTATAATGACTAATCGAGGCGGGGGCAAGGGTTACACACTTACTACAATAGAGAAATAAAATACCACTATTAACTAACTAATTAACCAATTAAATACACTAATGATATAATAAATTACACTCACATACGAAAAGCTTGAGGGTAATAACAAATGAAACAAAGTCCACCAGTCTATTTTCCAAGGAATTCCAATATGTCTAGAGTTTCGCCGGGTCCCTACCCTAGGCAGCGTCAAGCTCAAGTATGTTATTCTTGCGGCAAACAGGGTCACTTTGCTCGATCCTGTTGGGCCAATCGCAATGTTGCTGTCAACAAAAGATGAGATAATTTCCTGGTCAATAAAAGTGTTTACATTTTCTTGTATTTTAGGCGTTTTATTTTCTTTTGTCTCTCTCCTGTCCACTTGCGTGACCGTGTCCAGAAGGGTAATCTAAATATACACCCTATAACTTGTCTTCGGACGGGTTCCTGGTCCGGTTCAGCTAGTGGGTCTGGACCCCTCCCCTTCTTTTGTTGTTTTGCTTTTAACGTTTTCTGCGATTTTTTACTTTCTTGTTTTGCTCGGCGTTTTATTGTTTGTTTCTGTGTGGGTCCTTTAGGTTTCTGCCGATTTATTTGCCCGTACTTTGGTTCAGTTTACATCCCCAAGCGTTACTGATGAGTGGTGTGATTGGGAGGGAAATCCTGCTAGCTGGACCGGCCCTCTGCCGTCAATTCACACGGTTTCTTCTGGTTCAGTTTATGCCTCTCCTTCTATGCTTCGGTTTTGAGATCCTGGAAAATTTTCAGCTGGAAATCTGTACAACTGTTTGCCTTTCTGGAAGACCGTCCTTCAAGACTATCCAAAAGGATCAAACATCTTCAGGTTCTTGTCCGAAGGAGTTGATGTCAAGGAGTTTTTTTTTGTCTCTTTCCATGGTACTTTTCAAGGCCATCGCTTCAGTAGTGAAATACCCCCAAGCATGATTTTCCTAATTCTACTTCGTGTGAGCGTTTCAAGAGCTTCGTTTCCTGCACAATTTTAGACCGACTTTCTAATTGTTCCCTTCTCGTCTGGGGGGAAGTGGGAAAAATTACGCCACCGCATTTAGTAATGCCTATTACAGTGGAACCTAACAAGCCTCGCATGTGCCATGATGAAAGATTCCTTAATTGTTGGATTAAAGACCCCATGTTTTCCTTAGACTATATCACTGACCTTCCCCGGTACATCCTTCCTGGTCACTTTTAGAGTATGTTTGATGATAAGAGTGGCTATGACCACATGCGCCTCCACCCTGACAGTTCAACCTTTTTTGGCCTGGAATGGGAAGGCTGGTATTTTGTGTATACCGCCATTCCAGTTGGTTGGAAAGCTAGTGCTTTTGTGTACCACAGCATCGGAATGGCAGCCACTAACTACATTCGTTCCCTTGGGGTTCCTTGTTCACAGTATATTGACAACAGACACTGTGGTTAGCTTCGTTTACCATCTAAACAGGTTCCCTACTCTGATTTTGCTTTGGCAGAAATGGCAGCTTTCATCGCGTGTGCCATTCTCATCTCTTTGGGATATTTTATTGGTCTCAAGAAACGTGTGGTTCAACCTTCTGCCACGGTTAGGTTTCTTGGGTACATTTGTGATTCTCTTAAGCAGGCTTTTATTCTTCCTCAAGACAAGTGCATTAAATTTGCTTCTCTCCGAGAATCAATCTTAGAACACAAAACAGTGTCTCTTAAGAACTTGCAAAAGTTCGCAGGGAAAACCACGTCATTCGCCCTGCTAGTTCCCGCAGCGAAGTTATTCTCTAATGCAGTATATCGGGCTCTCCCACTGCAACAAGACGTCCTCTTCCCAGTTCCGTATTACCTGGGATCTCCGTAAAGAGCTTATTTATTGGAAGTTTTTGGATTCTTGGGAGGGCTTTCTTCCCTGGAGGGATGAGCGTCATCTTCACCCCTCAGGATATTCTTTGATGCTTCCTTTTCTAGCTGGGGTGCCACTCTTCAACTCCCAGAAGTCCACCCTCAAAATCTTGTGGTTACTGGGATGAGTCCACTCGTGGTTTGTCCATTGCGGCTAAGGAATCTTGAGCTTTACTCAACGTGGTTCAAAGCCTGTTAGGCCAAACCTTCAATGCGAGAGTTGACGTTTTTGTCGATAACAAAGTTCTGTTGGATAGTTCGGAGAAGCAAATTTTTAAATCTCCCATCATTTCAGACACCTTGAATAATTTATTTATTTTCACAATGGTTCACAATCTCTCCTTGACCTTGCAGTACATACCATCCCAGCTAAATCCTGCCGACCCTCCCTCTAGAGTTTTGTCTGACCTTGATTGTACGCTCAGCCCAAAAGTATGGAAACTGTTAGATTCCACGTTTGGACCGCACTCCATTGATTTGATGGCCCTTTCATCTAACACACGTGATTGTTATGGGAATCCCCTTCTTTTTTTTCTCCGTTTCCATGCGTTCAGTCAGTCGGTACCAATATGTTCGCACAAGTAATTTCCCCGGAGGAGAATGCATATGTTTTCCCCCCATTTGTGTTAATTGGCCCGGTTTTTCAAGTTTTTGGAGTCTCAGTCGTGTACCTTCACCATGGTAGTGCCTGATATCTGTCCTAGGAAATATTGGTGGCCTCTGGTCAACCGTTGAGCATCCGTTCATTGGTTCTGCGGTCGCCAATTGTCTTGTCCTACATCTTAAGGTGTTAGGCATTCATAGTGGGGAGTCTATGCACAGTTTCAGAAGTGGATGCTCCATCACCCTTTCCCTCCTCGGTGTGTCGTCAGATGTCATGAAGCACGTTGGTTGGAGAACTCTTGACACTGCGGAATATTATACTCAAACTAGGAAAGTTATAAATATGTCTAATACTGCGTCTGTTTTGGCAAACAGTACGGTAATTGCGGATTCTGTTTCTGCTGCTTCTTCCGTAGCGCAGTTTTTTCGCACTAAGAACGAGTTGCATGATTTTTCGCCTGCTTTCCCATAGTTTCCCCCATTTGCCAGGGGTAAACAAGTCCTTTTTTTGAGTTTTGGAGAGATGTGTCTCTTTTGGTCGTTTGTTCCCTCTGTTGAGTGTATTTCATCATGGATAATTAAATCGATACAGTGATTAAGACTGTGGCAAAATTATTTCTCCCATAACTTAGTCTCATCCGGGCAATGAGTGGCTATTGTACCAGTGAAGATGTGGAGCTATTTTTACTGGTGCGATAGGCACAAATCTTGCCTCGCTTTAATGTTATTATGCTTCTAGCGTTCTCATGCATTGGTACCTTTCCTTCTAGTTCCCCTGGGTATTCAATGCCCTATTTTAACAGCGTGTTTATTTTTTTTTCAGCCTGTTTTCCCCGTTACGGTTAAGGCCAGCGTCACGTTGTTTTTTACCCACCTGCCTCCCCTTCGGCAACGATTTTCTTATATTATTTGTACCGCTCATTGCCTGGCAAAATTATTTCTCCCATAACATGCCACCATTTTTGGCTGGAAGGGACCAACTGACTGTGGCCGAGACAGAGGAAACCATGAGTATTGCTTCTGTCCACATACACGTCAAACACGAAACTGGGAGAAAAAAAAATACCACATGTTGCATTCAAATATGTCCTCCAGACAGTATCCCACCATCCTAAATTTCTGTGTAGTCACCAACATGATTGCTCAAATATGGAGCTATAAAACGGACCTTTATTGGGGTAGTCTACCATGGTACAAGTGAGGATATGGGGCCCAAATGGGTCTTTCTTTCACCACGAGACTGCAATTTTCACCGGTCAGCACTCCTCGTAAAAGAGCGTGAAGATTTTACGCATTCATCCCTTAAAGCAAGATGCCGAGGAGAAAGGATTGGCTGAGCGACTTTAGTGATTGAGCTCTGATCATTTCTCCTTCTAAACACGCCAGAAGAAATGCCGTGCAGGAAGAAATTTCAAGTTCCGATGAGATTGAAGATAGTTTGGTAAGTTGTCGTTCTTTTGGAGTTTTTGTTATAGCATACGCTAGATAAAAGGCAAACGTGTTGAAATGTTTTGTTTTGTTAATGTTTATGATAACATAAGCTAATTAAAGCAATTTTTCTGGATTTTAGGATGTTCTCTTGGCTACAAAATGGCTCTTTATCCACAATTTAAAAACCTGAACAGCCAAATAGCAGAGCAGAAGAACAGCAATCTCTCCAGGATAAGGGCTCAACTCTCGTACATGAATCCTACCAATTTCATTTGTCATTCGGAATTTTTTCTGTGGTATAACAACAAGAGAAGGATAGAAATGCTCACAAGTTAGGTGAAGTTTCCAGAAGTTAGAGATTTTATGGTGGCCCACAAGGGTCACTGCTGCAAATAAAATAGTTGCTGCAAAACTGAAATGGTTGCTTCAGAGATAAAATAGTTGTTTCAAAAATAAAATAGTTACTTGTTAATTCTGCAATAAAAGAAAATTCGAATTCTCGCTCATGTCATCAAGCTCTTCATATTTTCTGGCAGTACACATGTAGCTCTTAAGACTGCTATTCTTTATTGCGAGAACATCTATGTTGATTTTTACATCCTTCACTGTTTTTTTCCCAGCCCGTTTTAATATTCTTTGCGCTTGAGCCCCTGCATTTAAGAATTATTAGCATGATCTTCCTCCTTCTTGGATTGAAATTCTGCGAAAGACAAAACTCCGTCGCGAGCATTGTCCGATGTTTGTCGCTGTTGTAGTTAACAAGGCTAAGATAATAACAATTATGACAAAAGAGTGTACTGCCGTCACACTACTGCTGGAACTATTTTATATTTGCAGTAACTGTTTTATGTTTGCAGCTGCTATTTTTGACACAGATATTTTATTTTACAAAAATGTGAACTAGCTGGAAGCTTGAAAGTATATTTCTAAAAATAGTTCACCAAAAAGGTCTATTTGATGCAATAAAAGAAAATCAGAATTTTCCGACCTGTCATCGGATTCTTCATATTTACAGGCAATGGCTCTTAATTTGCGCCAGTGACCCGTGTGGGCCACACTAGATTTTCATCTCACGACTGTCCGCTTTCAAGACAAGGAAATCATTAGAAGGATAGACCTGAAGCCATCGTGCTGGTTATTCAAGATCCTTGGTATGGTACTTGCCGTGTAAATTCTAGTCCGCATAAAAATGTTTGTGTTCAGCGTCTGTTTAAGCCCGTTTAATTCAATAGAGGCAAGTAGATCGTAAAATTTCTTCTCCTGTATTCCTTGCGATGTCTTTTGTGGTGGTTAGAACCCAAACCAGGATCTGGAAACATAAAAGGATGACATTTCTCAGTTCTTTAAAGCGGAAACGTAAAGTTAGTTAATAGGTTATCTGATACAATTAGAGAAAAACTATAGTGTTGTCTGATTATTAAGGATAGCGGCTAGAAGGACTGGTTGTATAAGTTGAACTGGATACAACTTAGTTGTGTATTAGTTTTGTTGGTTGGGTGGGTGGGTGTAATTTTGTTTAAAGTTAGAAGTTAGCAAGCTAAAAGTTAGAAGTCTTTATCAAAAGTTCTCTTAAAGAACTTAAACAGTACATGTATATTAATTAGGTACAGGCATAATTTATATTTGCTTGAAACGTCTTCAAAAAAGTAAGTTTTCTCTTCATTTTCGCTTCAGTGGACCATCTTCTACATCTCAAAACAATCCTTTCAATCAAATAAACCATGGACGATTTAAGCAGAAAATAAGTCGATGGATAGATACATCAATTAGACAATCTTTGGAGTAAAAATAACTGAAAAAGATTTGGATAATAAAAGTAGCTGTCGAGGTGTTCTACTGAAAATGTCACTGAAAATTACCTCTGGCAGCACCACCAGTTCCATTATCTTCTTGTCGACTGAGAGTCTGTAATTGCTGTTTAGAAAACTAGTGACTTGAGAGACCTGAGGTGATTGAAAGCAAAAGATAACATGGTGCACTTCATGCATGATTATATAATTCCATTAGTTCAAGAGAATTTCTTCTATTACTTTATCGTCATTTTTTATTGCAGGACCCAAGTTATGGAATAAGCTACCTGCATCTTTAAGAAATGCTGATTCCTTGAATTCTTTTAAAAAGCATTTAAAGACATATGTATATTTCACCAGGCTTTTGTTTAAATTTATAACTACATTTGTATCTAATTTTTTATGCTTATACGCGTGGTTAATACATTTTTCGTGATATTGTAAAGCGACTAGAACAGTTAAAGTGTATATGACACAAAATTTTTTTTCGCCCCAATTGTTAGCTTATATAGTAAGAAAGGGGGTTTCAAAGTTAGCTGCCGGTGGAAATGTCCAATGCTACCTTTTTTCGTTCAAATGTTCGCGCTAATTTCACTTCAAAATTGTCGCCATGGTTGCGCGGTCAAAAGTTCACAGGATGAATGTCTGTGACGTCAGCTGGTTTGATTAATTCAACAAGATGGCGGAAAGCAAGAAGGCTTCGAAGCCAGGTGGACGATATTGTGCAGCTGGAGCGCCGAATATGGAAAGTTGCAAGAATACCAGCTACACGCCAGGAATATCCATGCATACCTTTCCGACTGAACCGAAAGTGAGGGCGAAATGGGTCAAATTCGTGCAAAAACACCGCATTGATTTCGGCGAGCCAGTCAGCAGATACGCTGCGCTATGTTCTGCTCATTTCGAGAAACACTGCTTCCAAAATGACATTGCCTGGTCAATGGGATTTGCGAAGCGAAGAGACTTAATCGGTGGTTCCATCCCGACAAGAGACACCGTCATTCCTGAAGGCCCTGAAGTTCTGACCGAACGACACAAGCGACAAGTAAGCGAACGCTTTGCATATTTTGACGTGTAAAGCTTTCCTGTATAAAATCCGCGGTATTTCTGGTTTATCATGCACTAATTATTTACATAGACTAGACCTTTACCCATGAAAGGTCTTTTTTGAAACCTCAGTTATTACTATGTTACCTGTAGACCAAGTTCTACTTTTTCTTATGTTGAATGTTTGCCACGTTGCTTGTACATGTATTACGCTAGTATGTCACTGATCTTGTTACAAATTTTCAACCTAAATGATATTTCGCGTAACAGCTCAATAATATGACTTGTTGTTTTCACATTTGGTAATAGTGGAGCTATCCTGCTTTTACCTCAGGTTCACATACTTTATTCCAACAAATGGAAAAGTTATGTAAGGGAATGCTATAATATGCAGTAAATTTGATGTTTTTCAAACAGTTAAAGAGAGATACCCTATCAGAAGGCAGATGTAACAAGAAAACAAAGGTAGATGCTGTAGAGGAGGTTGCTGTTGATGATGATTTGGCTGTTACCCCTGTTGACATTTGCGGCAGTGCATTGTTTGCAGGGATTGGTGATTCAGCCGGGGAAAGTGCATCCACAAGTGTAGCTACTGAAGCGGCTACTCTATTCAATGCTGAGTTTATTCCTGACAAAGATGCAGCAACTTGTGCCACCGTATCTGCCACGATGACAACACCAGTGACAGCCCCTGTTTTCATGGTCACTCCATCCCCAGTAATGACACAAAGGCAGCCTGAAGTCAGCAGCTCTTGTGGTTCTGTGTGCCGACAAAAAAATCAAGAACTTGCAAAGGACAAAACTGCGCCTCAGGAGAAAAATTGTGGAACTTAAACAGAATGTGAAAGAACTTCAAAGTGTAAGTGCCAGATAAATACCGGCTACATTTTAGACTATGTGGTACAACTACATGTACAAGTATAGTGTATCTGCTAAGGAAGGCATGTTGACATCAGACAAGCTCCAACTAATTTCTTAAATGTAACAGTGGGTAGTAAAATTAACAAATCGAATGTGGTTTAGCGTGGTATGTACTCTTATCGACAACGATACGCGTCATCACAGTGGTCAAAATGTTGTGGACTCACAAGGTGCAGCCGGGTGAGTGTACAACAAATTTTGACCACCTTGATGATGCGTATCATTGTCAATAAGAGTACACACCATACTAAACCACATTCGATTTGTTTTTTTACCACAATATCAAAGAAAATAAATAAATCTGTCTTGACAGTTGAAAACACCTACTCGGATTTAAAAGTGCATGTGCTGCATTATGCAAATGAGCTGCTTGTACTCGTCAAGACTTTCCTTTAGAAAACTTTTGCACACTTGCTTCATACATGTATGCAGAAACAAGTTGAAAAAATGTTTGGGATAAGAGTACATGTAATGACGTGTACTCATTATTGATAAGAGTACAGACCATGAAAAATGAAAAATTTCGATTTGTTGTTTACCACAAGATCAACGTCAAAGAAATTGTTTTTTTCAGAGCGCGAGCTGGAAAAGGCATTGCGTGACACATTGACGTGAACACGTGGTATGGACTCTTATTTACCATGACAAATTAGCCAATCAGATTTCGAGATTTGCAGCAATTGTGGCAAAAATCAAAATAGATGCTTCTGGTCTACTTTGCTCATGCTACATGTATTTAATCTTGTTTTGCTTATTTAAAACTTGCAATCCTTTCTTGTTGTTTATTGTTAATAACAGAAGGTCGTGGAAACAGCATCGGAGGAGGAGGGAGAGGAGGAGAAGGAGGAGGAGACTGAAGAGGACAGTCACCAAGAAGAGGAAGATTATTTTGTATGGAACAGCACTGGACCCGAGAATTCAACTGATAAGGGCAGTGAATGGGACTCTAAGACCGAGAACGAATCACAAAGTGATGACCAAGGGGAAGAGCCTTCTGAAGAAGGAATAGAGAAAGAAATCAGGTACGATTGGGATTAATTCTTTAGTTGCATTCTCATTGTTCAGAGGCCTTAGTGTACATTGTATTTTTGGTAGTTTTGCGAAGTTGGTTTTAACATATTTGTTTGTCTTTATTCAAAGTTTCTACTGTGACTGCTACTTTGTTTGGCCACTTTGGCTGCCTTTTGTGCTGCAGCTCACTGAAGGCTTTTAAATGTCACTATATTTATAAATGGTTTTTCCTGCAACACAATAGATAATAATTATTATTACTGTAGTGAACATTAATTTTCAATTAATTTTCAATTTCCTGTATTGTCACTTATTTGTTTATTGCTCATTCAAATTGTGTGTTTGTCCAAGTTAACTGTCTGTTTCTTTTTGATTTTGTAGAGTTGACCCAGAAACCCCAGCATATGAGGAGCCCAAATTTATTGTCTTTTACAGCATGTTGCTTCAGCTGTTCTGCTTGTTCTGCTTCAATTGCAAGGCAAGTGGGCCATCTGCAGCAATAAAGCAAGATGGGACCATGGTCACTGTAACCCAAAGTTGTTGTCAGTGTCTGGATCAGTTTGTGTGGAAATCCCAACCACCTCCTGTTCGTGGCAAATACCCAATTGGCAATCTGTTGTTGAGTTTTGCAGTTTTGATGTCTGGAGCTTCTATAAGCAAGGTGTTGCTGGTATTTCGCCACATGGGGCTCCATGTGTATTCTGCTCGTACTTTCTTTAGGCACCAGAAATCCTTCCTTTTCCCTGTTGTTCTTCATTTCTGGGAAACCTACCAAGCAAACCTCATCAATAAAATAAAGCAGTTGAAAGAAGTGTCGTGGACTGGAGATGGGCGGTTTGACTCTGTTGGGCATTCTGCAAAGTTCGGGGTGTATACCATGTTCTGTACAACAATCATGAAAATAGTTCACTTCGAATTAGTTCAGGTATGCCAACAGATTATTTTACTAATGACAACATTTGCCTAAAACTACCAAATTTCTTTTTTTTATTGTTTTAAAATCTCTTTTTTAATTTTCATTGGGGATTAGATATTTATACAGCATAGCCATGACTGGCAGAAATAAAATACTTATGAAACCATTCTGAACTTGACCTATTTGCTGCTACTTACTATTTTTCTTCTTTTATAGTTCTAGGAATCTTCGTACTAAACCACAAAAAGAATTGGAAATTCATGGGGATGGGGATGGGGGGTGGTCTCTCGACAAAATTGTGTATGAAACGTGATTGGAATTTCTGAAGGGGTGGGGGGTCTTGAAAGAAAATCCCTTTTATGGGGGTGGTATGGGTATTTTATGGAACTACAATTTAAAAGTCCCAATAACACTTCATTTCTCTTCTCAGGCCAATGAAACAGGGGGAAGTCAACAGACAGAGCTAGAAGGGGCCAAGAGATGTTTCAATTATTTGAAGGGGCTTGGTTTGTCCATTGGCATCTTTGTCTCTGACCGTCACAAGGGATTGCCAAGTGGATTCGTGAAAACTGTGCCAGTACAAAGCATTACTATGATATCTGGCACATAGCCAGGTCAATAACAAAAAAGTTGTTGAGTGCAAGCAAGGAAAAGGGATGTGAAA
>OZ026596.1:42567557-42572557 GCA_964020085.1 Micromussa lordhowensis
TTATTAAAGACTGGATGAAGGGAATCCGACGCCATGTTTACTGGTGTGCAACCTCAACCAGAGCTGGTTTTGAAGCTCTAATCCTTGCAAAGTGGAACTCATTTATGCGCCATGTGGCCAACAAACATAGCAATCACCCAGACCCACTTTACAAACAGTGCCATCATGGGGAGCTTGAACCTAGGAAGTGGATTAAAATTGGTAGGTAATTTTGCTGATGACTTGCCCCCACAAAACCCATTAGCAGCTGGTTATTGCCTTGTACATGTAACATTGTTCTTGACAACTTAAAAGAATGTTAACCAGGCACTGGACCCATACTACTTCAAATATGAACACAAGACTATTGAATGAATGGCAATTTTAAACGGTCTTCTACACTGTAACTTAAATTACATATTATCAAAATTAACAATGAACATTACAGTCAAAATAAATAGTTTTAACCATTACTTCCCAGCTACATGTATAACAAAACATGGCAAAAATGTTGCTTATCTTCTGCTCACAGGGGTTATTCCCTCTCATTGTTATTTGGACGCATCACATTAATTTTGTGTCCCATAGGAAATTAGCTCACTTGCCATGGCCTGTAAAACTCAGGATTGCAATGCACCATGGCTCAGGTATTGTTTTATAACCATGATATTGACAGGAACTGCAGCATATGACAAGGTGATGGCTTTACTGACCAAGACAACTCTTCTTAATGACATCAAGAAAATGTCCCCTGACGCCCAGACTAGTTGCCTCGAAGGCTTTCATGCCACATTAAACTACTGGCACCCAAAGCTGATTTGTTTTTCTTGGCTAGGAACTCTCTGCAGGTTTGTTTAATTGAGGTATCTCCCAATGTTGCAGGAAGGTGTCCCATACAATTCGCCATAAACTGTACTTGCTTTGAGAACAAAAAATAAATGTGGGATTGACCAAGTGTGAAGCCAAGATGGCTGGATATTGGCCAAGTTCTTTTTTGTGTATACTTGCGGGACAAAGCAGTTAATCCCAAGCAGGCAAGATAGCTCCATATTGACCGCTCAGGTATCCAATCATAGAGCGGGATTTGGTTCATCTTGCCCACTCACAGAACTTGTCATATAATAATGCTACTTGCTGTACTGGTCAAATTTCCAGAATGCATTGTTGTGTTGTTCTTGTTGACTATCGATAGCATTAACTATTCATGGATGTCCTTTCAAATATAAATATTTCCTTTTATTTTCATTTGAACCCTTTCACCACCAAGGGTCTCCCTTCGACGAGTAAAATCGTCTGGCGTTTGACAGAGTGAAATCTATAAGTGGCCATTGGTGGTGAAAGGGTTAAAAGTAAAAGAGAACTGTCCTGCGTTGAATAGCCTTCATAAAGTACAAGTATTCTTCTAATAACAGTGTTTGGTTATCTGTATTTTTACCTTTGACAGGCACATTTTGGCAAGTTTGCATTTCAATGAGAACATACATAGAGATACACAAGTGTCAAAAGAAGGAAAAGATTATATGCGTGTGACATACCCAAAATTTAAACTGGGGGAAGAGGTTGTCCGAGAGGTGACATGCCCACCAACCTATGGTAGGTGTACTAAAGAAACATAAGAAACGTTAAATTCCAGTCTTCTTGTACTCTGTATTATCTGGACTAGAATAATACAGAATGTGCTTTTTCAGTTTCCTTAGAGTGTTTTTCTTTTCAGACTATGTTAACTCTTTAAAGAAGCTCCTGTTCACACTGCCAAAGTCAGAACTGCAGGAAACACTAGCCAGATATACAGTGAAGGCACCAGAACCACTCAATCGACAGTTCCCAGTGAGAGCTAGTAAGGAGGAAGCTGTGAAGGCCTACAAGGCAAGAAAACAACTGAAAACAGTGTTGCTTCCATCTGGTAAGTTTCATTTCATGTGTTGTATCACCTCACAAAATCGTTCTGTTTGGTTGTTTGTATGACTTACTTGTACAAATTCACTTAGAGCACTTTGTAGTTTAACATATTTAGTGTATAACAAACCAGTTGAGAGTGTTCTTCAAACACTCCAGTTAGTGAATCAAATACAGGGATGGCATCACTTTATATTTTTGTTGTGTGCTGGTTTTCTTTCACTCAGAAAAAGGGAACTATATGGTGCTGACTATCCACTGGTTTGGTGTGCATATACTAAGTAAAAACAATTTTTGCCTTCAGTGAATATACATCATGCACCTCTGAATGCTGCATGCAAATTTTCTCCCTGTAAATGAATTAATTTTGTTAGTTCCGCAGAAGGAGAGCAATCCACATTACAACCAAGCATGCCAACTGATAGTACCTCAAGGAGTAGCCATGGCACAAAAAGGCCTTATAATTGCTCAGTTTGTAAAAAACCTGTACGTTTGCATAAAACTAGATGCAAGAAATGATATTCTAGTTTAATAACAAGCATTTGTTATGAAGTCAAAGAAACATACACTGTAGTCCAGCAGCTCTTTTGACAGTATTTTTGAAAACTTATAGTTTTATGGTTTCATTTTCAAGTTACCATAATATCATACTGTATAGGGTAGAGCCTGAGCTGTTTCTCATCTTTCAAATTATCAAGCTTTTATTCAAACCTAAAACAATGGAGTTTATAATGTATAATACATGTATATGATGCCGCATAAATTGTAAGTACACTCAGATTTGTGAATAAATCAATTGCTTTTTAGAGTGATCACTCTCTGTTCATAGAAGTAGCATATCCTGTTGCCTGATGTGACTGATATTTGGTTCTAATGGAGTGATAAACACAGGCTGGGAGAGGCCTGGTATTATCCCATCCTATGTAGCCACAAAGCCATCGTGTGGTCCATCGGTATGCAACAGATCTAAGGAACCTGAAATACATGAATTTAAAAGAATAAGTGGTTCTTTTGTGATTTTTGAAATTCTTATGTAGAATCCCAGAAACTGTACCAATTCAACCACATAAACTGGGCAAAAGATTTCTAGACTCTTTTATAGGTTGTGTGGGCCACAGAGGAAATATTAAATAGAGGATATAACATGCCCGCGCGTGGATATGAATTGTATCTTCGAGTGTTCAACTTGATATCTCACGGGTGAGCGAACGAGTGAGATATCGAGTTGAACACGAAGATAAAATTCATATCCACAAGCGGGCATGTAATATTCTGTTTATTATATAAAAATCAGTGAAATGCGCCGCTCTCAAAGGCGCGATTTATTATGTAACCATATGATGGTGATCTCTTTACATGTGAAGATAACACGTGAAGAAATGAAGTTTTCGGGCGAAAGCTCACTTGGTATTTCACTTGTGTTTATACAATAAATATGCATATTTGAGGGAAAAAAGCAGCATGCAGGTTTCGGCATCCATTGAAATATAACAACGGGGTTAGGAATTGATAGGTCTGGGGTTGTTATATTGAATTCAAATTCTTGTGTCTTACTCATTTTCTGACACTCCACTGCGGCGGCGATAGTTTCCTCCTTCCTTTTTCCTCAACAAAGGGGCCACGTGAGTGAGAACCGCACGGTTCGTAATCGCACCATAGTCCTCGTGTTGGGTAATACATTCAATGTTCTCAATTGACCCATCGAAAAGCATCTTTGCGGATGAACTAGTGACTTCCCGACAGCAGCGGTACTCGAGTGAGCCAACTAATGTGACAGTATTACAGTGACCACATCTGCACCTGATAGTGAACACAAAAACAAGGAAAAAACAATGGCAGAGTTTATGTAAACAATACCGCCTACTTACAGGTTGAGTAGAGCGTGAAGAAGACAGCGCTTGCTCAAATAATTTTACATACCAAGAGTCCAAAAGCACAGTTCCTTCGTATCTCGCTTCCAAAACGACTGGAGTTAAACCATCGAGGTCTCTTTCTTCTTCGTGATCATCTGGATTACTACCTTCATTCTGAGTAATGTCCGCGAGCGGCTCTTCGCAGTATGGTCGTATTTCGCTCTCAATAACCCTCCAATCTTCCGAAGAATCTTCGCTTCCATCCGAACTTTCCGCAAAAGACAGAGATTCGCTGGTTTCTGAATCGCTAGACATTTTCAAATTTTAAACCTAAGAGGCATAAAACGAGAACAAATTGCGCACAAACTCGGAGCTGGGTGCAACAAATGCATGTAAGAAAGTTCATCAAACCAGCTGACGTCACAAGTTCAATTTCTCGCCCCAGTCTCCAGGACAATCTTTAGGGAAAAACTAGGTGTTTTTCGGCCGGTAAAATTCAAAGAAAAAGCACATTCCTTATTTTTTTAAATCGGTATTCTATTATTACACATATAAGAGAAACAAACGAGCCAAAAAAAAATTTCGTGTCATATACACTTTAATGATATAGATGCTATATAAATAAACTTTTTTGTTATGATGATGATGACGACGACAATGTCATGATCTTGTTTTGTTTTTAGCAAGTATTAGAATGATTTCTGAAAGGGCAAGTGACCAAACTGAAATACAACAAATCCCTCTTACCAAGTCGATACTAAGCTTCCCTGAAGGTTCCAAGGGGTATAGAGTTCTTCTCTTGGACGCTACCTTTTGGTTGACAATGTTTCCGATGAATTGCTATCGAGTTAAAAAAAACGTCATTTAATAACTTATCAATAGTTACTAGCATATTTGACATGAATTTCCAGTTTATGTTTTGGCATCTCTTTAGCGCAGCCCGTACCTGTTTATTTACTTGTTAGGTAGCTATTTGATTCGCACTTTTCTTTTGGTATCCTAAGTGAAGTGTGTATAAATAAAATTTAAAATTAGACGAGAGGTACTTACCTTGAAGTGTAATTGTAATTCTCTGAGGATATGCGGAGCATTATGGGATAATTATGCGTACTTCCTAGGTAACTTTAAGGTCAGCGGTCACACTTCAAAGCCATTCAAATGCAAATCAGGTACACGTATATAACCCCAGGAGAGGATCGGACAAACAGTTCTTCCTGGAGTGGTAAACAATCTTGGCGCAGGTCTGATTCCACGGGTGGGAGCAATCACTAG
>OZ026596.1:42577557-42617557 GCA_964020085.1 Micromussa lordhowensis
AACATCTCGCCAAACATTGGAATAGATGTACTTGCATCGGTCGGGTTCGTTTGTTTCGGTTGTTTGTTCAGGCATTACTGTGCTTTGGTGCAGTGTGGTTGTTCACTCCGCCGTTCTTTCGTGTATGTGCTGATGTTCTGGACATCTAAGAACACACATTAAACAATTTTAAATCATCTCGCCAAACAGCAGGATGGATGTACTTGCATTGGTCGGACTCGTTTGTTTCGGTTGTTTGTTCAGGCATTACTGTGTTTCGGTGCAGTGTGATTGTTCACTCCACCGTTCTTTCATGTACGTGCTGGTGCTCTTGACATCTGAGAACACACATAAAAATAAAAACCGAAATATTAAAACCAAAAATCCCAAGATTTCAAGGTTTTAATATATAAAATGGCATACCCAACGCGTTGGAACTACTCCATTGCTAATGAACAAAAACAAACGGGGCCGGATCACTAAAGACCTTTTGGTTTCGTGAAAGTTTTACGAATGACAGATTGCAAAAGATGAAGGGTTTTAACTACTATAAACAGCCTTTGAACATTTTATTTTATCATTTATTACCATTTACAAAATTTTATATAGTTATAAATAACTAATTTACTGCGTAAATTATCAACTCACTTCCAATGAAAGGAGCAAATGTTTCAAATTCTCACGTGCTGAACCTAAGGTTAGCAGCCTTCCTGTGTAGGATGATGGATCAAATGCAGATGGATTCACTGGCCCCGTATCCTGAGGGTCAGATGTAATTTGTGGAGATGGTGGCACTGACACAGTTTCCTTAGAGGTGGAAGCATTTCTTGGAGGTGGTGATACTGACCCCTCATCCTCAGAGGTGGGAGCATTTGTTGGAGGTGGTCGCACTAACCCTGTATCCTCAGAAGTGGAGGCATTTCTTGCAGGTGATGGCACTGACTCCGTAGAGATGGTATCATTTCTTGGAGGTGTTGGCACTGACCCAGTATCCTCATAGGTGGGAGCATTTCTTACAGTTGATGGCACTGACCCCGTATCCTCAGAGGTGGGAGCATTTCTTACAGTTGATGGCACTGACCCCGTATCCTCAGAGGTGGGAGCATTTCCTACAGTTGATGGCACTGACCCTGTATCCTCAGAGGTGGGAGCATTTCTTACAGTTGATGGCACTGACCCCGTATCCTCAGAGATAGTATAATTTCTTGGAGGTGGTGGCACTGACCCCGTATCATCAGAGGTTGAAGTAGCGGGTTCCGATGCTCCTCCGGCATAAAAGGAGCGATACCATTCCATTACTGAAAGGAGGTCGCGTTTTAAGAGATTTGATCCTATCAAAGAATTAACGAAGGATGTTGAAGATCTATTGAAAATTAGATAAAACCCTCCTTTTTCACTTCTATTAGTGCATGTACCTTTCCAATCTGAATCTATTTGACTTTTCAATCTGAATCTATTTGACTATAATAATAATAATAATAATAATAATAGTAATAATGTTATTAACAATGATGATGATGATGATGACAATTATGGTAATAACAACAACAAATATAACAATAATATTCATAATAATGGGTGTTGGGTGGATGACTGTAACCTGGTGACTCATTGAATGCAATGTAGATGTATTTCTTAATTTTTTTCAGGGTCAGGACGAATTTCTCACAAATGTGAGAAACCTGCGTGAGCAGTCTGAATCGGCGTGCCAAGTGGTACAAATAGCTGCGTTCAGGACACATGGCATGTTGGCCAACAATCGCCTGTTAAGGCTCGAAAAAATTAACACTTGGGGAGACTGACGTTTTCTTAGGAAATTAAAGGAAATGAGGGTAGGGTTTCATTTTTTTCTTTAATTTTTGGTTCATAGTAAACGTGCCCTGGAGGTACCAATACAATAGTGTGTTCGTCTAATTTCTCTTACCATGGAAACTAACTACAATATCATAGATATTGGCTTCTGCGATATCACAAATTCTTCATTTTTAAAAACTCGCTTTCATTGGCTAAATCTGATGTGATGGAAAAACTGAAAAGTGATTAGCGTAAGCTCCGATGAACAAGTAAAAATTGATAACACATAGTATTTACTTTATAAATACTGTTACAACTCAGATACAGAAGACAAGATGGGAAGATAACATTTTTTATTTAATCTTTTTATTTTTATTTCAGATATTAAAGTGACAAGGCGTATGTTAACTACTCCGGTTTGCAACACGACTTTATTCCTTGATCACACACTAAATATTATCCGCATCCAGCTAAACTCACAAGTATTTATACTTATGTAAATCTAGAAAGTTCCAAAAGCGTCTCTGCATATATTACGGTTTTCTGGACAATGCCGACTAATCAACAACATTCTAATCTACGCCGCGACACACCTGAAAGGTGACAGAATGAATTGAATCACCTAAGCACGCCTAAGCTGATTACGTAACAGCGTAAAAGTGAAGTTGTACAAGACGATTATAAATAAAAAACCTGTGATCATATGTATTGAGTACTTTATAATTTTCAATTTTCAAGTGAAGTTTTGCATAAGAAGGAAAAATGTCGAGAAAATTACAAAACTTAACATGGAAAAATTATTATCGAATTATTACCGAGCCCTCGATCCCATTGCCTCTTATACCATCAAAATTATGACACCAATATCTTGTTATTTCAACAAGCCTGTCATTCACTGCGATAGATGACATCTCTCTCTGGTGCATAGGTTTAAATTACGTCACAATACCGCATTTTCTACTGGTCGCTTAAGATGTGACGAGCACTTGAAATCCAGTCTTTCTAATTCTTTAATATTTTCAAAAGGCTGAAGTGACTTCTCTTACATTCTATGAAATGAAATGTTAACCATTCTCTTACAATTTCCAAAGCAATCATCACAGTTCCTGGCAGCAGATTCACACGGATATTAAAATCAGACACATTTTGCAAGCCGTCTTATTTTCGAGATGCAAAGCACAGCGCCAAACCAAAGAAAAAGTCAAAGATGCCCCTTCAGACATGTTCTAAAACCCCCAATAGGTACTTAGCTATCCAGTGCAAGTATCTCCAATAACATAGCTTTGCATACTTTAGAGAGAGTGAACTACTTATTTTTTTTTCCTCTGTAACGAGTCTACAAATTTTTTCTCTAATATACCACCAAGTTGAATACTGTGCACAAGGTCACAGCCAGTGGCTATCCAATAACACAACAACAACAACAACATTGAAAACAAGAACAAAATGAAAAGCCAAGAACGTCCAAGCCACCCCGGGATGGAGGAGGACTCGCATGTGAAACAGACGGGGATGCTCGTCGACTCCCTTAGAGGTGTAAATTTCGGATTTTGGTCTCACTTAGGGTATAGAGGAAAAATCGGCAATATTTTCAGCTCTGTTTAAAGTAGTACCCAAAGAACTATAGCGAAACAGCTTCTATTTTTAACTCGCATTGTTTTCCCTTAGGGGTCAAAAATTTGTGACCCGCGTCAAGATTAGTCTCCTTCAAGAGTCAATTTCAAAATTTTCGACAAGCTGCCCCGTCTGTGTCATAAGAGAGTAGCCCCAGCCTCAGCCCCGGCTAAGCCGTCAATCGGCTTTTTTAAACCCTGTCACCGAAACTAAAAGCATGCATTACTTTATGCTTTACAAATTTCAGTTAATTACATCCTTGTTAATAGCACATTATTGGTAGAGCCAGTCTTAATTGAGGGTGTGAATGGGGTTAACCGACTAGCGACAAAGGGATAGAAATATTAGGGACTACTGACAAAACGAGGGAAAAAACTTACCAACTAGTGCCAAAAAAATTAACTGGGATTTACCGACAACTGACAAAGGTCAACAATTTTAACTAACAACCGACAAGGTAATGAAATTTTACCTGACAACCGACATGAGGACCCACCCATGAGGACCCTCTTGACTGGCAGGAGAAAAATGAAACATTCTCACTTAACCACCAATTGAGTTTTGAATCGCTTCATAGTAGCCTTTTCCAAAACATGATTGGGCATTTGGTAATAAGCAACGTCAACATTCGCCACATTCCAATTAATTCCCCAGAGAATTAAACGCGTTGCTTCAAAGCATCTTACTTTATTACGAAAGTTACGATAGCTCAAATCAAAATTGATACCCTTGTTACCAACAAGGTAACGGTAGACCCATTCTTAATTGGCAGGGACAAATGTAATACTCTCACACAACCGCCAATTCAGTTTTCAGGCGTTTCGGAAGAGCCCTTTCCGAAACACGGCTAAGCATTTGGCAATAGCCGACGTCGGCAAGTCTAATCAGAGATACTGCGTCGAGGGACATCAAATTGGGTACTATTACTTTGACCGGGAAACAGCGAAGGAACTATTTGCATGTCAAAAGCGACCTGTTCTTTGAGTGAATGGCACAGTTTAGGAACCAACAGGACGATAAGATGTACGAAGCAAACGTAACTTTGCAGAGTCTAAAGAAGTAGCGGTAAGCGAAGAAACTTTTATGTGGGGAGCATGTGCTAAAAAGGGCTACTTTTTCACCATGACAATAACCATCGTCAGAAAGCAAGGACATATCACGTCCTTTGATTCTATAAACCCTTAAGTACAGCGCTTGTAGATCTCCAAATTAGAAATAAACGCGTGCAGTGAAAGCACAACATTTTGCTTTATAACCTCTCCAAAATTCCTAGATTTATACGTTAGCAAGCAACACTTTCACCGTAAGTCTAGAAAGGTTGGTCAGGTTAAAATAATAAGATATGAGAAAAATATACGAAAATTTCAGTCAAAAATATCAGACGTCAACGGCAAACGCACGTTTCTTTGCAAAGTTGAAAAAAATTCAATGCTAGTGGAAAATTTTGATACGTGGTGGACATTTCCTTTAAAGGGTTTGTTTTCAACCATGATCATAACAACCACAGTGAAGAGACTAAACTCGACCGTTTTCGTACCATTACACGGTAAACTCTATTTTAAGACGCCTTCAACCTTTTAGAATGTCATTCCAATTGATTTGTAACACAGAATTAAACGTGTTGTTTGATATTATCGTACTTCAGTACTTATCGGCGTTTATACCCTTGTTACTATACTAACACCTCATCGGTAGACCTAGTCTTAATTGGCGGGGACAAAATGTAATAACCACCGACCGGTTAGCTCAGTTGGTAGAGCACAAGGACTGCTGAGCGGGAGACCTCGACCAGACCAACACTTATGGTCTTTAATAACTGAGGAGAAGGTGCTTCCTTTGTAGTAGGCCTCGTCTCACGGTACTGGTGTGGACGTTAAAGAACCTACACACTGTTCGGAAAGAGTAGGGGATGATGGTTTATCACTTATTCTGATCTGTGTTGAGGCACATTAAATTGGGCATTCCTCCAGCAGAAAACGGCCAAAGATTAGTTTGAGTTTAAAAAGCGACCAAATCTTTGATTGAATGGCACAGTTTGGGAGCCATAGCTTTGCAGAGTTTAAGTAAGCGAAGAAACTTTTACGTGGTGAGCATGCGGTAAAAAGGGGTTCTTTTTCACCATGACAACAACCATCGTCTAAATGTGAAGACCCCATTTTATTGAAAACTGTTTGAGCCATCCATACGCATACGAGGCTAACTAAAATTTGTATTAAAATTATCTAAAGAAAAGAACTTAGAGTGGTTTTCAAATGAGTGTCGTAAAACAACCAAAACCAAACAAATTACTTACCAATTAGACTACTTAGCGAAATTCAAACCGTAGTAACCGAAATCAGAACCAAAGTAATTGTCTAATTACTTTCGACACTCAAATGAAAACCGCTATAACCACAGGAGGAATACATCAGGACTGCCTAATTTACGAAAACATTGCAGTTTGAGTATTTTTTAAAGCTGAGAAAGTGAAATATTAAAACTTTTCGCATCATTCCTACCATGGTGAAAGGCAACAGCTTTTTTGTTTGTAGAACCACTGCATGGAGGAAATGCATCTGACGTGTTAAAGATACAAAAACAAGCGAACGTGTTGAGAATTTATTCACTTTAACATCAGGAATCATAAAACATGGACTCAAGTGATATTTGAGTGAACAGTCTTAAATGGTATAAATGAATGCATTTTGGCCCCATATCCTCATTTGTACCATGGCATGCTACCCTAAATTGAGCCGTTTTATAAGTGAAATATGTCCTCCAGACAGTATCCCACCATCCTAAATTTCCGTCTAGTCGACATGATCGCAATGCAAGATAGCTAGTGATCAAACAGCAGACCAGGACCACTAATCTTCTTCTAGCAATGGCATGGGTTAATAATGCCTGCTGCAATAGTCACTTCATTCCCCTGCACCCTGGGTAGAAAAAGTATGCAAACATTCATCAAATTCTCTGTCAGGAACATTGTCCGCCATTTTGGATTTAACCGTAATACCACCGGTTCATAATCGTCTCTTTTGTAAGCGCCCAGTGAATTAAGCACGACATTTGAAACCAAGTTGTGCCAATGTCATGTTACAGTCAAGCCAAATTTAATTTAGTTCGGCATGACTTTAGCACAGCATTTGAAATGGGCCTAAACTAGTATGACCCACCTATTGTCAACAAATTAGCACATTATCACACCCTCCCCTTTATAACAAAAAAGAGTCCTTAAACTATAACAGTTCGTGTTGTAACACACTATTACACCTTCTCTTTTATAACAAAAACAGTCCTTAAGCTGCAACAGTTCACAGCTTAGGCAATTAGGCTAAAACATAGTCCTCAAGATGTTTCCGGACTCTGCAGAAGCGCTTTGACCTTCTTGGCTCACGTTCTTTAACAGGTGTAGCAGGAGGAGGTACTTCCGAGCGCACTTTAACCAACTAAGAACCTACTAAGAACACCTTGTGGAAGCTCAACCTCGTAGGATCTTTCACTCTAACGATTCTTGAAAACTCCTTTCTTTTAACTCCTTCTTTCTACCGTGCCATGGCTTAAAACTTCCAGGTTCGCCTTTCTTCAAAGGGTATAAGTCACAGGCAATAAGGTGATGTCCTAAACCGAAGTGACTTTCCACAAGCTACAACATGCCAGAAAAATATAATATTTGTTTGTGCCGTTAACAAGAAAACCTCCCTAAAATAGGAAAAAAATTGAAATATGCTCAGCGAAAAAATCTCATAATTTTACGTTTTTTTTCTTTTACTTTTAGTGTGATGTTGGCGATGTAAACTTAAAAGACACAAAGCAAAAGACTGCACATGCACAAAGAAGAGAGGGGCAGTCAGCTGTGGGAGATGGTACAGGGGAGGGGGTAGAGGTGGGAAAAACGTACGACCGACGAACGGCAAATAAAAGGAAAGAATGCGCTGTGCATGTAGCCAGAGAATATGCCCAGGAAATCGTTTCCAATCCAGGCATGACCAGCCCTGTTCCTGTGCAGCCACCAGTAGGGTTGATTGAAGAAGGCAGCATGCTAAGAAGTCCCAAAATTCTGATTGGCCAGGTACAGTCTTTTGTAGATTTTCAAAGAGAGTTCCCTAAAAGCGTTCTCGAGGAAAAGTTTCAGGGTTTTTGATTTCTCAAATCTGTCCAACGATTCTCGATATTTTGACTCTTTATGTCTCAATCATTGTGTAAAATATAGCACAATAATTAGCAATAACGATTCTTGAAAACTCCTTGCTGTTAACTCCTTCTTTCCACCTTGCCATGGCTCAGGTATAAGTCACGGACAGCCGCTGTAATAACGAGCTTGCTGTTGCTGGCGCTGGTGAAGTTTGATGTGGTTTATATCCTAATCAGCTACAGACGGTTTAAGTAAACCAGGAAACATGGGTAGAAGACATCATGTCCTTCTATTAAGAAAGCGCTGAGCTGGGCTGATTGAAGGCGATGGCAGCGTGTGGTTAACTCTGTACTCATCGTCAACATAAACTGTTTACGATGCCAGGAGAAGAAGGAAATTCCAGTTCAAGTGTTGGTGCAACTGCTCAGCCTAAAACGTTGCAATCAACAATGTTTTACCGGATTTTGCCACCCCACTATTTGGATTTGAGACCACAAGAGAAATTGCTGGGAAAGCCCTGAATATCAGCTTGCTATGTTTGAGCATGCGATCAGCAACAATGATCTTAAGGTGATCAAAACTTTCACTTATTCTGAAGGGGAGAATGCAAACGACTGGCATGCAGTTATGGACAAAATGGAAAAGCATTGCATCGGCAAAGTAAACAAGATTTCTAAAAGATATTGTTTCAACAAAAGGGACAAGCTTCCTACGGAAACAGTTGACAATTTTGTCACCGAGTGTAAGGCCTTGGCTAAAACCTACAATTTTTGCCATTGTTTACATGATAGTCTCATATGCAATCGAATCGTACTGGGAATTAAGAACAAGCAAACCACTAAAAAGCTCCTCAGGATGAGAGACCTCACCTCAAACCGATGTATTGATGTGTGTCGCAGCAAAGAAGTTACTTCAATGCAAATGAAGTCGCTCTCCAAGCCCGTTGGCAGCATTCACCAAGTGACGTCGAAGGGAATAAAATCAGATAGGCGTTCAGATGGAAGGTTAAACGTGCAATCTTAAAAGATCTCTTGGGGGTTTGGCGGGTATGAGCAAGAAAAAGGGGGAAAATTGCCCTCTCTTTCCTATCTCTCCCAGTTTTCCTTATTAACTTGCCAAATCCAAGTCTCACTCACTGTGGATCAGCGGAAAAAGGTATGACTGTTCTAGTCTCATGTTGATAAGGCATTGCATACATACATGTATTTTATTCTTATAGATTCTCCAGTGTATGAGAAAATGTACTCTGCCTTAACTAATGCTTCCCTGGTCAGTAGGATCAAACAGGCCTCAGCCGAGTATCAGACAAGCTTGTCTAGAAGGATTCCACTCCACCCTCAACCAATTCGCTCCCAAAATGATGCTTCTCATTTATAGGAATGTATTGCAGGTTAGTACATGTTTGGTTAGTTGAGAAAGACGTTTATTGCCTGTTAAATCTTTTCAGAAAGTCATTTTAAACCTTTTTAAAATCATTCGGTGTTCATTTAACTAACATGGTTATGTATTTTCGGATATATTTTGTAAAAAATATAATTAGTTTGTTATTAACTTTGAAACGTATTAAATCTAAAATTAACATTTTGTCTGGTTTACCTAGTATAATAGTTGTTTCAGTGTAGTATTTCTTTGTGCAGTGTATTCAATTTGAGTAATAAAAATGTTAATGCACTTGTTGCTCGTGAGTTATTGGGATTTACCTGCACTCGTTCACTAACAATGAACTCGAAATTTTAAATACCGCACAAGGCAGCCTCGTGCGGTATTGAAATTACTTGTTCATTGTTAGTGAACTCGTGCAGGTAAATCCCGATAATTCACTCGCCGAGTGCGTTAACCTGTAAATAGTGACTAACTTTTCCTTATTTTTGTAGAAGTATGATTCCAAGTTAACCAATGGAAAAGATGGAAAGGTAGTATCACAGATTTTCCAAAATGTCTTGCATGACAGAAGGATGAAAAACAGCATCTCACAAGTGATATGTTTCCAAGTGAAGGTCAGAGGTGGAGGGCTGTTTTAACTGAAGACCAGACATTGTATCTTCAGTTGGTATCATCAACACATCCAGTAACTGCAGAGATAAGGTAAGCAGGTACGAAAATAGGGTACACATCAAACAAGACTACTGTAGTTTTTAGGGTCACCTTAAAGGAAGGGATTGATTCAGTGCAATAATTTCAAAACTCCTCTAATCTATTACAATATGAAGGCTTGGTGGTCTAATGGCTTATAGTAGCATGCTGGACAAGCAGACAGGATTTAAGCCCCGGCTGGAGTATTGTGTTGTGTTCTTAGAAATAATAACTGTCTTCAACAAGGTGTACAAACAGGTAAAAGCGATTATAATGGTTGGACTAACCCTCAAAAACACCTGTCCTGACACAGTCTGTATCTTCACTCCAATCAGAGCACATTTGAAAAAAGAAAATCCTGTGATGTCCATTGTCCATAGGAGGTCATGCAAAACTTTAAAGTGGTAATATTGTTTTGTGTTTTACCATCAAATGATTGAAAATTGAGAGTATTTCACATTCACATGGGCTAACAAAAACATAAAGCAAGCACCAGAAAAAGCAATTTCCCTCTTTCCATTCGTTCTAAACAATTATTGAGATAATACAAAACCCTACGATATACACTTGCTCTGACATAGCCAGAAACAAATTGTTTGCCTGCATAGGATTTTGATGATGCCAAGCCAAAAAAAAAAACAGAAGCTTTTTCCCTGCAGCAGGCTACACGGAGTAAAGAAGAAATGCAGGGAAGAGAGTTCAAAGATATAAACAGATGGGTGGATGAAGCAGGCAGGTTTCAAATTAAATTCATTATTTATTACGTCTGGTTTTAAATTAAAAGCAGTTTTCACTAGAGTGGCAAAAGCAATTCGTATTTGTTATGCTTTTGCACCGACATGCTACCAGAATTAATTGGCTAAAAAACAATTCCGACCATTTGCTATGTCCTATCAAGATCACAAGGTAACAGTCCTCATTCTAAGCCTTTTCCTTTTACCTACATGTTACTATGTATTTGACTTAAAGTTACTACATTGTCTGCCTCATTCATGATGCCTGCGCAATTACTTTGGATTTGGTTTTTCCACACTCGAATGCTAACTGTTTTAGTCTTAAACAATCCTCTGTGCCACATCTTTACAAGCGACAGGTGCACCGTTTCTGCTTTGACAATGCAAACATCTGGAATGATCATAAAATACTTTCCTCCACTCTAATAGAGCTAACTCGTCAGGCTTGCCGGGCTGCAACCAACCAGTCGTTAAAGTGGTACTATGACGAAAATCATACCTTTTCTTTTTAAGCCATTTTGAAACATAAAAAAGTGGACTTCACGAGAAGAAAAATGCTGTTTACTATTTTCAAATATCTCTTTTCGTTCCAAAGATATTCAAGTTTTTAAAATATGCAAATTAGCCAAGTGATGACGTCGTACACTCAACCAGAATTTGTTCAAATATGATGAAAAGAGATATCTCAGCCAATTTGTTTCAGAAATGTTTGATTTTTTTCCAGCAAGGTTCTACTAAATATGCTCCACAATATGAGCTCAACAGTTCTGTTACCATGGCAACATACTGGGTTCCAGACCTCCCCATATTAAAAGCTTTTCTGGCCACCTTTGGCGTTCCATTTTGATATTTGCTAACAGCACTTCATATGCATGATCCAGCAAGCCTATAAATATGTTAGCTCGACTTTGTGGCCCTGTTTAACATTTCCAAGCTGAAAATCACCAACATATTGAAATCAAGTGGGTGGGGACTGGAAAAGAGTGAATTGCCATGGCAACGGAATTTTTTATAGCGATAGGTGTGTTTCCTGTAGAACTATTAGCTTGCCAAGTTTCAATGATTTGCACTGCAATTTGGCCAAGATAGCTCTATTTATATACTCAATATAATATTGGGTTGAGTAAATGACGTCATCGGATATCTCATTTGCATATTTCACCCATTTTTCAAACTTAAATATCTCTGGCACTAATACAGATATTTCCAAACGGTAAACGGCGTTTTGATTCTTTCATGGAATGCTATGTGATACACTCAAAAAAACAAGGGGTAAAAATTTGATCCTAGTACCACTTTAAAGTTTTGAAAGTATTTAACGACCATCCAGCAGGCATTATCGTGTCAAGCTCATAAATGGGCACTGAAAATTTAGTCCCTCACTCAAGATTTGGTGCGGAAGGTAACCTACTGAACAACTCTCTGAAAGTATCAGGATCATCATCATCATCATCATCATCATCATTTTATTACTAATTAAAAATACATATTACAGTCGGGCTGGCCCGCAGATAGCTATGCTAGTCTAGGCGGGCCAGTCTATCACTAGTTACAAGTTATTTATTATTGCTGGGAAAGCCCTGAATATCAGCTTGCTATGTTTGAGCATGCGATCAGCAACAATGATCTTAAGGTGATCAAAACTTTCACTTATTCTGAAGGGGAGAATGCAAACGACTGGCGTGCAGTTATGGACAAAATGGAAAAGCATTGCATCGGCAAAGTAAACAAGATTTCTAAAAGATATTGTTTCAACAAAAGGGACAAGCTTCCTACGGAAACAGTTGACAATTTTGTCACCGAGTGTAAGGCCTTGGCTAAAACCTACAATTTTTGCCATTGTTTACATGATAGTCTCATATGCAATCGAATCGTACTGGGAATTAAGAACAAGCAAACCACTAAAAAGCTCCTCAGGATGAGAGACCTCACCTCAAACCGACGTATTGATGTGTGTCGCAGCAAAGAAGTTACTTCAATGCAAATGAAGTCGCTCTGCAAGCCCGTTGGCAGCATTCACCAAGTGACGTCGAAGGGAATAAAATCAGATAGGCGTTCAGATGGAAGGTTAAACGTGCAATCTTAAAAGATCTCTTGGGGGTTTGGCGGGTATGAGCAAGAAAAAGGGGGAAAATTGCCCTCTCTTTCCTATCTCTCCCAGTTTTCCTTATTAACTTGCCAAATCCAAGTCTCACTCACTGTGGATCAGCGGAAAAAGGTATGACTGTTCTAGTCTCATGTTGATAAGGCATTGCATACATACATGTATTTTATTCTTATAGATTCTCCAGTGTATGAGAAAATGTACTCTGCCTTAACTAATGCTTCCCTGGTCAGTAGGATCAAACAGGCCTCAGCCGAGTATCAGACAAGCTTGTCTAGAAGGATTCCACTCCACCCTCAACCAATTCGCTCCCAAAATGATGCTTCTCATTTATAGGAATGTATTGCAGGTTAGTACATGTTTGGTTAGTTGAGAAAGACGTTTATTGCCTGTTAAATCTTTTCAGAAAGTCATTTTAAACCTTTTTAAAATCATTCGGTGTTCATTTAACTAACATGGTTATGTATTTTCGGATATATTTTGTAAAAAATATAATTAGTTTGTTATTAACTTTGAAACGTATTAAATCTAAAATTAACATTTTGTCTGGTTTACCTAGTATAATAGTTGTTTCAGTGTAGTATTTCTTTGTGCAGTGTATTCAATTTGAGTAATAAAAATGTTAATGCACTTGTTGCTCGTGAATTATTGGGATTTACCTGCACTCGTTCACTAACAATGAACTCGAAATTTTAAATACCGCACAAGGCAGCCTCGTGCGGTATTGAAATTACTTGTTCATTGTTAGTGAACTCGTGCAGGTAAATCCCGATAATTCACTCGCCGAGTGCGTTAACCTGTAAATAGTGACTAACTTTTCCTTATTTTTGTAGAAGTATGATTCCAAGTTAACCAATGGAAAAGATGGAAAGGTAGTATCACAGATTTTCCAAAATGTCTTGCATGACAGAAGGATGAAAAACAGCATCTCACAAGTGATATGTTTCCAAGTGAAGGTCAGAGGTGGAGGGCTGTTTTAACTGAAGACCAGACATTGTATCTTCAGTTGGTATCATCAACACATCCAGTAACTGCAGAGATAAGGTAAGCAGGTACGAAAATAGGGTACACATCAAACAAGACTACTGTAGTTTTTAGGGTCACCTTAAAGGAAGGGATTGATTCAGTGCAATAATTTCAAAACTCCTCTAATCTATTACAATATGAAGGCTTGGTGGTCTAATGGCTTATAGTAGCATGCTGGACAAGCAGACAGGATTTAAGCCCCGGCTGGAGTATTGTGTTGTGTTCTTAGAAATAATAACTGTCTTCAACAAGGTGTACAAACAGGTAAAAGCGATTATAATGGTTGGACTAACCCTCAAAAACACCTGTCCTGACACAGTCTGTATCTTCACTCCAATCAGAGCACATTTGAAAAAAGAAAATCCTGTGATGTCCATTGTCCATAGGAGGTCATGCAAAACTTTAAAGTGGTAATATTGTTTTGTGTTTTACCATCAAATGATTGAAAATTGAGAGTATTTCACATTCACATGGGCTAACAAAAAATAAAGCAAGCACCAGAAAAAGCAATTTCCCTCTTTCCATTCGTTCTAAACAATTATTGAGATAATACAAAACCCTACGATATACACTTGCTCTGACATAGCCAGAAACAAATTGTTTGCCTGCATAGGATTTTGATGATGCCAAGCCAAAAAAAAAAACAGAAGCTTTTTCCCTGCAGCAGGCTACACGGAGTAAAGAAGAAATGCAGGGAAGAGAGTTCAAAGATATAAACAGATGGGTGGATGAAGCAGGCAGGTTTCAAATTAAATTCATTATTTATTACGTCTGGTTTTAAATTAAAAGCAGTTTTCACTAGAGTGGCAAAAGCAATTCGTATTTGTTATGCTTTTGCACCGACATGCTACCAGAATTAATTGGCTAAAAAACAATTCCGACCATTTGCTATGTCCTATCAAGATCACAAGGTAACAGTCCTCATTCTAAGCCTTTTCCTTTTACCTACATGTTACTATGTATTTGACTTAAAGTTACTACATTGTCTGCCTCATTCATGATGCCTGCGCAATTACTTTGGATTTGGTTTTTCCACACTCGAATGCTAACTGTTTTAGTCTTAAACAATCCTCTGTGCCACATCTTTACAAGCGACAGGTGCACCGTTTCTGCTTTGACAATGCAAACATCTGGAATGATCATAAAATACTTTCCTCCACTCTAATAGAGCTAACTCGTCAGGCTTGCCGGGCTGCAACCAACCAGTCGTTAAAGTGGTACTATGACGAAAATCATACCTTTTCTTTTTAAGCCATTTTGAAACATAAAAAAGTGGACTTCACGAGAAGAAAAATGCTGTTTACTATTTTCAAATATCTCTTTTCGTTCCAAAGATATTCAAGTTTTTAAAATATGCAAATTAGCCAAGTGATGACGTCGTACACTCAACCAGAATTTGTTCAAATATGATGAAAAGAGATATCTCAGCCAATTTGTTTCAGAAATGTTTGATTTTTTTCCAGCAAGGTTCTACTAAATATGCTCCACAATATGAGCTCAACAGTTCTGTTACCATGGCAACATACTGGGTTCCAGACCTCCCCATATTAAAAGCTTTTCTGGCCACCTTTGGCGTTCCATTTTGATATTTGCTAACAGCACTTCATATGCATGATCCAGCAAGCCTATAAATATGTTAGCTCGACTTTGTGGCCCTGTTTAACATTTCCAAGCTGAAAATCACCAACATATTGAAATCAAGTGGGTGGGGACTGGAAAAGAGTGAATTGCCATGGCAACGGAATTTTTTATAGCGATAGGTGTGTTTCCTGTAGAACTATTAGCTTGCCAAGTTTCAATGATTTGCACTGCAATTTGGCCAAGATAGCTCTATTTATATACTCAATATAATATTGGGTTGAGTAAATGACGTCATCGGATATCTCATTTGCATATTTCACCCATTTTTCAAACTTAAATATCTCTGGCACTAATACAGATATTTCCAAACGGTAAACGGCGTTTTGATTCTTTCATGGAATGCTATGTGATACACTCAAAAAAACAAGGGGTAAAAATTTGATCCTAGTACCACTTTAAAGTTTTGAAAGTATTTAACGACCATCCAGCAGGCATTATCGTGTCAAGCTCATAAATGGGCACTGAAAATTTAGTCCCTCACTCAAGATTTGGTGCGGAAGGTAACCTACTGAACAACTCTCTGAAAGTATCAGGATCATCATCATCATCATCATCATCATCATTTTATTACTAATTAAAAATACATATTACAGTCGGGCTGGCCCGCAGATAGCTATGCTAGTCTAGGCGGGCCAGTCTATCACTAGTTACAAGTTATTTATTATTGCTGGGAAAGCCCTGAATATCAGCTTGCTATGTTTGAGCATGCGATCAGCAACAATGATCTTAAGGTGATCAAAACTTTCACTTATTCTGAAGGGGAGAATGCAAACGACTGGCGTGCAGTTATGGACAAAATGGAAAAGCATTGCATCGGCAAAGTAAACAAGATTTCTAAAAGATATTGTTTCAACAAAAGGGACAAGCTTCCTACGGAAACAGTTGACAATTTTGTCACCGAGTGTAAGGCCTTGGCTAAAACCTACAATTTTTGCCATTGTTTACATGATAGTCTCATATGCAATCGAATCGTACTGGGAATTAAGAACAAGCAAACCACTAAAAAGCTCCTCAGGATGAGAGACCTCACCTCAAACCGATGTATTGATGTGTGTCGCAGCAAAGAAGTTACTTCAATGCAAATGAAGTCGCTCTGCAAGCCCGTTGGCAGCATTCACCAAGTGACGTCGAAGGGAATAAAATCAGATAGGCGTTCAGATGGAAGGTTAAACGTGCAATCTTAAAAGATCTCTTGGGGGTTTGGCGGGTATGAGCAAGAAAAAGGGGGAAAATTGCCCTCTCTTTCCTATCTCTCCCAGTTTTCCTTATTAACTTGCCAAATCCAAGTCTCACTCACTGTGGATCAGCGGAAAAAGGTATGACTGTTCTAGTCTCATGTTGATAAGGCATTGCATACATACATGTATTTTATTCTTATAGATTCTCCAGTGTATGAGAAAATGTACTCTGCCTTAACTAATGCTTCCCTGGTCAGTAGGATCAAACAGGCCTCAGCCGAGTATCAGACAAGCTTGTCTAGAAGGATTCCACTTCACCCTCAACCAATTCGCTCCCAAAATGATGCTTCTCATTTATAGGAATGTATTGCAGGTTAGTACATGTTTGGTTAGTTGAGAAAGACGTTTATTGCCTGTTAAATCTTTTCAGAAAGTCATTTTAAACCTTTTTAAAATCATTCGGTGTTCATTTAACTAACATGGTTATGTATTTTCGGATATATTTTGTAAAAAATATAATTAGTTTGTTATTAACTTTGAAACGTATTAAATCTAAAATTAACATTTTGTCTGGTTTACCTAGTATAATAGTTGTTTCAGTGTAGTATTTCTTTGTGCAGTGTATTCAATTTGAGTAATAAAAATGTTAATGCACTTGTTGCTCGTGAATTATTGGGATTTACCTGCACTCGTTCACTAACAATGAACTCGAAATTTTAAATACCGCACAAGGCAGCCTCGTGCGGTATTGAAATTACTTGTTCATTGTTAGTGAACTCGTGCAGGTAAATCCCGATAATTCACTCGCCGAGTGCGTTAACCTGTAAATAGTGACTAACTTTTCCTTATTTTTGTAGAAGTATGATTCCAAGTTAACCAATGGAAAAGATGGAAAGGTAGTATCACAGATTTTCCAAAATGTCTTGCATGACAGAAGGATGAAAAACAGCATCTCACAAGTGATATGTTTCCAAGTGAAGGTCAGAGGTGGAGGGCTGTTTTAACTGAAGACCAGACATTGTATCTTCAGTTGGTATCATCAACACATCCAGTAACTGCAGAGATAAGGTAAGCAGGTACGAAAATAGGGTACACATCAAACAAGACTACTGTAGTTTTTAGGGTCACCTTAAAGGAAGGGATTGATTCAGTGCAATAATTTCAAAACTCCTCTAATCTATTACAATATGAAGGCTTGGTGGTCTAATGGCTTATAGTAGCATGCTGGACAAGCAGACAGGATTTAAGCCCCGGCTGGAGTATTGTGTTGTGTTCTTAGAAATAATAACTGTCTTCAACAAGGTGTACAAACAGGTAAAAGCGATTATAATGGTTGGACTAACCCTCAAAAACACCTGTCCTGACACAGTCTGTATCTTCACTCCAATCAGAGCACATTTGAAAAAAGAAAATCCTGTGATGTCCATTGTCCATAGGAGGTCATGCAAAACTTTAAAGTGGTAATATTCCCTGCAGCAGGCTACACGGAGTAAAGAAGAAATGCAGGGAAGAGAGTTCAAAGATATAAACAGATGGGTGGATGAAGCAGGCAGGTTTCAAATTAAATTCATTATTTATTACGTCTGGTTTTAAATTAAAAGCAGTTTTCACTAGAGTGGCAAAAGCAATTCGTATTTGTTATGCTTTTGCACCGACATGCTACCAGAATTAATTGGCTAAAAAACAATTCCGACCATTTGCTATGTCCTATCAAGATCACAAGGTAACAGTCCTCATTCTAAGCCTTTTCCTTTTACCTACATGTTACTATGTATTTGACTTAAAGTTACTACATTGTCTGCCTCATTCATGATGCCTGCGCAATTACTTTGGATTTGGTTTTTCCACACTCGAATGCTAACTGTTTTAGTCTTAAACAATCCTCTGTGCCACATCTTTACAAGCGACAGGTGCACCGTTTCTGCTTTGACAATGCAAACATCTGGAATGATCATAAAATACTTTCCTCCACTCTAATAGAGCTAACTCGTCAGGCTTGCCGGGCTGCAACCAACCAGTCGTTAAAGTGGTACTATGACGAAAATCATACCTTTTCTTTTTAAGCCATTTTGAAACATAAAAAAGTGGACTTCACGAGAAGAAAAATGCTGTTTACTATTTTCAAATATCTCTTTTCGTTCCAAAGATATTCAAGTTTTTAAAATATGCAAATTAGCCAAGTGATGACGTCGTACACTCAACCAGAATTTGTTCAAATATGATGAAAAGAGATATCTCAGCCAATTTGTTTCAGAAATGTTTGATTTTTTTCCAGCAAGGTTCTACTAAATATGCTCCACAATATGAGCTCAACAGTTCTGTTACCATGGCAACATACTGGGTTCCAGACCTCCCCATATTAAAAGCTTTTCTGGCCACCTTTGGCGTTCCATTTTGATATTTGCTAACAGCACTTCATATGCATGATCCAGCAAGCCTATAAATATGTTAGCTCGACTTTGTGGCCCTGTTTAACATTTCCAAGCTGAAAATCACCAACATATTGAAATCAAGTGGGTGGGGACTGGAAAAGAGTGAATTGCCATGGCAACGGAATTTTTTATAGCGATAGGTGTGTTTCCTGTAGAACTATTAGCCTGCCAAGTTTCAATGATTTGCACTGCAATTTGGCCAAGATAGCTCTATTTATATACTCAATATAATATTGGGTTGAGTAAATGACGTCATCGGATATCTCATTTGCATATTTCACCCATTTTTCAAACTTAAATATCTCTGGCACTAATACAGATATTTCCAAACGGTAAACGGCGTTTTGATTCTTTCATGGAATGCTATGTGATACACTCAAAAAAACAAGGGGTAAAAATTTGATCCTAGTACCACTTTAAAGTTTTGAAAGTATTTAACGACCATCCAGCAGGCATTATCGTGTCAAGCTCATAAATGGGCACTGAAAATTTAGTCCCTCACTCAAGATTTGGTGCGGAAGGTAACCTACTGAACAACTCTCTGAAAGTATCAGGATCATCATCATCATCATCATCATCATCATTTTATTACTAATTAAAAATACATATTACAGTCGGGCTGGCCCGCAGATAGCTATGCTAGTCTAGGCGGGCCAGTCTATCACTAGTTACAAGTTATTTATTATTGCTGGGAAAGCCCTGAATATCAGCTTGCTATGTTTGAGCATGCGATCAGCAACAATGATCTTAAGGTGATCAAAACTTTCACTTATTCTGAAGGGGAGAATGCAAACGACTGGCGTGCAGTTATGGACAAAATGGAAAAGCATTGCATCGGCAAAGTAAACAAGATTTCTAAAAGATATTGTTTCAACAAAAGGGACAAGCTTCCTACGGAAACAGTTGACAATTTTGTCACCGAGTGTAAGGCCTTGGCTAAAACCTACAATTTTTGCCATTGTTTACATGATAGTCTCATATGCAATCGAATCGTACTGGGAATTAAGAACAAGCAAACCACTAAAAAGCTCCTCAGGATGAGAGACCTCACCTCAAACCGACGTATTGATGTGTGTCGCAGCAAAGAAGTTACTTCAATGCAAATGAAGTCGCTCTGCAAGCCCGTTGGCAGCATTCACCAAGTGACGTCGAAGGGAATAAAATCAGATAGGCGTTCAGATGGAAGGTTAAACGTGCAATCTTAAAAGATCTCTTGGGGGTTTGGCGGGTATGAGCAAGAAAAAGGGGGAAAATTGCCCTCTCTTTCCTATCTCTCCCAGTTTTCCTTATTAACTTGCCAAATCCAAGTCTCACTCACTGTGGATCAGCGGAAAAAGGTATGACTGTTCTAGTCTCATGTTGATAAGGCATTGCATACATACATGTATTTTATTCTTATAGATTCTCCAGTGTATGAGAAAATGTACTCTGCCTTAACTAATGCTTCCCTGGTCAGTAGGATCAAACAGGCCTCAGCCGAGTATCAGACAAGCTTGTCTAGAAGGATTCCACTCCACCCTCAACCAATTCGCTCCCAAAATGATGCTTCTCATTTATAGGAATGTATTGCAGGTTAGTACATGTTTGGTTAGTTGAGAAAGACGTTTATTGCCTGTTAAATCTTTTCAGAAAGTCATTTTAAACCTTTTTAAAATCATTCGGTGTTCATTTAACTAACATGGTTATGTATTTTCGGATATATTTTGTAAAAAATATAATTAGTTTGTTATTAACTTTGAAACGTATTAAATCTAAAATTAACATTTTGTCTGGTTTACCTAGTATAATAGTTGTTTCAGTGTAGTATTTCTTTGTGCAGTGTATTCAATTTGAGTAATAAAAATGTTAATGCACTTGTTGCTCGTGAATTATTGGGATTTACCTGCACTCGTTCACTAACAATGAACTCGAAATTTTAAATACCGCACAAGGCAGCCTCGTGCGGTATTGAAATTACTTGTTCATTGTTAGTGAACTCGTGCAGGTAAATCCCGATAATTCACTCGCCGAGTGCGTTAACCTGTAAATAGTGACTAACTTTTCCTTATTTTTGTAGAAGTATGATTCCAAGTTAACCAATGGAAAAGATGGAAAGGTAGTATCACAGATTTTCCAAAATGTCTTGCATGACAGAAGGATGAAAAACAGCATCTCACAAGTGATATGTTTCCAAGTGAAGGTCAGAGGTGGAGGGCTGTTTTAACTGAAGACCAGACATTGTATCTTCAGTTGGTATCATCAACACATCCAGTAACTGCAGAGATAAGGTAAGCAGGTACGAAAATAGGGTACACATCAAACAAGACTACTGTAGTTTTTAGGGTCACCTTAAAGGAAGGGATTGATTCAGTGCAATAATTTCAAAACTCCTCTAATCTATTACAATATGAAGGCTTGGTGGTCTAATGGCTTATAGTAGCATGCTGGACAAGCAGACAGGATTTAAGCCCCGGCTGGAGTATTGTGTTGTGTTCTTAGAAATAATAACTGTCTTCAACAAGGTGTACAAACAGGTAAAAGCGATTATAATGGTTGGACTAACCCTCAAAAACACCTGTCCTGACACAGTCTGTATCTTCACTCCAATCAGAGCACATTTGAAAAAAGAAAATCCTGTGATGTCCATTGTCCATAGGAGGTCATGCAAAACTTTAAAGTGGTAATATTGTTTTGTGTTTTACCATCAAATGATTGAAAATTGAGAGTATTTCACATTCACATGGGCTAACAAAAAATAAAGCAAGCACCAGAAAAAGCAATTTCCCTCTTTCCATTCGTTCTAAACAATTATTGAGATAATACAAAACCCTACGATATACACTTGCTCTGACATAGCCAGAAACAAATTGTTTGCCTGCATAGGATTTTGATGATGCCAAGCCAAAAAAAAAAACAGAAGCTTTTTCCCTGCAGCAGGCTACACGGAGTAAAGAAGAAATGCAGGGAAGAGAGTTCAAAGATATAAACAGATGGGTGGATGAAGCAGGCAGGTTTCAAATTAAATTCATTATTTATTACGTCTGGTTTTAAATTAAAAGCAGTTTTCACTAGAGTGGCAAAAGCAATTCGTATTTGTTATGCTTTTGCACCGACATGCTACCAGAATTAATTGGCTAAAAAACAATTCCGACCATTTGCTATGTCCTATCAAGATCACAAGGTAACAGTCCTCATTCTAAGCCTTTTCCTTTTACCTACATGTTACTATGTATTTGACTTAAAGTTACTACATTGTCTGCCTCATTCATGATGCCTGCGCAATTACTTTGGATTTGGTTTTTCCACACTCGAATGCTAACTGTTTTAGTCTTAAACAATCCTCTGTGCCACATCTTTACAAGCGACAGGTGCACCGTTTCTGCTTTGACAATGCAAACATCTGGAATGATCATAAAATACTTTCCTCCACTCTAATAGAGCTAACTCGTCAGGCTTGCCGGGCTGCAACCAACCAGTCGTTAAAGTGGTACTATGACGAAAATCATACCTTTTCTTTTTAAGCCATTTTGAAACATAAAAAAGTGGACTTCACGAGAAGAAAAATGCTGTTTACTATTTTCAAATATCTCTTTTCGTTCCAAAGATATTCAAGTTTTTAAAATATGCAAATTAGCCAAGTGATGACGTCGTACACTCAACCAGAATTTGTTCAAATATGATGAAAAGAGATATCTCAGCCAATTTGTTTCAGAAATGTTTGATTTTTTTCCAGCAAGGTTCTACTAAATATGCTCCACAATATGAGCTCAACAGTTCTGTTACCATGGCAACATACTGGGTTCCAGACCTCCCCATATTAAAAGCTTTTCTGGCCACCTTTGGCGTTCCATTTTGATATTTGCTAACAGCACTTCATATGCATGATCCAGCAAGCCTATAAATATGTTAGCTCGACTTTGTGGCCCTGTTTAACATTTCCAAGCTGAAAATCACCAACATATTGAAATCAAGTGGGTGGGGACTGGAAAAGAGTGAATTGCCATGGCAACGGAATTTTTTATAGCGATAGGTGTGTTTCCTGTAGAACTATTAGCTTGCCAAGTTTCAATGATTTGCACTGCAATTTGGCCAAGATAGCTCTATTTATATACTCAATATAATCTTGGGTTGAGTAAATGACGTCATCGGATATGTCATTTGCATATTTCACCCATTTTTCAAACTTAAATATCTCTGGCACTAATACAGATATTTCCAAACGGTAAACGGCGTTTTGATTCTTTCATGGAATGCTATGTGATACACTCAAAAAAACAAGGGGTAAAAATTTGATCCTAGTACCACTTTAAAGTTTTGAAAGTATTTAACGACCATCCAGCAGGCATTATCGTGTCAAGCTCATAAATGGGCACTGAAAATTTAGTCCCTCACTCAAGATTTGGTGCGGAAGGTAACCTACTGAACAACTCTCTGAAAGTATCAGGATCATCATCATCATCATCATCATCATCATTTTATTACTAATTAAAAATACATATTACAGTCGGGCTGGCCCGCAGATAGCTATGCTAGTCTAGGCGGGCCAGTCTATCACTAGTTACAAGTTATTTATTATTGCTGGGAAAGCCCTGAATATCAGCTTGCTATGTTTGAGCATGCGATCAGCAACAATGATCTTAAGGTGATCAAAACTTTCACTTATTCTGAAGGGGAGAATGCAAACGACTGGCGTGCAGTTATGGACAAAATGGAAAAGCATTGCATCGGCAAAGTAAACAAGATTTCTAAAAGATATTGTTTCAACAAAAGGGACAAGCTTCCTACGGAAACAGTTGACAATTTTGTCACCGAGTGTAAGGCCTTGGCTAAAACCTACAATTTTTGCCATTGTTTACATGATAGTCTCATATGCAATCGAATCGTACTGGGAATTAAGAACAAGCAAACCACTAAAAAGCTCCTCAGGATGAGAGACCTCACCTCAAACCGATGTATTGATGTGTGTCGCAGCAAAGAAGTTACTTCAATGCAAATGAAGTCGCTCTGCAAGCCCGTTGGCAGCATTCACCAAGTGACGTCGAAGGGAATAAAATCAGATAGGCGTTCAGATGGAAGGTTAAACGTGCAATCTTAAAAGATCTCTTGGGGGTTTGGCGGGTATGAGCAAGAAAAAGGGGGAAAATTGCCCTCTCTTTCCTATCTCTCCCAGTTTTCCTTATTAACTTGCCAAATCCAAGTCTCACTCACTGTGGATCAGCGGAAAAAGGTATGACTGTTCTAGTCTCATGTTGATAAGGCATTGCATACATACATGTATTTTATTCTTATAGATTCTCCAGTGTATGAGAAAATGTACTCTGCCTTAACTAATGCTTCCCTGGTCAGTAGGATCAAACAGGCCTCAGCCGAGTATCAGACAAGCTTGTCTAGAAGGATTCCACTCCACCCTCAACCAATTCGCTCCCAAAATGATGCTTCTCATTTATAGGAATGTATTGCAGGTTAGTACATGTTTGGTTAGTTGAGAAAGACGTTTATTGCCTGTTAAATCTTTTCAGAAAGTCATTTTAAACCTTTTTAAAATCATTCGGTGTTCATTTAACTAACATGGTTATGTATTTTCGGATATATTTTGTAAAAAATATAATTAGTTTGTTATTAACTTTGAAACGTATTAAATCTAAAATTAACATTTTGTCTGGTTTACCTAGTATAATAGTTGTTTCAGTGTAGTATTTCTTTGTGCAGTGTATTCAATTTGAGTAATAAAAATGTTAATGCACTTGTTGCTCGTGAATTATTGGGATTTACCTGCACTCGTTCACTAACAATGAACTCGAAATTTTAAATACCGCACAAGGCAGCCTCGTGCGGTATTGAAATTACTTGTTCATTGTTAGTGAACTCGTGCAGGTAAATCCCGATAATTCACTCGCCGAGTGCGTTAACCTGTAAATAGTGACTAACTTTTCCTTATTTTTGTAGAAGTATGATTCCAAGTTAACCAATGGAAAAGATGGAAAGGTAGTATCACAGATTTTCCAAAATGTCTTGCATGACAGAAGGATGAAAAACAGCATCTCACAAGTGATATGTTTCCAAGTGAAGGTCAGAGGTGGAGGGCTGTTTTAACTGAAGACCAGACATTATATCTTCAGTTGGTATCATCAACACATCCAGTAACTGCAGAGATAAGGTAAGCAGGTACGAAAATAGGGTACACATCAAACAAGACTACTGTAGTTTTTAGGGTCACCTTAAAGGAAGGGATTGATTCAGTGCAATAATTTCAAAACTCCTCTAATCTATTACAATATGAAGGCTTGGTGGTCTAATGGCTTATAGTAGCATGCTGGACAAGCAGACAGGATTTAAGCCCCGGCTGGAGTATTGTGTTGTGTTCTTAGAAATAATAACTGTCTTCAACAAGGTGTACAAACAGGTAAAAGCGATTATAATGGTTGGACTAACCCTCAAAAACACCTGTCCTGACACAGTCTGTATCTTCACTCCAATCAGAGCACATTTGAAAAAAGAAAATCCTGTGATGTCCATTGTCCATAGGAGGTCATGCAAAACTTTAAAGTGGTAATATTGTTTTGTGTTTTACCATCAAATGATTGAAAATTGAGAGTATTTCACATTCACATGGGCTAACAAAAACATAAAGCAAGCACCAGAAAAAGCAATTTCCCTCTTTCCATTCGTTCTAAACAATTATTGAGATAATACAAAACCCTACGATATACACTTGCTCTGACATAGCCAGAAACAAATTGTTTGCCTGCATAGGATTTTGATGATGCCAAGCCAAAAAAAAAAACAGAAGCTTTTTCCCTGCAGCAGGCTACACGGAGTAAAGAAGAAATGCAGGGAAGAGAGTTCAAAGATATAAACAGATGGGTGGATGAAGCAGGCAGGTTTCAAATTAAATTCATTATTTATTACGTCTGGTTTTAAATTAAAAGCAGTTTTCACTAGAGTGGCAAAAGCAATTCGTATTTGTTATGCTTTTGCACCGACATGCTACCAGAATTAATTGGCTAAAAAACAATTCCGACCATTTGCTATGTCCTATCAAGATCACAAGGTAACAGTCCTCATTCTAAGCCTTTTCCTTTTACCTACATGTTACTATGTATTTGACTTAAAGTTACTACATTGTCTGCCTCATTCATGATGCCTGCGCAATTACTTTGGATTTGGTTTTTCCACACTCGAATGCTAACTGTTTTAGTCTTAAACAATCCTCTGTGCCACATCTTTACAAGCGACAGGTGCACCGTTTCTGCTTTGACAATGCAAACATCTGGAATGATCATAAAATACTTTCCTCCACTCTAATAGAGCTAACTCGTCAGGCTTGCCGGGCTGCAACCAACCAGTCGTTAAAGTGGTACTATGACGAAAATCATACCTTTTCTTTTTAAGCCATTTTGAAACATAAAAAAGTGGACTTCACGAGAAGAAAAATGCTGTTTACTATTTTCAAATATCTCTTTTCGTTCCAAAGATATTCAAGTTTTTAAAATATGCAAATTAGCCAAGTGATGACGTCGTACACTCAACCAGAATTTGTTCAAATATGATGAAAAGAGATATCTCAGCCAATTTGTTTCAGAAATGTTTGATTTTTTTCCAGCAAGGTTCTACTAAATATGCTCCACAATATGAGCTCAACAGTTCTGTTACCATGGCAACATACTGGGTTCCAGACCTCCCCATATTAAAAGCTTTTCTGGCCACCTTTGGCGTTCCATTTTGATATTTGCTAACAGCACTTCATATGCATGATCCAGCAAGCCTATAAATATGTTAGCTCGACTTTGTGGCCCTGTTTAACATTTCCAAGCTGAAAATCACCAACATATTGAAATCAAGTGGGTGGGGACTGGAAAAGAGTGAATTGCCATGGCAACGGAATTTTTTATAGCGATAGGTGTGTTTCCTGTAGAACTATTAGCCTGCCAAGTTTCAATGATTTGCACTGCAATTTGGCCAAGATAGCTCTATTTATATACTCAATATAATATTGGGTTGAGTAAATGACGTCATCGGATATGTCATTTGCATATTTCACCCATTTTTCAAACTTAAATATCTCTGGCACTAATACAGATATTTCCAAACGGTAAACGGCGTTTTGATTCTTTCATGGAATGCTATGTGATACACTCAAAAAAACAAGGGGTAAAAATTTGATCCTAGTACCACTTTAAAGTTTTGAAAGTATTTAACGACCATCCAGCAGGCATTATCGTGTCAAGCTCATAAATGGGCACTGAAAATTTAGTCCCTCACTCAAGATTTGGTGCGGAAGGTAACCTACTGAACAACTCTCTGAAAGTATCAGGATCATCATCATCATCATCATCATCATCATTTTATTACTAATTAAAAATACATATTACAGTTGGGCTGGCCCGCAGATAGCTATGCTAGTCTAGGCGGGCCAGTCTATCACTAGTTACAAGTTATTTATTATTGCTGGGAAAGCCCTGAATATCAGCTTGCTATGTTTGAGCATGCGATCAGCAACAATGATCTTAAGGTGATCAAAACTTTCACTTATTCTGAAGGGGAGAATGCAAACGACTGGCGTGCAGTTATGGACAAAATGGAAAAGCATTGCATCGGCAAAGTAAACAAGATTTCTAAAAGATATTGTTTCAACAAAAGGGACAAGCTTCCTACGGAAACAGTTGACAATTTTGTCACCGAGTGTAAGGCCTTGGCTAAAACCTACAATTTTTGCCATTGTTTACATGATAGTCTCATATGCAATCGAATCGTACTGGGAATTAAGAACAAGCAAACCACTAAAAAGCTCCTCAGGATGAGAGACCTCACCTCAAACCGATGTATTGATGTGTGTCGCAGCAAAGAAGTTACTTCAATGCAAATGAAGTCGCTCTCCAAGCCCGTTGGCAGCATTCACCAAGTGACGTCGAAGGGAATAAAATCAGATAGGCGTTCAGATGGAAGGTTAAACGTGCAATCTTAAAAGATCTCTTGGGGGTTTGGCGGGTATGAGCAAGAAAAAGGGGGAAAATTGCCCTCTCTTTCCTATCTCTCCCAGTTTTCCTTATTAACTTGCCAAATCCAAGTCTCACTCACTGTGGATCAGCGGAAAAAGGTATGACTGTTCTAGTCTCATGTTGATAAGGCATTGCATACATACATGTATTTTATTCTTATAGATTCTCCAGTGTATGAGAAAATGTACTCTGCCTTAACTAATGCTTCCCTGGTCAGTAGGATCAAACAGGCCTCAGCCGAGTATCAGACAAGCTTGTCTAGAAGGATTCCACTCCACCCTCAACCAATTCGCTCCCAAAATGATGCTTCTCATTTATAGGAATGTATTGCAGGTTAGTACATGTTTGGTTAGTTGAGAAAGACGTTTATTGCCTGTTAAATCTTTTCAGAAAGTCATTTTAAACCTTTTTAAAATCATTCGGTGTTCATTTAACTAACATGGTTATGTATTTTCGGATATATTTTGTAAAAAATATAATTAGTTTGTTATTAACTTTGAAACGTATTAAATCTAAAATTAACATTTTGTCTGGTTTACCTAGTATAATAGTTGTTTCAGTGTAGTATTTCTTTGTGCAGTGTATTCAATTTGAGTAATAAAAATGTTAATGCACTTGTTGCTCGTGAATTATTGGGATTTACCTGCACTCGTTCACTAACAATGAACTCGAAATTTTAAATACCGCACAAGGCAGCCTCGTGCGGTATTGAAATTACTTGTTCATTGTTAGTGAACTCGTGCAGGTAAATCCCGATAATTCACTCGCCGAGTGCGTTAACCTGTAAATAGTGACTAACTTTTCCTTATTTTTGTAGAAGTATGATTCCAAGTTAACCAATGGAAAAGATGGAAAGGTAGTATCACAGATTTTCCAAAATGTCTTGCATGACAGAAGGATGAAAAACAGCATCTCACAAGTGATATGTTTCCAAGTGAAGGTCAGAGGTGGAGGGCTGTTTTAACTGAAGACCAGACATTATATCTTCAGTTGGTATCATCAACACATCCAGTAACTGCAGAGATAAGGTAAGCAGGTACGAAAATAGGGTACACATCAAACAAGACTACTGTAGTTTTTAGGGTCACCTTAAAGGAAGGGATTGATTCAGTGCAATAATTTCAAAACTCCTCTAATCTATTACAATATGAAGGCTTGGTGGTCTAATGGCTTATAGTAGCATGCTGGACAAGCAGACAGGATTTAAGCCCCGGCTGGAGTATTGTGTTGTGTTCTTAGAAATAATAACTGTCTTCAACAAGGTGTACAAACAGGTAAAAGCGATTATAATGGTTGGACTAACCCTCAAAAACACCTGTCCTGACACAGTCTGTATCTTCACTCCAATCAGAGCACATTTGAAAAAAGAAAATCCTGTGATGTCCATTGTCCATAGGAGGTCATGCAAAACTTTAAAGTGGTAATATTGTTTTGTGTTTTACCATCAAATGATTGAAAATTGAGAGTATTTCACATTCACATGGGCTAACAAAAACATAAAGCAAGCACCAGAAAAAGCAATTTCCCTCTTTCCATTCGTTCTAAACAATTATTGAGATAATACAAAACCCTACGATATACACTTGCTCTGACATAGCCAGAAACAAATTGTTTGCCTGCATAGGATTTTGATGATGCCAAGCCAAAAAAAAAAACAGAAGCTTTTTCCCTGCAGCAGGCTACACGGAGTAAAGAAGAAATGCAGGGAAGAGAGTTCAAAGATATAAACAGATGGGTGGATGAAGCAGGCAGGTTTCAAATTAAATTCATTATTTATTACGTCTGGTTTTAAATTAAAAGCAGTTTTCACTAGAGTGGCAAAAGCAATTCGTATTTGTTATGCTTTTGCACCGACATGCTACCAGAATTAATTGGCTAAAAAACAATTCCGACCATTTGCTATGTCCTATCAAGATCACAAGGTAACAGTCCTCATTCTAAGCCTTTTCCTTTTACCTACATGTTACTATGTATTTGACTTAAAGTTACTACATTGTCTGCCTCATTCATGATGCCTGCGCAATTACTTTGGATTTGGTTTTTCCACACTCGAATGCTAACTGTTTTAGTCTTAAACAATCCTCTGTGCCACATCTTTACAAGCGACAGGTGCACCGTTTCTGCTTTGACAATGCAAACATCTGGAATGATCATAAAATACTTTCCTCCACTCTAATAGAGCTAACTCGTCAGGCTTGCCGGGCTGCAACCAACCAGTCGTTAAAGTGGTACTATGACGAAAATCATACCTTTTCTTTTTAAGCCATTTTGAAACATAAAAAAGTGGACTTCACGAGAAGAAAAATGCTGTTTACTATTTTCAAATATCTCTTTTCGTTCCAAAGATATTCAAGTTTTTAAAATATGCAAATTAGCCAAGTGATGACGTCGTACACTCAACCAGAATTTGTTCAAATATGATGAAAAGAGATATCTCAGCCAATTTGTTTCAGAAATGTTTGATTTTTTTCCAGCAAGGTTCTACTAAATATGCTCCACAATATGAGCTCAACAGTTCTGTTACCATGGCAACATACTGGGTTCCAGACCTCCCCATATTAAAAGCTTTTCTGGCCACCTTTGGCGTTCCATTTTGATATTTGCTAACAGCACTTCATATGCATGATCCAGCAAGCCTATAAATATGTTAGCTCGACTTTGTGGCCCTGTTTAACATTTCCAAGCTGAAAATCACCAACATATTGAAATCAAGTGGGTGGGGACTGGAAAAGAGTGAATTGCCATGGCAACGGAATTTTTTATAGCGATAGGTGTGTTTCCTGTAGAACTATTAGCTTGCCAAGTTTCAATGATTTGCACTGCAATTTGGCCAAGATAGCTCTATTTATATACTCAATATAATCTTGGGTTGAGTAAATGACGTCATCGGATATGTCATTTGCATATTTCACCCATTTTTCAAACTTAAATATCTCTGGCACTAATACAGATATTTCCAAACGGTAAACGGCGTTTTGATTCTTTCATGGAATGCTATGTGATACACTCAAAAAAACAAGGGGTAAAAATTTGATCCTAGTACCACTTTAAAGTTTTGAAAGTATTTAACGACCATCCAGCAGGCATTATCGTGTCAAGCTCATAAATGGGCACTGAAAATTTAGTCCCTCACTCAAGATTTGGTGCGGAAGGTAACCTACTGAACAACTCTCTGAAAGTATCAGGATCATCATCATCATCATCATCATCATCATTTTATTACTAATTAAAAATACATATTACAGTCGGGCTGGCCCGCAGATAGCTATGCTAGTCTAGGCGGGCCAGTCTATCACTAGTTACAAGTTATTTATTATTGCTGGGAAAGCCCTGAATATCAGCTTGCTATGTTTGAGCATGCGATCAGCAACAATGATCTTAAGGTGATCAAAACTTTCACTTATTCTGAAGGGGAGAATGCAAACGACTGGCGTGCAGTTATGGACAAAATGGAAAAGCATTGCATCGGCAAAGTAAACAAGATTTCTAAAAGATATTGTTTCAACAAAAGGGACAAGCTTCCTACGGAAACAGTTGACAATTTTGTCACCGAGTGTAAGGCCTTGGCTAAAACCTACAATTTTTGCCATTGTTTACATGATAGTCTCATATGCAATCGAATCGTACTGGGAATTAAGAACAAGCAAACCACTAAAAAGCTCCTCAGGATGAGAGACCTCACCTCAAACCGATGTATTGATGTGTGTCGCAGCAAAGAAGTTACTTCAATGCAAATGAAGTCGCTCTGCAAGCCCGTTGGCAGCATTCACCAAGTGACGTCGAAGGGAATAAAATCAGATAGGCGTTCAGATGGAAGGTTAAACGTGCAATCTTAAAAGATCTCTTGGGGGTTTGGCGGGTATGAGCAAGAAAAAGGGGGAAAATTGCCCTCTCTTTCCTATCTCTCCCAGTTTTCCTTATTAACTTGCCAAATCCAAGTCTCACTCACTGTGGATCAGCGGAAAAAGGTATGACTGTTCTAGTCTCATGTTGATAAGGCATTGCATACATACATGTATTTTATTCTTATAGATTCTCCAGTGTATGAGAAAATGTACTCTGCCTTAACTAATGCTTCCCTGGTCAGTAGGATCAAACAGGCCTCAGCCGAGTATCAGACAAGCTTGTCTAGAAGGATTCCACTCCACCCTCAACCAATTCGCTCCCAAAATGATGCTTCTCATTTATAGGAATGTATTGCAGGTTAGTACATGTTTGGTTAGTTGAGAAAGACGTTTATTGCCTGTTAAATCTTTTCAGAAAGTCATTTTAAACCTTTTTAAAATCATTCGGTGTTCATTTAACTAACATGGTTATGTATTTTCGGATATATTTTGTAAAAAATATAATTAGTTTGTTATTAACTTTGAAACGTATTAAATCTAAAATTAACATTTTGTCTGGTTTACCTAGTATAATAGTTGTTTCAGTGTAGTATTTCTTTGTGCAGTGTATTCAATTTGAGTAATAAAAATGTTAATGCACTTGTTGCTCGTGAATTATTGGGATTTACCTGCACTCGTTCACTAACAATGAACTCGAAATTTTAAATACCGCACAAGGCAGCCTCGTGCGGTATTGAAATTACTTGTTCATTGTTAGTGAACTCGTGCAGGTAAATCCCGATAATTCACTCGCCGAGTGCGTTAACCTGTAAATAGTGACTAACTTTTCCTTATTTTTGTAGAAGTATGATTCCAAGTTAACCAATGGAAAAGATGGAAAGGTAGTATCACAGATTTTCCAAAATGTCTTGCATGACAGAAGGATGAAAAACAGCATCTCACAAGTGATATGTTTCCAAGTGAAGGTCAGAGGTGGAGGGCTGTTTTAACTGAAGACCAGACATTATATCTTCAGTTGGTATCATCAACACATCCAGTAACTGCAGAGATAAGGTAAGCAGGTACGAAAATAGGGTACACATCAAACAAGACTACTGTAGTTTTTAGGGTCACCTTAAAGGAAGGGATTGATTCAGTGCAATAATTTCAAAACTCCTCTAATCTATTACAATATGAAGGCTTGGTGGTCTAATGGCTTATAGTAGCATGCTGGACAAGCAGACAGGATTTAAGCCCCGGCTGGAGTATTGTGTTGTGTTCTTAGAAATAATAACTGTCTTCAACAAGGTGTACAAACAGGTAAAAGCGATTATAATGGTTGGACTAACCCTCAAAAACACCTGTCCTGACACAGTCTGTATCTTCACTCCAATCAGAGCACATTTGAAAAAAGAAAATCCTGTGATGTCCATTGTCCATAGGAGGTCATGCAAAACTTTAAAGTGGTAATATTGTTTTGTGTTTTACCATCAAATGATTGAAAATTGAGAGTATTTCACATTCACATGGGCTAACAAAAACATAAAGCAAGCACCAGAAAAAGCAATTTCCCTCTTTCCATTCGTTCTAAACAATTATTGAGATAATACAAAACCCTACGATATACACTTGCTCTGACATAGCCAGAAACAAATTGTTTGCCTGCATAGGATTTTGATGATGCCAAGCCAAAAAAAAAAACAGAAGCTTTTTCCCTGCAGCAGGCTACACGGAGTAAAGAAGAAATGCAGGGAAGAGAGTTCAAAGATATAAACAGATGGGTGGATGAAGCAGGCAGGTTTCAAATTAAATTCATTATTTATTACGTCTGGTTTTAAATTAAAAGCAGTTTTCACTAGAGTGGCAAAAGCAATTCGTATTTGTTATGCTTTTGCACCGACATGCTACCAGAATTAATTGGCTAAAAAACAATTCCGACCATTTGCTATGTCCTATCAAGATCACAAGGTAACAGTCCTCATTCTAAGCCTTTTCCTTTTACCTACATGTTACTATGTATTTGACTTAAAGTTACTACATTGTCTGCCTCATTCATGATGCCTGCGCAATTACTTTGGATTTGGTTTTTCCACACTCGAATGCTAACTGTTTTAGTCTTAAACAATCCTCTGTGCCACATCTTTACAAGCGACAGGTGCACCGTTTCTGCTTTGACAATGCAAACATCTGGAATGATCATAAAATACTTTCCTCCACTCTAATAGAGCTAACTCGTCAGGCTTGCCGGGCTGCAACCAACCAGTCGTTAAAGTGGTACTATGACGAAAATCATACCTTTTCTTTTTAAGCCATTTTGAAACATAAAAAAGTGGACTTCACGAGAAGAAAAATGCTGTTTACTATTTTCAAATATCTCTTTTCGTTCCAAAGATATTCAAGTTTTTAAAATATGCAAATTAGCCAAGTGATGACGTCGTACACTCAACCAGAATTTGTTCAAATATGATGAAAAGAGATATCTCAGCCAATTTGTTTCAGAAATGTTTGATTTTTTTCCAGCAAGGTTCTACTAAATATGCTCCACAATATGAGCTCAACAGTTCTGTTACCATGGCAACATACTGGGTTCCAGACCTCCCCATATTAAAAGCTTTTCTGGCCACCTTTGGCGTTCCATTTTGATATTTGCTAACAGCACTTCATATGCATGATCCAGCAAGCCTATAAATATGTTAGCTCGACTTTGTGGCCCTGTTTAACATTTCCAAGCTGAAAATCACCAACATATTGAAATCAAGTGGGTGGGGACTGGAAAAGAGTGAATTGCCATGGCAACGGAATTTTTTATAGCGATAGGTGTGTTTCCTGTAGAACTATTAGCCTGCCAAGTTTCAATGATTTGCACTGCAATTTGGCCAAGATAGCTCTATTTATATACTCAATATAATATTGGGTTGAGTAAATGACGTCATCGGATATGTCATTTGCATATTTCACCCATTTTTCAAACTTAAATATCTCTGGCACTAATACAGATATTTCCAAACGGTAAACGGCGTTTTGATTCTTTCATGGAATGCTATGTGATACACTCAAAAAAACAAGGGGTAAAAATTTGATCCTAGTACCACTTTAAAGTTTTGAAAGTATTTAACGACCATCCAGCAGGCATTATCGTGTCAAGCTCATAAATGGGCACTGAAAATTTAGTCCCTCACTCAAGATTTGGTGCGGAAGGTAACCTACTGAACAACTCTCTGAAAGTATCAGGATCATCATCATCATCATCATCATCATCATTTTATTACTAATTAAAAATACATATTACAGTTGGGCTGGCCCGCAGATAGCTATGCTAGTCTAGGCGGGCCAGTCTATCACTAGTTACAAGTTATTTATTATTGCTGGGAAAGCCCTGAATATCAGCTTGCTATGTTTGAGCATGCGATCAGCAACAATGATCTTAAGGTGATCAAAACTTTCACTTATTCTGAAGGGGAGAATGCAAACGACTGGCGTGCAGTTATGGACAAAATGGAAAAGCATTGCATCGGCAAAGTAAACAAGATTTCTAAAAGATATTGTTTCAACAAAAGGGACAAGCTTCCTACGGAAACAGTTGACAATTTTGTCACCGAGTGTAAGGCCTTGGCTAAAACCTACAATTTTTGCCATTGTTTACATGATAGTCTCATATGCAATCGAATCGTACTGGGAATTAAGAACAAGCAAACCACTAAAAAGCTCCTCAGGATGAGAGACCTCACCTCAAACCGATGTATTGATGTGTGTCGCAGCAAAGAAGTTACTTCAATGCAAATGAAGTCGCTCTCCAAGCCCGTTGGCAGCATTCACCAAGTGACGTCGAAGGGAATAAAATCAGATAGGCGTTCAGATGGAAGGTTAAACGTGCAATCTTAAAAGATCTCTTGGGGGTTTGGCGGGTATGAGCAAGAAAAAGGGGGAAAATTGCCCTCTCTTTCCTATCTCTCCCAGTTTTCCTTATTAACTTGCCAAATCCAAGTCTCACTCACTGTGGATCAGCGGAAAAAGGTATGACTGTTCTAGTCTCATGTTGATAAGGCATTGCATACATACATGTATTTTATTCTTATAGATTCTCCAGTGTATGAGAAAATGTACTCTGCCTTAACTAATGCTTCCCTGGTCAGTAGGATCAAACAGGCCTCAGCCGAGTATCAGACAAGCTTGTCTAGAAGGATTCCACTCCACCCTCAACCAATTCGCTCCCAAAATGATGCTTCTCATTTATAGGAATGTATTGCAGGTTAGTACATGTTTGGTTAGTTGAGAAAGACGTTTATTGCCTGTTAAATCTTTTCAGAAAGTCATTTTAAACCTTTTTAAAATCATTCGGTGTTCATTTAACTAACATGGTTATGTATTTTCGGATATATTTTGTAAAAAATATAATTAGTTTGTTATTAACTTTGAAACGTATTAAATCTAAAATTAACATTTTGTCTGGTTTACCTAGTATAATAGTTGTTTCAGTGTAGTATTTCTTTGTGCAGTGTATTCAATTTGAGTAATAAAAATGTTAATGCACTTGTTGCTCGTGAATTATTGGGATTTACCTGCACTCGTTCACTAACAATGAACTCGAAATTTTAAATACCGCACAAGGCAGCCTCGTGCGGTATTGAAATTACTTGTTCATTGTTAGTGAACTCGTGCAGGTAAATCCCGATAATTCACTCGCCGAGTGCGTTAACCTGTAAATAGTGACTAACTTTTCCTTATTTTTGTAGAAGTATGATTCCAAGTTAACCAATGGAAAAGATGGAAAGGTAGTATCACAGATTTTCCAAAATGTCTTGCATGACAGAAGGATGAAAAACAGCATCTCACAAGTGATATGTTTCCAAGTGAAGGTCAGAGGTGGAGGGCTGTTTTAACTGAAGACCAGACATTATATCTTCAGTTGGTATCATCAACACATCCAGTAACTGCAGAGATAAGGTAAGCAGGTACGAAAATAGGGTACACATCAAACAAGACTACTGTAGTTTTTAGGGTCACCTTAAAGGAAGGGATTGATTCAGTGCAATAATTTCAAAACTCCTCTAATCTATTACAATATGAAGGCTTGGTGGTCTAATGGCTTATAGTAGCATGCTGGACAAGCAGACAGGATTTAAGCCCCGGCTGGAGTATTGTGTTGTGTTCTTAGAAATAATAACTGTCTTCAACAAGGTGTACAAACAGGTAAAAGCGATTATAATGGTTGGACTAACCCTCAAAAACACCTGTCCTGACACAGTCTGTATCTTCACTCCAATCAGAGCACATTTGAAAAAAGAAAATCCTGTGATGTCCATTGTCCATAGGAGGTCATGCAAAACTTTAAAGTGGTAATATTGTTTTGTGTTTTACCATCAAATGATTGAAAATTGAGAGTATTTCACATTCACATGGGCTAACAAAAACATAAAGCAAGCACCAGAAAAAGCAATTTCCCTCTTTCCATTCGTTCTAAACAATTATTGAGATAATACAAAACCCTACGATATACACTTGCTCTGACATAGCCAGAAACAAATTGTTTGCCTGCATAGGATTTTGATGATGCCAAGCCAAAAAAAAAACAGAAGCTTTTTCCCTGCAGCAGGCTACACGGAGTAAAGAAGAAATGCAGGGAAGAGAGTTCAAAGATATAAACAGATGGGTGGATGAAGCAGGCAGGTTTCAAATTAAATTCATTATTTATTACGTCTGGTTTTAAATTAAAAGCAGTTTTCACTAGAGTGGCAAAAGCAATTCGTATTTGTTATGCTTTTGCACCGACATGCTACCAGAATTAATTGGCTAAAAAACAATTCCGACCATTTGCTATGTCCTATCAAGATCACAAGGTAACAGTCCTCATTCTAAGCCTTTTCCTTTTACCTACATGTTACTATGTATTTGACTTAAAGTTACTACATTGTCTGCCTCATTCATGATGCCTGCGCAATTACTTTGGATTTGGTTTTTCCACACTCGAATGCTAACTGTTTTAGTCTTAAACAATCCTCTGTGCCACATCTTTACAAGCGACAGGTGCACCGTTTCTGCTTTGACAATGCAAACATCTGGAATGATCATAAAATACTTTCCTCCACTCTAATAGAGCTAACTCGTCAGGCTTGCCGGGCTGCAACCAACCAGTCGTTAAAGTGGTACTATGACGAAAATCATACCTTTTCTTTTTAAGCCATTTTGAAACATAAAAAAGTGGACTTCACGAGAAGAAAAATGCTGTTTACTATTTTCAAATATCTCTTTTCGTTCCAAAGATATTCAAGTTTTTAAAATATGCAAATTAGCCAAGTGATGACGTCGTACACTCAACCAGAATTTGTTCAAATATGATGAAAAGAGATATCTCAGCCAATTTGTTTCAGAAATGTTTGATTTTTTTCCAGCAAGGTTCTACTAAATATGCTCCACAATATGAGCTCAACAGTTCTGTTACCATGGCAACATACTGGGTTCCAGACCTCCCCATATTAAAAGCTTTTCTGGCCACCTTTGGCGTTCCATTTTGATATTTGCTAACAGCACTTCATATGCATGATCCAGCAAGCCTATAAATATGTTAGCTCGACTTTGTGGCCCTGTTTAACATTTCCAAGCTGAAAATCACCAACATATTGAAATCAAGTGGGTGGGGACTGGAAAAGAGTGAATTGCCATGGCAACGGAATTTTTTATAGCGATAGGTGTGTTTCCTGTAGAACTATTAGCCTGCCAAGTTTCAATGATTTGCACTGCAATTTGGCCAAGATAGCTCTATTTATATACTCAATATAATATTGGGTTGAGTAAATGACGTCATCGGATATGTCATTTGCATATTTCACCCATTTTTCAAACTTAAATATCTCTGGCACTAATACAGATATTTCCAAACGGTAAACGGCGTTTTGATTCTTTCATGGAATGCTATGTGATACACTCAAAAAAACAAGGGGTAAAAATTTGATCCTAGTACCACTTTAAAGTTTTGAAAGTATTTAACGACCATCCAGCAGGCATTATCGTGTCAAGCTCATAAATGGGCACTGAAAATTTAGTCCCTCACTCAAGATTTGGTGCGGAAGGTAACCTACTGAACAACTCTCTGAAAGTATCAGGATCATCATCATCATCATCATCATCATCATTTTATTACTAATTAAAAATACATATTACAGTTGGGCTGGCCCGCAGATAGCTATGCTAGTCTAGGCGGGCCAGTCTATCACTAGTTACAAGTTATTTATTATTGCTGGGAAAGCCCTGAATATCAGCTTGCTATGTTTGAGCATGCGATCAGCAACAATGATCTTAAGGTGATCAAAACTTTCACTTATTCTGAAGGGGAGAATGCAAACGACTGGCGTGCAGTTATGGACAAAATGGAAAAGCATTGCATCGGCAAAGTAAACAAGATTTCTAAAAGATATTGTTTCAACAAAAGGGACAAGCTTCCTACGGAAACAGTTGACAATTTTGTCACCGAGTGTAAGGCCTTGGCTAAAACCTACAATTTTTGCCATTGTTTACATGATAGTCTCATATGCAATCGAATCGTACTGGGAATTAAGAACAAGCAAACCACTAAAAAGCTCCTCAGGATGAGAGACCTCACCTCAAACCGATGTATTGATGTGTGTCGCAGCAAAGAAGTTACTTCAATGCAAATGAAGTCGCTCTCCAAGCCCGTTGGCAGCATTCACCAAGTGACGTCGAAGGGAATAAAATCAGATAGGCGTTCAGATGGAAGGTTAAACGTGCAATCTTAAAAGATCTCTTGGGGGTTTGGCGGGTATGAGCAAGAAAAAGGGGGAAAATTGCCCTCTCTTTCCTATCTCTCCCAGTTTTCCTTATTAACTTGCCAAATCCAAGTCTCACTCACTGTGGATCAGCGGAAAAAGGTATGACTGTTCTAGTCTCATGTTGATAAGGCATTGCATACATACATGTATTTTATTCTTATAGATTCTCCAGTGTATGAGAAAATGTACTCTGCCTTAACTAATGCTTCCCTGGTCAGTAGGATCAAACAGGCCTCAGCCGAGTATCAGACAAGCTTGTCTAGAAGGATTCCACTCCACCCTCAACCAATTCGCTCCCAAAATGATGCTTCTCATTTATAGGAATGTATTGCAGGTTAGTACATGTTTGGTTAGTTGAGAAAGACGTTTATTGCCTGTTAAATCTTTTCAGAAAGTCATTTTAAACCTTTTTAAAATCATTCGGTGTTCATTTAACTAACATGGTTATGTATTTTCGGATATATTTTGTAAAAAATATAATTAGTTTGTTATTAACTTTGAAACGTATTAAATCTAAAATTAACATTTTGTCTGGTTTACCTAGTATAATAGTTGTTTCAGTGTAGTATTTCTTTGTGCAGTGTATTCAATTTGAGTAATAAAAATGTTAATGCACTTGTTGCTCGTGAATTATTGGGATTTACCTGCACTCGTTCACTAACAATGAACTCGAAATTTTAAATACCGCACAAGGCAGCCTCGTGCGGTATTGAAATTACTTGTTC
>OZ026596.1:42632557-42661207 GCA_964020085.1 Micromussa lordhowensis
TCCACTCCACCCTCAACCAATTCGCTCCCAAAATGATGCTTCTCATTTATAGGAATGTATTGCAGGTTAGTACATGTTTGGTTAGTTGAGAAAGACGTTTATTGCCTGTTAAATCTTTTCAGAAAGTCATTTTAAACCTTTTTAAAATCATTCGGTGTTCATTTAACTAACATGGTTATGTATTTTCGGATATATTTTGTAAAAAATATAATTAGTTTGTTATTAACTTTGAAACGTATTAAATCTAAAATTAACATTTTGTCTGGTTTACCTAGTATAATAGTTGTTTCAGTGTAGTATTTCTTTGTGCAGTGTATTCAATTTGAGTAATAAAAATGTTAATGCACTTGTTGCTCGTGAATTATTGGGATTTACCTGCACTCGTTCACTAACAATGAACTCGAAATTTTAAATACCGCACAAGGCAGCCTCGTGCGGTATTGAAATTACTTGTTCATTGTTAGTGAACTCGTGCAGGTAAATCCCGATAATTCACTCGCCGAGTGCGTTAACCTGTAAATAGTGACTAACTTTTCCTTATTTTTGTAGAAGTATGATTCCAAGTTAACCAATGGAAAAGATGGAAAGGTAGTATCACAGATTTTCCAAAATGTCTTGCATGACAGAAGGATGAAAAACAGCATCTCACAAGTGATATGTTTCCAAGTGAAGGTCAGAGGTGGAGGGCTGTTTTAACTGAAGACCAGACATTGTATCTTCAGTTGGTATCATCAACACATCCAGTAACTGCAGAGATAAGGTAAGCAGGTACGAAAATAGGGTACACATCAAACAAGACTACTGTAGTTTTTAGGGTCACCTTAAAGGAAGGGATTGATTCAGTGCAATAATTTCAAAACTCCTCTAATCTATTACAATATGAAGGCTTGGTGGTCTAATGGCTTATAGTAGCATGCTGGACAAGCAGACAGGATTTAAGCCCCGGCTGGAGTATTGTGTTGTGTTCTTAGAAATAATAACTGTCTTCAACAAGGTGTACAAACAGGTAAAAGCGATTATAATGGTTGGACTAACCCTCAAAAACACCTGTCCTGACACAGTCTGTATCTTCACTCCAATCAGAGCACATTTGAAAAAAGAAAATCCTGTGATGTCCATTGTCCATAGGAGGTCATGCAAAACGTTAAAGTGGTAATATTGTTTTGTGTTTTACCATCAAATGATTGAAAATTGAGAGTATTTCACATTCACATGGGCTAACAAAAAATAAAGCAAGCACCAGAAAAAGCAATTTCCCTCTTTCCATTCGTTCTAAACAATTATTGAGATAATACAAAACCCTACGATATACACTTGCTCTGACATAGCCAGAAACAAATTGTTTGCCTGCATAGGATTTTGATGATGCCAAGCCAAAAAAAAAAACAGAAGCTTTTTCCCTGCAGCAGGCTACACGGAGTAAAGAAGAAATGCAGGGAAGAGAGTTCAAAGATATAAACAGATGGGTGGATGAAGCAGGCAGGTTTCAAATTAAATTCATTATTTATTACGTCTGGTTTTAAATTAAAAGCAGTTTTCACTAGAGTGGCAAAAGCAATTCGTATTTGTTATGCTTTTGCACCGACATGCTACCAGAATTAATTGGCTAAAAAACAATTCCGACCATTTGCTATGTCCTATCAAGATCACAAGGTAACAGTCCTCATTCTAAGCCTTTTCCTTTTACCTACATGTTACTATGTATTTGACTTAAAGTTACTACATTGTCTGCCTCATTCATGATGCCTGCGCAATTACTTTGGATTTGGTTTTTCCACACTCGAATGCTAACTGTTTTAGTCTTAAACAATCCTCTGTGCCACATCTTTACAAGCGACAGGTGCACCGTTTCTGCTTTGACAATGCAAACATCTGGAATGATCATAAAATACTTTCCTCCACTCTAATAGAGCTAACTCGTCAGGCTTGCCGGGCTGCAACCAACCAGTCGTTAAAGTGGTACTATGACGAAAATCATACCTTTTCTTTTTAAGCCATTTTGAAACATAAAAAAGTGGACTTCACGAGAAGAAAAATGCTGTTTACTATTTTCAAATATCTCTTTTCGTTCCAAAGATATTCAAGTTTTTAAAATATGCAAATTAGCCAAGTGATGACGTCGTACACTCAACCAGAATTTGTTCAAATATGATGAAAAGAGATATCTCAGCCAATTTGTTTCAGAAATGTTTGATTTTTTTCCAGCAAGGTTCTACTAAATATGCTCCACAATATGAGCTCAACAGTTCTGTTACCATGGCAACATACTGGGTTCCAGACCTCCCCATATTAAAAGCTTTTCTGGCCACCTTTGGCGTTCCATTTTGATATTTGCTAACAGCACTTCATATGCATGATCCAGCAAGCCTATAAATATGTTAGCTCGACTTTGTGGCCCTGTTTAACATTTCCAAGCTGAAAATCACCAACATATTGAAATCAAGTGGGTGGGGACTGGAAAAGAGTGAATTGCCATGGCAACGGAATTTTTTATAGCGATAGGTGTGTTTCCTGTAGAACTATTAGCCTGCCAAGTTTCAATGATTTGCACTGCAATTTGGCCAAGATAGCTCTATTTATATACTCAATATAATATTGGGTTGAGTAAATGACGTCATCGGATATCTCATTTGCATATTTCACCCATTTTTCAAACTTAAATATCTCTGGCACTAATACAGATATTTCCAAACGGTAAACGGCGTCTTGATTCTTTCATGGAATGCTATGTGATACACTCAAAAAAACAAGGGGTAAAAATTTGATCATAGTACCACTTTAAAGTTTTGAAAGTATTTAACGACCATCCAGCAGGCATTATCGTGTCAAGCTCATAAATGGGCACTGAAAATTTAGTCCCTCACTCAAGATTTGGTGCGGAAGGTAACCTACTGAACAACTCTCTGAAAGTATCAGGATCATCATCATCATCATCATCATCATCATTTTATTACTAATTAAAAATACATATTACAGTCGGGCTGGCCCGCAGATAGCTATGCTAGTCTAGGCGGGCCAGTCTATCACTAGTTACAAGTTATTTATTATTGCTGGGAAAGCCCTGAATATCAGCTTGCTATGTTTGAGCATGCGATCAGCAACAATGATCTTAAGGTGATCAAAACTTTCACTTATTCTGAAGGGGAGAATGCAAACGACTGGCGTGCAGTTATGGACAAAATGGAAAAGCATTGCATCGGCAAAGTAAACAAGATTTCTAAAAGATATTGTTTCAACAAAAGGGACAAGCTTCCTACGGAAACAGTTGACAATTTTGTCACCGAGTGTAAGGCCTTGGCTAAAACCTACAATTTTTGCCATTGTTTACATGATAGTCTCATATGCAATCGAATCGTACTGGGAATTAAGAACAAGCAAACCACTAAAAAGCTCCTCAGGATGAGAGACCTCACCTCAAACCGATGTATTGATGTGTGTCGCAGCAAAGAAGTTACTTCAATGCAAATGAAGTCGCTCTCCAAGCCCGTTGGCAGCATTCACCAAGTGACGTCGAAGGGAATAAAATCAGATAGGCGTTCAGATGGAAGGTTAAACGTGCAATCTTAAAAGATCTCTTGGGGGTTTGGCGGGTATGAGCAAGAAAAAGGGGGAAAATTGCCCTCTCTTTCCTATCTCTCCCAGTTTTCCTTATTAACTTGCCAAATCCAAGTCTCACTCACTGTGGATCAGCGGAAAAAGGTATGACTGTTCTAGTCTCATGTTGATAAGGCATTGCATACATACATGTATTTTATTCTTATAGATTCTCCAGTGTATGAGAAAATGTACTCTGCCTTAACTAATGCTTCCCTGGTCAGTAGGATCAAACAGGCCTCAGCCGAGTATCAGACAAGCTTGTCTAGAAGGATTCCACTCCACCCTCAACCAATTCGCTCCCAAAATGATGCTTCTCATTTATAGGAATGTATTGCAGGTTAGTACATGTTTGGTTAGTTGAGAAAGACGTTTATTGCCTGTTAAATCTTTTCAGAAAGTCATTTTAAACCTTTTTAAAATCATTCGGTGTTCATTTAACTAACATGGTTATGTATTTTCGGATATATTTTGTAAAAAATATAATTAGTTTGTTATTAACTTTGAAACGTATTAAATCTAAAATTAACATTTTGTCTGGTTTACCTAGTATAATAGTTGTTTCAGTGTAGTATTTCTTTGTGCAGTGTATTCAATTTGAGTAATAAAAATGTTAATGCACTTGTTGCTCGTGAATTATTGGGATTTACCTGCACTCGTTCACTAACAATGAACTCGAAATTTTAAATACCGCACAAGGCAGCCTCGTGCGGTATTGAAATTACTTGTTCATTGTTAGTGAACTCGTGCAGGTAAATCCCGATAATTCACTCGCCGAGTGCGTTAACCTGTAAATAGTGACTAACTTTTCCTTATTTTTGTAGAAGTATGATTCCAAGTTAACCAATGGAAAAGATGGAAAGGTAGTATCACAGATTTTCCAAAATGTCTTGCATGACAGAAGGATGAAAAACAGCATCTCACAAGTGATATGTTTCCAAGTGAAGGTCAGAGGTGGAGGGCTGTTTTAACTGAAGACCAGACATTGTATCTTCAGTTGGTATCATCAACACATCCAGTAACTGCAGAGATAAGGTAAGCAGGTACGAAAATAGGGTACACATCAAACAAGACTACTGTAGTTTTTAGGGTCACCTTAAAGGAAGGGATTGATTCAGTGCAATAATTTCAAAACTCCTCTAATCTATTACAATATGAAGGCTTGGTGGTCTAATGGCTTATAGTAGCATGCTGGACAAGCAGACAGGATTTAAGCCCCGGCTGGAGTATTGTGTTGTGTTCTTAGAAATAATAACTGTCTTCAACAAGGTGTACAAACAGGTAAAAGCGATTATAATGGTTGGACTAACCCTCAAAAACACCTGTCCTGACACAGTCTGTATCTTCACTCCAATCAGAGCACATTTGAAAAAAGAAAATCCTGTGATGTCCATTGTCCATAGGAGGTCATGCAAAACGTTAAAGTGGTAATATTGTTTTGTGTTTTACCATCAAATGATTGAAAATTGAGAGTATTTCACATTCACATGGGCTAACAAAAAATAAAGCAAGCACCAGAAAAAGCAATTTCCCTCTTTCCATTCGTTCTAAACAATTATTGAGATAATACAAAACCCTACGATATACACTTGCTCTGACATAGCCAGAAACAAATTGTTTGCCTGCATAGGATTTTGATGATGCCAAGCCAAAAAAAAAAACAGAAGCTTTTTCCCTGCAGCAGGCTACACGGAGTAAAGAAGAAATGCAGGGAAGAGAGTTCAAAGATATAAACAGATGGGTGGATGAAGCAGGCAGGTTTCAAATTAAATTCATTATTTATTACGTCTGGTTTTAAATTAAAAGCAGTTTTCACTAGAGTGGCAAAAGCAATTCGTATTTGTTATGCTTTTGCACCGACATGCTACCAGAATTAATTGGCTAAAAAACAATTCCGACCATTTGCTATGTCCTATCAAGATCACAAGGTAACAGTCCTCATTCTAAGCCTTTTCCTTTTACCTACATGTTACTATGTATTTGACTTAAAGTTACTACATTGTCTGCCTCATTCATGATGCCTGCGCAATTACTTTGGATTTGGTTTTTCCACACTCGAATGCTAACTGTTTTAGTCTTAAACAATCCTCTGTGCCACATCTTTACAAGCGACAGGTGCACCGTTTCTGCTTTGACAATGCAAACATCTGGAATGATCATAAAATACTTTCCTCCACTCTAATAGAGCTAACTCGTCAGGCTTGCCGGGCTGCAACCAACCAGTCGTTAAAGTGGTACTATGACGAAAATCATACCTTTTCTTTTTAAGCCATTTTGAAACATAAAAAAGTGGACTTCACGAGAAGAAAAATGCTGTTTACTATTTTCAAATATCTCTTTTCGTTCCAAAGATATTCAAGTTTTTAAAATATGCAAATTAGCCAAGTGATGACGTCGTACACTCAACCAGAATTTGTTCAAATATGATGAAAAGAGATATCTCAGCCAATTTGTTTCAGAAATGTTTGATTTTTTTCCAGCAAGGTTCTACTAAATATGCTCCACAATATGAGCTCAACAGTTCTGTTACCATGGCAACATACTGGGTTCCAGACCTCCCCATATTAAAAGCTTTTCTGGCCACCTTTGGCGTTCCATTTTGATATTTGCTAACAGCACTTCATATGCATGATCCAGCAAGCCTATAAATATGTTAGCTCGACTTTGTGGCCCTGTTTAACATTTCCAAGCTGAAAATCACCAACATATTGAAATCAAGTGGGTGGGGACTGGAAAAGAGTGAATTGCCATGGCAACGGAATTTTTTATAGCGATAGGTGTGTTTCCTGTAGAACTATTAGCCTGCCAAGTTTCAATGATTTGCACTGCAATTTGGCCAAGATAGCTCTATTTATATACTCAATATAATATTGGGTTGAGTAAATGACGTCATCGGATATCTCATTTGCATATTTCACCCATTTTTCAAACTTAAATATCTCTGGCACTAATACAGATATTTCCAAACGGTAAACGGCGTCTTGATTCTTTCATGGAATGCTATGTGATACACTCAAAAAAACAAGGGGTAAAAATTTGATCATAGTACCACTTTAAAGTTTTGAAAGTATTTAACGACCATCCAGCAGGCATTATCGTGTCAAGCTCATAAATGGGCACTGAAAATTTAGTCCCTCACTCAAGATTTGGTGCGGAAGGTAACCTACTGAACAACTCTCTGAAAGTATCAGGATCATCATCATCATCATCATCATCATCATCATCATTTTATTACTAATTAAAAATACATATTACAGTCGGGCTGGCCCGCAGATAGCTATGCTAGTCTAGGCGGGCCAGTCTATCACTAGTTACAAGTTATTTATTATTGCTGGGAAAGCCCTGAATATCAGCTTGCTATGTTTGAGCATGCGATCAGCAACAATGATCTTAAGGTGATCAAAACTTTCACTTATTCTGAAGGGGAGAATGCAAACGACTGGCGTGCAGTTATGGACAAAATGGAAAAGCATTGCATCGGCAAAGTAAACAAGATTTCTAAAAGATATTGTTTCAACAAAAGGGACAAGCTTCCTACGGAAACAGTTGACAATTTTGTCACCGAGTGTAAGGCCTTGGCTAAAACCTACAATTTTTGCCATTGTTTACATGATAGTCTCATATGCAATCGAATCGTACTGGGAATTAAGAACAAGCAAACCACTAAAAAGCTCCTCAGGATGAGAGACCTCACCTCAAACCGATGTATTGATGTGTGTCGCAGCAAAGAAGTTACTTCAATGCAAATGAAGTCGCTCTCCAAGCCCGTTGGCAGCATTCACCAAGTGACGTCGAAGGGAATAAAATCAGATAGGCGTTCAGATGGAAGGTTAAACGTGCAATCTTAAAAGATCTCTTGGGGGTTTGGCGGGTATGAGCAAGAAAAAGGGGGAAAATTGCCCTCTCTTTCCTATCTCTCCCAGTTTTCCTTATTAACTTGCCAAATCCAAGTCTCACTCACTGTGGATCAGCGGAAAAAGGTATGACTGTTCTAGTCTCATGTTGATAAGGCATTGCATACATACATGTATTTTATTCTTATAGATTCTCCAGTGTATGAGAAAATGTACTCTGCCTTAACTAATGCTTCCCTGGTCAGTAGGATCAAACAGGCCTCAGCCGAGTATCAGACAAGCTTGTCTAGAAGGATTCCACTCCACCCTCAACCAATTCGCTCCCAAAATGATGCTTCTCATTTATAGGAATGTATTGCAGGTTAGTACATGTTTGGTTAGTTGAGAAAGACGTTTATTGCCTGTTAAATCTTTTCAGAAAGTCATTTTAAACCTTTTTAAAATCATTCGGTGTTCATTTAACTAACATGGTTATGTATTTTCGGATATATTTTGTAAAAAATATAATTAGTTTGTTATTAACTTTGAAACGTATTAAATCTAAAATTAACATTTTGTCTGGTTTACCTAGTATAATAGTTGTTTCAGTGTAGTATTTCTTTGTGCAGTGTATTCAATTTGAGTAATAAAAATGTTAATGCACTTGTTGCTCGTGAATTATTGGGATTTACCTGCACTCGTTCACTAACAATGAACTCGAAATTTTAAATACCGCACAAGGCAGCCTCGTGCGGTATTGAAATTACTTGTTCATTGTTAGTGAACTCGTGCAGGTAAATCCCGATAATTCACTCGCCGAGTGCGTTAACCTGTAAATAGTGACTAACTTTTCCTTATTTTTGTAGAAGTATGATTCCAAGTTAACCAATGGAAAAGATGGAAAGGTAGTATCACAGATTTTCCAAAATGTCTTGCATGACAGAAGGATGAAAAACAGCATCTCACAAGTGATATGTTTCCAAGTGAAGGTCAGAGGTGGAGGGCTGTTTTAACTGAAGACCAGACATTGTATCTTCAGTTGGTATCATCAACACATCCAGTAACTGCAGAGATAAGGTAAGCAGGTACGAAAATAGGGTACACATCAAACAAGACTACTGTAGTTTTTAGGGTCACCTTAAAGGAAGGGATTGATTCAGTGCAATAATTTCAAAACTCCTCTAATCTATTACAATATGAAGGCTTGGTGGTCTAATGGCTTATAGTAGCATGCTGGACAAGCAGACAGGATTTAAGCCCCGGCTGGAGTATTGTGTTGTGTTCTTAGAAATAATAACTGTCTTCAACAAGGTGTACAAACAGGTAAAAGCGATTATAATGGTTGGACTAACCCTCAAAAACACCTGTCCTGACACAGTCTGTATCTTCACTCCAATCAGAGCACATTTGAAAAAAGAAAATCCTGTGATGTCCATTGTCCATAGGAGGTCATGCAAAACGTTAAAGTGGTAATATTGTTTTGTTTTTTACCATCAAATGATTGAAAATTGAGAGTATTTCACATTCACATGGGCTAACAAAAAATAAAGCAAGCACCAGAAAAAGCAATTTCCCTCTTTCCATTCGTTCTAAACAATTATTGAGATAATACAAAACCCTACGATATACACTTGCTCTGACATAGCCAGAAACAAATTGTTTGCCTGCATAGGATTTTGATGATGCCAAGCCAAAAAAAAAAACAGAAGCTTTTTCCCTGCAGCAGGCTACACGGAGTAAAGAAGAAATGCAGGGAAGAGAGTTCAAAGATATAAACAGATGGGTGGATGAAGCAGGCAGGTTTCAAATTAAATTCATTATTTATTACGTCTGGTTTTAAATTAAAAGCAGTTTTCACTAGAGTGGCAAAAGCAATTCGTATTTGTTATGCTTTTGCACCGACATGCTACCAGAATTAATTGGCTAAAAAACAATTCCGACCATTTGCTATGTCCTATCAAGATCACAAGGTAACAGTCCTCATTCTAAGCCTTTTCCTTTTACCTACATGTTACTATGTATTTGACTTAAAGTTACTACATTGTCTGCCTCATTCATGATGCCTGCGCAATTACTTTGGATTTGGTTTTTCCACACTCGAATGCTAACTGTTTTAGTCTTAAACAATCCTCTGTGCCACATCTTTACAAGCGACAGGTGCACCGTTTCTGCTTTGACAATGCAAACATCTGGAATGATCATAAAATACTTTCCTCCACTCTAATAGAGCTAACTCGTCAGGCTTGCCGGGCTGCAACCAACCAGTCGTTAAAGTGGTACTATGACGAAAATCATACCTTTTCTTTTTAAGCCATTTTGAAACATAAAAAAGTGGACTTCACGAGAAGAAAAATGCTGTTTACTATTTTCAAATATCTCTTTTCGTTCCAAAGATATTCAAGTTTTTAAAATATGCAAATTAGCCAAGTGATGACGTCGTACACTCAACCAGAATTTGTTCAAATATGATGAAAAGAGATATCTCAGCCAATTTGTTTCAGAAATGTTTGATTTTTTTCCAGCAAGGTTCTACTAAATATGCTCCACAATATGAGCTCAACAGTTCTGTTACCATGGCAACATACTGGGTTCCAGACCTCCCCATATTAAAAGCTTTTCTGGCCACCTTTGGCGTTCCATTTTGATATTTGCTAACAGCACTTCATATGCATGATCCAGCAAGCCTATAAATATGTTAGCTCGACTTTGTGGCCCTGTTTAACATTTCCAAGCTGAAAATCACCAACATATTGAAATCAAGTGGGTGGGGACTGGAAAAGAGTGAATTGCCATGGCAACGGAATTTTTTATAGCGATAGGTGTGTTTCCTGTAGAACTATTAGCCTGCCAAGTTTCAATGATTTGCACTGCAATTTGGCCAAGATAGCTCTATTTATATACTCAATATAATATTGGGTTGAGTAAATGACGTCATCGGATATCTCATTTGCATATTTCACCCATTTTTCAAACTTAAATATCTCTGGCACTAATACAGATATTTCCAAACGGTAAACGGCGTCTTGATTCTTTCATGGAATGCTATGTGATACACTCAAAAAAACAAGGGGTAAAAATTTGATCATAGTACCACTTTAAAGTTTTGAAAGTATTTAACGACCATCCAGCAGGCATTATCGTGTCAAGCTCATAAATGGGCACTGAAAATTTAGTCCCTCACTCAAGATTTGGTGCGGAAGGTAACCTACTGAACAACTCTCTGAAAGTATCAGGATCATCATCATCATCATCATCATCATCATCATCATTTTATTACTAATTAAAAATACATATTACAGTCGGGCTGGCCCGCAGATAGCTATGCTAGTCTAGGCGGGCCAGTCTATCACTAGTTACAAGTTATTTATTATTGCTGGGAAAGCCCTGAATATCAGCTTGCTATGTTTGAGCATGCGATCAGCAACAATGATCTTAAGGTGATCAAAACTTTCACTTATTCTGAAGGGGAGAATGCAAACGACTGGCGTGCAGTTATGGACAAAATGGAAAAGCATTGCATCGGCAAAGTAAACAAGATTTCTAAAAGATATTGTTTCAACAAAAGGGACAAGCTTCCTACGGAAACAGTTGACAATTTTGTCACCGAGTGTAAGGCCTTGGCTAAAACCTACAATTTTTGCCATTGTTTACATGATAGTCTCATATGCAATCGAATCGTACTGGGAATTAAGAACAAGCAAACCACTAAAAAGCTCCTCAGGATGAGAGACCTCACCTCAAACCGATGTATTGATGTGTGTCGCAGCAAAGAAGTTACTTCAATGCAAATGAAGTCGCTCTCCAAGCCCGTTGGCAGCATTCACCAAGTGACGTCGAAGGGAATAAAATCAGATAGGCGTTCAGATGGAAGGTTAAACGTGCAATCTTAAAAGATCTCTTGGGGGTTTGGCGGGTATGAGCAAGAAAAAGGGGGAAAATTGCCCTCTCTTTCCTATCTCTCCCAGTTTTCCTTATTAACTTGCCAAATCCAAGTCTCACTCACTGTGGATCAGCGGAAAAAGGTATGACTGTTCTAGTCTCATGTTGATAAGGCATTGCATACATACATGTATTTTATTCTTATAGATTCTCCAGTGTATGAGAAAATGTACTCTGCCTTAACTAATGCTTCCCTGGTCAGTAGGATCAAACAGGCCTCAGCCGAGTATCAGACAAGCTTGTCTAGAAGGATTCCACTCCACCCTCAACCAATTCGCTCCCAAAATGATGCTTCTCATTTATAGGAATGTATTGCAGGTTAGTACATGTTTGGTTAGTTGAGAAAGACGTTTATTGCCTGTTAAATCTTTTCAGAAAGTCATTTTAAACCTTTTTAAAATCATTCGGTGTTCATTTAACTAACATGGTTATGTATTTTCGGATATATTTTGTAAAAAATATAATTAGTTTGTTATTAACTTTGAAACGTATTAAATCTAAAATTAACATTTTGTCTGGTTTACCTAGTATAATAGTTGTTTCAGTGTAGTATTTCTTTGTGCAGTGTATTCAATTTGAGTAATAAAAATGTTAATGCACTTGTTGCTCGTGAATTATTGGGATTTACCTGCACTCGTTCACTAATAATGAACTCGAAATTTTAAATACCGCACAAGGCAGCCTCGTGCGGTATTGAAATTACTTGTTCATTGTTAGTGAACTCGTGCAGGTAAATCCCGATAATTCACTCGCCGAGTGCGTTAACCTGTAAATAGTGACTAACTTTTCCTTATTTTTGTAGAAGTATGATTCCAAGTTAACCAATGGAAAAGATGGAAAGGTAGTATCACAGATTTTCCAAAATGTCTTGCATGACAGAAGGATGAAAAACAGCATCTCACAAGTGATATGTTTCCAAGTGAAGGTCAGAGGTGGAGGGCTGTTTTAACTGAAGACCAGACATTGTATCTTCAGTTGGTATCATCAACACATCCAGTAACTGCAGAGATAAGGTAAGCAGGTACGAAAATAGGGTACACATCAAACAAGACTACTGTAGTTTTTAGGGTCACCTTAAAGGAAGGGATTGATTCAGTGCAATAATTTCAAAACTCCTCTAATCTATTACAATATGAAGGCTTGGTGGTCTAATGGCTTATAGTAGCATGCTGGACAAGCAGACAGGATTTAAGCCCCGGCTGGAGTATTGTGTTGTGTTCTTAGAAATAATAACTGTCTTCAACAAGGTGTACAAACAGGTAAAAGCGATTATAATGGTTGGACTAACCCTCAAAAACACCTGTCCTGACACAGTCTGTATCTTCACTCCAATCAGAGCACATTTGAAAAAAGAAAATCCTGTGATGTCCATTGTCCATAGGAGGTCATGCAAAACTTTAAAGTGGTAATATTGTTTTGTGTTTTACCATCAAATGATTGAAAATTGAGAGTATTTCACATTCACATGGGCTAACAAAAAATAAAGCAAGCACCAGAAAAAGCAATTTCCCTCTTTCCATTCGTTCTAAACAATTATTGAGATAATACAAAACCCTACGATATACACTTGCTCTGACATAGCCAGAAACAAATTGTTTGCCTGCATAGGATTTTGATGATGCCAAGCCAAAAAAAAAAACAGAAGCTTTTTCCCTGCAGCAGGCTACACGGAGTAAAGAAGAAATGCAGGGAAGAGAGTTCAAAGATATAAACAGATGGGTGGATGAAGCAGGCAGGTTTCAAATTAAATTCATTATTTATTACGTCTGGTTTTAAATTAAAAGCAGTTTTCACTAGAGTGGCAAAAGCAATTCGTATTTGTTATGCTTTTGCACCGACATGCTACCAGAATTAATTGGCTAAAAAACAATTCCGACCATTTGCTATGTCCTATCAAGATCACAAGGTAACAGTCCTCATTCTAAGCCTTTTCCTTTTACCTACATGTTACTATGTATTTGACTTAAAGTTACTACATTGTCTGCCTCATTCATGATGCCTGCGCAATTACTTTGGATTTGGTTTTTCCACACTCGAATGCTAACTGTTTTAGTCTTAAACAATCCTCTGTGCCACATCTTTACAAGCGACAGGTGCACCGTTTCTGCTTTGACAATGCAAACATCTGGAATGATCATAAAATACTTTCCTCCACTCTAATAGAGCTAACTCGTCAGGCTTGCCGGGCTGCAACCAACCAGTCGTTAAAGTGGTACTATGACGAAAATCATACCTTTTCTTTTTAAGCCATTTTGAAACATAAAAAAGTGGACTTCACGAGAAGAAAAATGCTGTTTACTATTTTCAAATATCTCTTTTCGTTCCAAAGATATTCAAGTTTTTAAAATATGCAAATTAGCCAAGTGATGACGTCGTACACTCAACCAGAATTTGTTCAAATATGATGAAAAGAGATATCTCAGCCAATTTGTTTCAGAAATGTTTGATTTTTTTCCAGCAAGGTTCTACTAAATATGCTCCACAATATGAGCTCAACAGTTCTGTTACCATGGCAACATACTGGGTTCCAGACCTCCCCATATTAAAAGCTTTTCTGGCCACCTTTGGCGTTCCATTTTGATATTTGCTAACAGCACTTCATATGCATGATCCAGCAAGCCTATAAATATGTTAGCTCGACTTTGTGGCCCTGTTTAACATTTCCAAGCTGAAAATCACCAACATATTGAAATCAAGTGGGTGGGGACTGGAAAAGAGTGAATTGCCATGGCAACGGAATTTTTTATAGCGATAGGTGTGTTTCCTGTAGAACTATTAGCCTGCCAAGTTTCAATGATTTGCACTGCAATTTGGCCAAGATAGCTCTATTTATATACTCAATATAATATTGGGTTGAGTAAATGACGTCATCGGATATCTCATTTGCATATTTCACCCATTTTTCAAACTTAAATATCTCTGGCACTAATACAGATATTTCCAAACGGTAAACGGCGTCTTGATTCTTTCATGGAATGCTATGTGATACACTCAAAAAAACAAGGGGTAAAAATTTGATCATAGTACCACTTTAAAGTTTTGAAAGTATTTAACGACCATCCAGCAGGCATTATCGTGTCAAGCTCATAAATGGGCACTGAAAATTTAGTCCCTCACTCAAGATTTGGTGCGGAAGGTAACCTACTGAACAACTCTCTGAAAGTATCAGGATCATCATCATCATCATCATCATCATCATTTTATTACTAATTAAAAATACATATTACAGTCGGGCTGGCCCGCAGATAGCTATGCTAGTCTAGGCGGGCCAGTCTATCACTAGTTACAAGTTATTTATTATTGCTGGGAAAGCCCTGAATATCAGCTTGCTATGTTTGAGCATGCGATCAGCAACAATGATCTTAAGGTGATCAAAACTTTCACTTATTCTGAAGGGGAGAATGCAAACGACTGGCGTGCAGTTATGGACAAAATGGAAAAGCATTGCATCGGCAAAGTAAACAAGATTTCTAAAAGATATTGTTTCAACAAAAGGGACAAGCTTCCTACGGAAACAGTTGACAATTTTGTCACCGAGTGTAAGGCCTTGGCTAAAACCTACAATTTTTGCCATTGTTTACATGATAGTCTCATATGCAATCGAATCGTACTGGGAATTAAGAACAAGCAAACCACTAAAAAGCTCCTCAGGATGAGAGACCTCACCTCAAACCGATGTATTGATGTGTGTCGCAGCAAAGAAGTTACTTCAATGCAAATGAAGTCGCTCTCCAAGCCCGTTGGCAGCATTCACCAAGTGACGTCGAAGGGAATAAAATCAGATAGGCGTTCAGATGGAAGGTTAAACGTGCAATCTTAAAAGATCTCTTGGGGGTTTGGCGGGTATGAGCAAGAAAAAGGGGGAAAATTGCCCTCTCTTTCCTATCTCTCCCAGTTTTCCTTATTAACTTGCCAAATCCAAGTCTCACTCACTGTGGATCAGCGGAAAAAGGTATGACTGTTCTAGTCTCATGTTGATAAGGCATTGCATACATACATGTATTTTATTCTTATAGATTCTCCAGTGTATGAGAAAATGTACTCTGCCTTAACTAATGCTTCCCTGGTCAGTAGGATCAAACAGGCCTCAGCCGAGTATCAGACAAGCTTGTCTAGAAGGATTCCACTCCACCCTCAACCAATTCGCTCCCAAAATGATGCTTCTCATTTATAGGAATGTATTGCAGGTTAGTACATGTTTGGTTAGTTGAGAAAGACGTTTATTGCCTGTTAAATCTTTTCAGAAAGTCATTTTAAACCTTTTTAAAATCATTCGGTGTTCATTTAACTAACATGGTTATGTATTTTCGGATATATTTTGTAAAAAATATAATTAGTTTGTTATTAACTTTGAAACGTATTAAATCTAAAATTAACATTTTGTCTGGTTTACCTAGTATAATAGTTGTTTCAGTGTAGTATTTCTTTGTGCAGTGTATTCAATTTGAGTAATAAAAATGTTAATGCACTTGTTGCTCGTGAATTATTGGGATTTACCTGCACTCGTTCACTAACAATGAACTCGAAATTTTAAATACCGCACAAGGCAGCCTCGTGCGGTATTGAAATTACTTGTTCATTGTTAGTGAACTCGTGCAGGTAAATCCCGATAATTCACTCGCCGAGTGCGTTAACCTGTAAATAGTGACTAACTTTTCCTTATTTTTGTAGAAGTATGATTCCAAGTTAACCAATGGAAAAGATGGAAAGGTAGTATCACAGATTTTCCAAAATGTCTTGCATGACAGAAGGATGAAAAACAGCATCTCACAAGTGATATGTTTCCAAGTGAAGGTCAGAGGTGGAGGGCTGTTTTAACTGAAGACCAGACATTGTATCTTCAGTTGGTATCATCAACACATCCAGTAACTGCAGAGATAAGGTAAGCAGGTACGAAAATAGGGTACACATCAAACAAGACTACTGTAGTTTTTAGGGTCACCTTAAAGGAAGGGATTGATTCAGTGCAATAATTTCAAAACTCCTCTAATCTATTACAATATGAAGGCTTGGTGGTCTAATGGCTTATAGTAGCATGCTGGACAAGCAGACAGGATTTAAGCCCCGGCTGGAGTATTGTGTTGTGTTCTTAGAAATAATAACTGTCTTCAACAAGGTGTACAAACAGGTAAAAGCGATTATAATGGTTGGACTAACCCTCAAAAACACCTGTCCTGACACAGTCTGTATCTTCACTCCAATCAGAGCACATTTGAAAAAAGAAAATCCTGTGATGTCCATTGTCCATAGGAGGTCATGCAAAACGTTAAAGTGGTAATATTGTTTTGTGTTTTACCATCAAATGATTGAAAATTGAGAGTATTTCACATTCACATGGGCTAACAAAAAATAAAGCAAGCACCAGAAAAAGCAATTTCCCTCTTTCCATTCGTTCTAAACAATTATTGAGATAATACAAAACCCTACGATATACACTTGCTCTGACATAGCCAGAAACAAATTGTTTGCCTGCATAGGATTTTGATGATGCCAAGCCAAAAAAAAAAACAGAAGCTTTTTCCCTGCAGCAGGCTACACGGAGTAAAGAAGAAATGCAGGGAAGAGAGTTCAAAGATATAAACAGATGGGTGGATGAAGCAGGCAGGTTTCAAATTAAATTCATTATTTATTACGTCTGGTTTTAAATTAAAAGCAGTTTTCACTAGAGTGGCAAAAGCAATTCGTATTTGTTATGCTTTTGCACCGACATGCTACCAGAATTAATTGGCTAAAAAACAATTCCGACCATTTGCTATGTCCTATCAAGATCACAAGGTAACAGTCCTCATTCTAAGCCTTTTCCTTTTACCTACATGTTACTATGTATTTGACTTAAAGTTACTACATTGTCTGCCTCATTCATGATGCCTGCGCAATTACTTTGGATTTGGTTTTTCCACACTCGAATGCTAACTGTTTTAGTCTTAAACAATCCTCTGTGCCACATCTTTACAAGCGACAGGTGCACCGTTTCTGCTTTGACAATGCAAACATCTGGAATGATCATAAAATACTTTCCTCCACTCTAATAGAGCTAACTCGTCAGGCTTGCCGGGCTGCAACCAACCAGTCGTTAAAGTGGTACTATGACGAAAATCATACCTTTTCTTTTTAAGCCATTTTGAAACATAAAAAAGTGGACTTCACGAGAAGAAAAATGCTGTTTACTATTTTCAAATATCTCTTTTCGTTCCAAAGATATTCAAGTTTTTAAAATATGCAAATTAGCCAAGTGATGACGTCGTACACTCAACCAGAATTTGTTCAAATATGATGAAAAGAGATATCTCAGCCAATTTGTTTCAGAAATGTTTGATTTTTTTCCAGCAAGGTTCTACTAAATATGCTCCACAATATGAGCTCAACAGTTCTGTTACCATGGCAACATACTGGGTTCCAGACCTCCCCATATTAAAAGCTTTTCTGGCCACCTTTGGCGTTCCATTTTGATATTTGCTAACAGCACTTCATATGCATGATCCAGCAAGCCTATAAATATGTTAGCTCGACTTTGTGGCCCTGTTTAACATTTCCAAGCTGAAAATCACCAACATATTGAAATCAAGTGGGTGGGGACTGGAAAAGAGTGAATTGCCATGGCAACGGAATTTTTTATAGCGATAGGTGTGTTTCCTGTAGAACTATTAGCCTGCCAAGTTTCAATGATTTGCACTGCAATTTGGCCAAGATAGCTCTATTTATATACTCAATATAATATTGGGTTGAGTAAATGACGTCATCGGATATCTCATTTGCATATTTCACCCATTTTTCAAACTTAAATATCTCTGGCACTAATACAGATATTTCCAAACGGTAAACGGCGTCTTGATTCTTTCATGGAATGCTATGTGATACACTCAAAAAAACAAGGGGTAAAAATTTGATCATAGTACCACTTTAAAGTTTTGAAAGTATTTAACGACCATCCAGCAGGCATTATCGTGTCAAGCTCATAAATGGGCACTGAAAATTTAGTCCCTCACTCAAGATTTGGTGCGGAAGGTAACCTACTGAACAACTCTCTGAAAGTATCAGGATCATCATCATCATCATCATCATCATCATTTTATTACTAATTAAAAATACATATTACAGTCGGGCTGGCCCGCAGATAGCTATGCTAGTCTAGGCGGGCCAGTCTATCACTAGTTACAAGTTATTTATTATTGCTGGGAAAGCCCTGAATATCAGCTTGCTATGTTTGAGCATGCGATCAGCAACAATGATCTTAAGGTGATCAAAACTTTCACTTATTCTGAAGGGGAGAATGCAAACGACTGGCGTGCAGTTATGGACAAAATGGAAAAGCATTGCATCGGCAAAGTAAACAAGATTTCTAAAAGATATTGTTTCAACAAAAGGGACAAGCTTCCTACGGAAACAGTTGACAATTTTGTCACCGAGTGTAAGGCCTTGGCTAAAACCTACAATTTTTGCCATTGTTTACATGATAGTCTCATATGCAATCGAATCGTACTGGGAATTAAGAACAAGCAAACCACTAAAAAGCTCCTCAGGATGAGAGACCTCACCTCAAACCGATGTATTGATGTGTGTCGCAGCAAAGAAGTTACTTCAATGCAAATGAAGTCGCTCTCCAAGCCCGTTGGCAGCATTCACCAAGTGACGTCGAAGGGAATAAAATCAGATAGGCGTTCAGATGGAAGGTTAAACGTGCAATCTTAAAAGATCTCTTGGGGGTTTGGCGGGTATGAGCAAGAAAAAGGGGGAAAATTGCCCTCTCTTTCCTATCTCTCCCAGTTTTCCTTATTAACTTGCCAAATCCAAGTCTCACTCACTGTGGATCAGCGGAAAAAGGTATGACTGTTCTAGTCTCATGTTGATAAGGCATTGCATACATACATGTATTTTATTCTTATAGATTCTCCAGTGTATGAGAAAATGTACTCTGCCTTAACTAATGCTTCCCTGGTCAGTAGGATCAAACAGGCCTCAGCCGAGTATCAGACAAGCTTGTCTAGAAGGATTCCACTCCACCCTCAACCAATTCGCTCCCAAAATGATGCTTCTCATTTATAGGAATGTATTGCAGGTTAGTACATGTTTGGTTAGTTGAGAAAGACGTTTATTGCCTGTTAAATCTTTTCAGAAAGTCATTTTAAACCTTTTTAAAATCATTCGGTGTTCATTTAACTAACATGGTTATGTATTTTCGGATATATTTTGTAAAAAATATAATTAGTTTGTTATTAACTTTGAAACGTATTAAATCTAAAATTAACATTTTGTCTGGTTTACCTAGTATAATAGTTGTTTCAGTGTAGTATTTCTTTGTGCAGTGTATTCAATTTGAGTAATAAAAATGTTAATGCACTTGTTGCTCGTGAGTTATTGGGATTTACCTGCACTCGTTCACTAACAATGAACTCGAAATTTTAAATACCGCACAAGGCAGCCTCGTGCGGTATTGAAATTACTTGTTCATTGTTAGTGAACTCGTGCAGGTAAATCCCGATAATTCACTCGCCGAGTGCGTTAACCTGTAAATAGTGACTAACTTTTCCTTATTTTTGTAGAAGTATGATTCCAAGTTAACCAATGGAAAAGATGGAAAGGTAGTATCACAGATTTTCCAAAATGTCTTGCATGACAGAAGGATGAAAAACAGCATCTCACAAGTGATATGTTTCCAAGTGAAGGTCAGAGGTGGAGGGCTGTTTTAACTGAAGACCAGACATTGTATCTTCAGTTGGTATCATCAACACATCCAGTAACTGCAGAGATAAGGTAAGCAGGTACGAAAATAGGGTACACATCAAACAAGACTACTGTAGTTTTTAGGGTCACCTTAAAGGAAGGGATTGATTCAGTGCAATAATTTCAAAACTCCTCTAATCTATTACAATATGAAGGCTTGGTGGTCTAATGGCTTATAGTAGCATGCTGGACAAGCAGACAGGATTTAAGCCCCGGCTGGAGTATTGTGTTGTGTTCTTAGAAATAATAACTGTCTTCAACAAGGTGTACAAACAGGTAAAAGCGATTATAATGGTTGGACTAACCCTCAAAAACACCTGTCCTGACACAGTCTGTATCTTCACTCCAATCAGAGCACATTTGAAAAAAGAAAATCCTGTGATGTCCATTGTCCATAGGAGGTCATGCAAAACTTTAAAGTGGTAATATTGTTTTGTGTTTTACCATCAAATGATTGAAAATTGAGAGTATTTCACATTCACATGGGCTAACAAAAACATAAAGCAAGCACCAGAAAAAGCAATTTCCCTCTTTCCATTCGTTCTAAACAATTATTGAGATAATACAAAACCCTACGATATACACTTGCTCTGACATAGCCAGAAACAAATTGTTTGCCTGCATAGGATTTTGATGATGCCAAGCCAAAAAAAAAAACAGAAGCTTTTTCCCTGCAGCAGGCTACACGGAGTAAAGAAGAAATGCAGGGAAGAGAGTTCAAAGATATAAACAGATGGGTGGATGAAGCAGGCAGGTTTCAAATTAAATTCATTATTTATTACGTCTGGTTTTAAATTAAAAGCAGTTTTCACTAGAGTGGCAAAAGCAATTCGTATTTGTTATGCTTTTGCACCGACATGCTACCAGAATTAATTGGCTAAAAAACAATTCCGACCATTTGCTATGTCCTATCAAGATCACAAGGTAACAGTCCTCATTCTAAGCCTTTTCCTTTTACCTACATGTTACTATGTATTTGACTTAAAGTTACTACATTGTCTGCCTCATTCATGATGCCTGCGCAATTACTTTGGATTTGGTTTTTCCACACTCGAATGCTAACTGTTTTAGTCTTAAACAATCCTCTGTGCCACATCTTTACAAGCGACAGGTGCACCGTTTCTGCTTTGACAATGCAAACATCTGGAATGATCATAAAATACTTTCCTCCACTCTAATAGAGCTAACTCGTCAGGCTTGCCGGGCTGCAACCAACCAGTCGTTAAAGTGGTACTATGACGAAAATCATACCTTTTCTTTTTAAGCCATTTTGAAACATAAAAAAGTGGACTTCACGAGAAGAAAAATGCTGTTTACTATTTTCAAATATCTCTTTTCGTTCCAAAGATATTCAAGTTTTTAAAATATGCAAATTAGCCAAGTGATGACGTCGTACACTCAACCAGAATTTGTTCAAATATGATGAAAAGAGATATCTCAGCCAATTTGTTTCAGAAATGTTTGATTTTTTTCCAGCAAGGTTCTACTAAATATGCTCCACAATATGAGCTCAACAGTTCTGTTACCATGGCAACATACTGGGTTCCAGACCTCCCCATATTAAAAGCTTTTCTGGCCACCTTTGGCGTTCCATTTTGATATTTGCTAACAGCACTTCATATGCATGATCCAGCAAGCCTATAAATATGTTAGCTCGACTTTGTGGCCCTGTTTAACATTTCCAAGCTGAAAATCACCAACATATTGAAATCAAGTGGGTGGGGACTGGAAAAGAGTGAATTGCCATGGCAACGGAATTTTTTATAGCGATAGGTGTGTTTCCTGTAGAACTATTAGCTTGCCAAGTTTCAATGATTTGCACTGCAATTTGGCCAAGATAGCTCTATTTATATACTCAATATAATATTGGGTTGAGTAAATGACGTCATCGGATATCTCATTTGCATATTTCACCCATTTTTCAAACTTAAATATCTCTGGCACTAATACAGATATTTCCAAACGGTAAACGGCGTTTTGATTCTTTCATGGAATGCTATGTGATACACTCAAAAAAACAAGGGGTAAAAATTTGATCCTAGTACCACTTTAAAGTTTTGAAAGTATTTAACGACCATCCAGCAGGCATTATCGTGTCAAGCTCATAAATGGGCACTGAAAATTTAGTCCCTCACTCAAGATTTGGTGCGGAAGGTAACCTACTGAACAACTCTCTGAAAGTATCAGGATCATCATCATCATCATCATCATCATCATTTTATTACTAATTAAAAATACATATTACAGTCGGGCTGGCCCGCAGATAGCTATGCTAGTCTAGGCGGGCCAGTCTATCACTAGTTACAAGTTATTTATTATTGCTGGGAAAGCCCTGAATATCAGCTTGCTATGTTTGAGCATGCGATCAGCAACAATGATCTTAAGGTGATCAAAACTTTCACTTATTCTGAAGGGGAGAATGCAAACGACTGGCGTGCAGTTATGGACAAAATGGAAAAGCATTGCATCGGCAAAGTAAACAAGATTTCTAAAAGATATTGTTTCAACAAAAGGGACAAGCTTCCTACGGAAACAGTTGACAATTTTGTCACCGAGTGTAAGGCCTTGGCTAAAACCTACAATTTTTGCCATTGTTTACATGATAGTCTCATATGCAATCGAATCGTACTGGGAATTAAGAACAAGCAAACCACTAAAAAGCTCCTCAGGATGAGAGACCTCACCTCAAACCGACGTATTGATGTGTGTCGCAGCAAAGAAGTTACTTCAATGCAAATGAAGTCGCTCTGCAAGCCCGTTGGCAGCATTCACCAAGTGACGTCGAAGGGAATAAAATCAGATAGGCGTTCAGATGGAAGGTTAAACGTGCAATCTTAAAAGATCTCTTGGGGGTTTGGCGGGTATGAGCAAGAAAAAGGGGGAAAATTGCCCTCTCTTTCCTATCTCTCCCAGTTTTCCTTATTAACTTGCCAAATCCAAGTCTCACTCACTGTGGATCAGCGGAAAAAGGTATGACTGTTCTAGTCTCATGTTGATAAGGCATTGCATACATACATGTATTTTATTCTTATAGATTCTCCAGTGTATGAGAAAATGTACTCTGCCTTAACTAATGCTTCCCTGGTCAGTAGGATCAAACAGGCCTCAGCCGAGTATCAGACAAGCTTGTCTAGAAGGATTCCACTCCACCCTCAACCAATTCGCTCCCAAAATGATGCTTCTCATTTATAGGAATGTATTGCAGGTTAGTACATGTTTGGTTAGTTGAGAAAGACGTTTATTGCCTGTTAAATCTTTTCAGAAAGTCATTTTAAACCTTTTTAAAATCATTCGGTGTTCATTTAACTAACATGGTTATGTATTTTCGGATATATTTTGTAAAAAATATAATTAGTTTGTTATTAACTTTGAAACGTATTAAATCTAAAATTAACATTTTGTCTGGTTTACCTAGTATAATAGTTGTTTCAGTGTAGTATTTCTTTGTGCAGTGTATTCAATTTGAGTAATAAAAATGTTAATGCACTTGTTGCTCGTGAATTATTGGGATTTACCTGCACTCGTTCACTAACAATGAACTCGAAATTTTAAATACCGCACAAGGCAGCCTCGTGCGGTATTGAAATTACTTGTTCATTGTTAGTGAACTCGTGCAGGTAAATCCCGATAATTCACTCGCCGAGTGCGTTAACCTGTAAATAGTGACTAACTTTTCCTTATTTTTGTAGAAGTATGATTCCAAGTTAACCAATGGAAAAGATGGAAAGGTAGTATCACAGATTTTCCAAAATGTCTTGCATGACAGAAGGATGAAAAACAGCATCTCACAAGTGATATGTTTCCAAGTGAAGGTCAGAGGTGGAGGGCTGTTTTAACTGAAGACCAGACATTGTATCTTCAGTTGGTATCATCAACACATCCAGTAACTGCAGAGATAAGGTAAGCAGGTACGAAAATAGGGTACACATCAAACAAGACTACTGTAGTTTTTAGGGTCACCTTAAAGGAAGGGATTGATTCAGTGCAATAATTTCAAAACTCCTCTAATCTATTACAATATGAAGGCTTGGTGGTCTAATGGCTTATAGTAGCATGCTGGACAAGCAGACAGGATTTAAGCCCCGGCTGGAGTATTGTGTTGTGTTCTTAGAAATAATAACTGTCTTCAACAAGGTGTACAAACAGGTAAAAGCGATTATAATGGTTGGACTAACCCTCAAAAACACCTGTCCTGACACAGTCTGTATCTTCACTCCAATCAGAGCACATTTGAAAAAAGAAAATCCTGTGATGTCCATTGTCCATAGGAGGTCATGCAAAACTTTAAAGTGGTAATATTGTTTTGTGTTTTACCATCAAATGATTGAAAATTGAGAGTATTTCACATTCACATGGGCTAACAAAAAATAAAGCAAGCACCAGAAAAAGCAATTTCCCTCTTTCCATTCGTTCTAAACAATTATTGAGATAATACAAAACCCTACGATATACACTTGCTCTGACATAGCCAGAAACAAATTGTTTGCCTGCATAGGATTTTGATGATGCCAAGCCAAAAAAAAAAACAGAAGCTTTTTCCCTGCAGCAGGCTACACGGAGTAAAGAAGAAATGCAGGGAAGAGAGTTCAAAGATATAAACAGATGGGTGGATGAAGCAGGCAGGTTTCAAATTAAATTCATTATTTATTACGTCTGGTTTTAAATTAAAAGCAGTTTTCACTAGAGTGGCAAAAGCAATTCGTATTTGTTATGCTTTTGCACCGACATGCTACCAGAATTAATTGGCTAAAAAACAATTCCGACCATTTGCTATGTCCTATCAAGATCACAAGGTAACAGTCCTCATTCTAAGCCTTTTCCTTTTACCTACATGTTACTATGTATTTGACTTAAAGTTACTACATTGTCTGCCTCATTCATGATGCCTGCGCAATTACTTTGGATTTGGTTTTTCCACACTCGAATGCTAACTGTTTTAGTCTTAAACAATCCTCTGTGCCACATCTTTACAAGCGACAGGTGCACCGTTTCTGCTTTGACAATGCAAACATCTGGAATGATCATAAAATACTTTCCTCCACTCTAATAGAGCTAACTCGTCAGGCTTGCCGGGCTGCAACCAACCAGTCGTTAAAGTGGTACTATGACGAAAATCATACCTTTTCTTTTTAAGCCATTTTGAAACATAAAAAAGTGGACTTCACGAGAAGAAAAATGCTGTTTACTATTTTCAAATATCTCTTTTCGTTCCAAAGATATTCAAGTTTTTAAAATATGCAAATTAGCCAAGTGATGACGTCGTACACTCAACCAGAATTTGTTCAAATATGATGAAAAGAGATATCTCAGCCAATTTGTTTCAGAAATGTTTGATTTTTTTCCAGCAAGGTTCTACTAAATATGCTCCACAATATGAGCTCAACAGTTCTGTTACCATGGCAACATACTGGGTTCCAGACCTCCCCATATTAAAAGCTTTTCTGGCCACCTTTGGCGTTCCATTTTGATATTTGCTAACAGCACTTCATATGCATGATCCAGCAAGCCTATAAATATGTTAGCTCGACTTTGTGGCCCTGTTTAACATTTCCAAGCTGAAAATCACCAACATATTGAAATCAAGTGGGTGGGGACTGGAAAAGAGTGAATTGCCATGGCAACGGAATTTTTTATAGCGATAGGTGTGTTTCCTGTAGAACTATTAGCTTGCCAAGTTTCAATGATTTGCACTGCAATTTGGCCAAGATAGCTCTATTTATATACTCAATATAATATTGGGTTGAGTAAATGACGTCATCGGATATCTCATTTGCATATTTCACCCATTTTTCAAACTTAAATATCTCTGGCACTAATACAGATATTTCCAAACGGTAAACGGCGTTTTGATTCTTTCATGGAATGCTATGTGATACACTCAAAAAAACAAGGGGTAAAAATTTGATCCTAGTACCACTTTAAAGTTTTGAAAGTATTTAACGACCATCCAGCAGGCATTATCGTGTCAAGCTCATAAATGGGCACTGAAAATTTAGTCCCTCACTCAAGATTTGGTGCGGAAGGTAACCTACTGAACAACTCTCTGAAAGTATCAGGATCATCATCATCATCATCATCATCATCATTTTATTACTAATTAAAAATACATATTACAGTCGGGCTGGCCCGCAGATAGCTATGCTAGTCTAGGCGGGCCAGTCTATCACTAGTTACAAGTTATTTATTATTGCTGGGAAAGCCCTGAATATCAGCTTGCTATGTTTGAGCATGCGATCAGCAACAATGATCTTAAGGTGATCAAAACTTTCACTTATTCTGAAGGGGAGAATGCAAACGACTGGCGTGCAGTTATGGACAAAATGGAAAAGCATTGCATCGGCAAAGTAAACAAGATTTCTAAAAGATATTGTTTCAACAAAAGGGACAAGCTTCCTACGGAAACAGTTGACAATTTTGTCACCGAGTGTAAGGCCTTGGCTAAAACCTACAATTTTTGCCATTGTTTACATGATAGTCTCATATGCAATCGAATCGTACTGGGAATTAAGAACAAGCAAACCACTAAAAAGCTCCTCAGGATGAGAGACCTCACCTCAAACCGATGTATTGATGTGTGTCGCAGCAAAGAAGTTACTTCAATGCAAATGAAGTCGCTCTGCAAGCCCGTTGGCAGCATTCACCAAGTGACGTCGAAGGGAATAAAATCAGATAGGCGTTCAGATGGAAGGTTAAACGTGCAATCTTAAAAGATCTCTTGGGGGTTTGGCGGGTATGAGCAAGAAAAAGGGGGAAAATTGCCCTCTCTTTCCTATCTCTCCCAGTTTTCCTTATTAACTTGCCAAATCCAAGTCTCACTCACTGTGGATCAGCGGAAAAAGGTATGACTGTTCTAGTCTCATGTTGATAAGGCATTGCATACATACATGTATTTTATTCTTATAGATTCTCCAGTGTATGAGAAAATGTACTCTGCCTTAACTAATGCTTCCCTGGTCAGTAGGATCAAACAGGCCTCAGCCGAGTATCAGACAAGCTTGTCTAGAAGGATTCCACTTCACCCTCAACCAATTCGCTCCCAAAATGATGCTTCTCATTTATAGGAATGTATTGCAGGTTAGTACATGTTTGGTTAGTTGAGAAAGACGTTTATTGCCTGTTAAATCTTTTCAGAAAGTCATTTTAAACCTTTTTAAAATCATTCGGTGTTCATTTAACTAACATGGTTATGTATTTTCGGATATATTTTGTAAAAAATATAATTAGTTTGTTATTAACTTTGAAACGTATTAAATCTAAAATTAACATTTTGTCTGGTTTACCTAGTATAATAGTTGTTTCAGTGTAGTATTTCTTTGTGCAGTGTATTCAATTTGAGTAATAAAAATGTTAATGCACTTGTTGCTCGTGAATTATTGGGATTTACCTGCACTCGTTCACTAACAATGAACTCGAAATTTTAAATACCGCACAAGGCAGCCTCGTGCGGTATTGAAATTACTTGTTCATTGTTAGTGAACTCGTGCAGGTAAATCCCGATAATTCACTCGCCGAGTGCGTTAACCTGTAAATAGTGACTAACTTTTCCTTATTTTTGTAGAAGTATGATTCCAAGTTAACCAATGGAAAAGATGGAAAGGTAGTATCACAGATTTTCCAAAATGTCTTGCATGACAGAAGGATGAAAAACAGCATCTCACAAGTGATATGTTTCCAAGTGAAGGTCAGAGGTGGAGGGCTGTTTTAACTGAAGACCAGACATTGTATCTTCAGTTGGTATCATCAACACATCCAGTAACTGCAGAGATAAGGTAAGCAGGTACGAAAATAGGGTACACATCAAACAAGACTACTGTAGTTTTTAGGGTCACCTTAAAGGAAGGGATTGATTCAGTGCAATAATTTCAAAACTCCTCTAATCTATTACAATATGAAGGCTTGGTGGTCTAATGGCTTATAGTAGCATGCTGGACAAGCAGACAGGATTTAAGCCCCGGCTGGAGTATTGTGTTGTGTTCTTAGAAATAATAACTGTCTTCAACAAGGTGTACAAACAGGTAAAAGCGATTATAATGGTTGGACTAACCCTCAAAAACACCTGTCCTGACACAGTCTGTATCTTCACTCCAATCAGAGCACATTTGAAAAAAGAAAATCCTGTGATGTCCATTGTCCATAGGAGGTCATGCAAAACTTTAAAGTGGTAATATTCCCTGCAGCAGGCTACACGGAGTAAAGAAGAAATGCAGGGAAGAGAGTTCAAAGATATAAACAGATGGGTGGATGAAGCAGGCAGGTTTCAAATTAAATTCATTATTTATTACGTCTGGTTTTAAATTAAAAGCAGTTTTCACTAGAGTGGCAAAAGCAATTCGTATTTGTTATGCTTTTGCACCGACATGCTACCAGAATTAATTGGCTAAAAAACAATTCCGACCATTTGCTATGTCCTATCAAGATCACAAGGTAACAGTCCTCATTCTAAGCCTTTTCCTTTTACCTACATGTTACTATGTATTTGACTTAAAGTTACTACATTGTCTGCCTCATTCATGATGCCTGCGCAATTACTTTGGATTTGGTTTTTCCACACTCGAATGCTAAC